>CM026568.1:237500-242500 GCA_015143295.1 Tetracentron sinense | reverse complement strand
CACGGTCTTTGATAGTATGCCATGATTCAAACATGCCCTAGAGGCTGCCCTGGAGCATTATTCATCCTATGTCCGGGCACCACCCTTATAAGAGAGGTTCTCCAGACTCTCATTCAACATTCTTTATTCTCTCTGCCCCCCCCTTCTTCATCAGGGTGTCCCAACATGTTGCAGGAGTGCTGCCGACGCTCTCGGCGCGATCCGTTGCATCAGACCCTTTGTCGTGCGCGCGGACCTCCCTCTCACGGCCGTCGCGTTGCACGCCCTCTGCCCCTCAAGGTTGCCTTCGCAGCAAGGTTGCATAAAGGGTGCTGCCCAACAATGGTGTCTGGATCTGAGCCTGGCGGCTAATTGTTGATAATTGCAAAGGTCTCAGACAGTGCAATCAGGTGTGCCGCCCGCAATGTTGCATCACTCTCAGGCGATGGCAAGGTGCTTCATGTGTGCATCAGGTGTCGGTTCATCCTAAGTCTGTTGCTCTTTGCTCAAGGTGCCCAGTCAATGTAGCTCAGCTCATCAGCCATGTTGCATCAGGGTCCCTTAAAATGTGCATAAACTCAGGCGCTCGGCCATGTGCATCAGGGGGGCCTGCCATGTTGCTCCGGTACCGCCGCCATGCTTTCATCAGGTGCCCATAATACGTGTCATCAGGCTCTCGGCCATGTTGCATCGGGGTTCCCGGTCATGTTGCATCAGGGTGCCCAGCAATGTTGCATCAGGATGCTGGGCCATGTTGCATCAGGCTCTCGGCCATGATGCATCAGGATGCTCGGTCATGTCCCAACAGGCTCTCGGCCTTGTTGCATCAGGATGCTCGGTCATGTCCCAACAGGCTCGGCCTTGTTGCATCAGGATGCTCGTCATTGTCGCAACAGGCGCTCGGCCATGTTGCATCAGGCTGCTCGGTCATGTCCCAACAGGCTCTCGGACCATGTTGCATCAGGATGCTACGGTCATGTCGCAACAGGCTCCCGGCCATGATTCATCAGGAGGCTCGGTCTTGTCCCAACAGGCTCTCGGCCATGTTGCATCAGGATGCTCGTCATGTCGCAACAGGCTCCCGGCCATGATCATCAGGGAGTGTTCCGGTCATGTCCCAACTAGGCTCTCGGCCATGTTGCAAAACAGGATGCTCGGTCATGTCGCAACAGGCTCCCGGTCATGATGCATCAGGATGCTCGGTCATGTTGCATCAGGGTGCTCGGTGATGTTGCAACAGCATGCTCGGTCATGATGCATCAGGATGCTCGGTCATGTCGCAACAGGCTCTCGGCCATGATGCATCAGGATGCTCGGTCATGTCGCAACAGGCTCCCGGGCAGGGTCTCGGCCATGTTGCATCAGGCTCCCGGGAAGGGTCACGGCCATGTTGCACCAGGCTCCCGGGCAGGGTCACGGCCATGTTGCACCAGGCTACCGGGCAGGATCTCGGCCATGTTGCAACAGGCTCCCGGGCAGGGTCTATGCCATTTTATATCATGTTGCTTGGCTATTTTGCATCATTGGGGGCATCTCGGTCAACCAACAAGGGACATCTAAGCAATGGCCAAGATCTTGTCCTGATCAAGGCTGAATTTCACCGATAAGCTCACTCGGGCATTTCATCGAACACATGGTTGCATACTCGTTTTGGTCAGCTCGGGCAGGTTGGATGTGCACCTCGGGCATTCGAGGTCGAGGAGGAACATCTAAGCATCACAACCAAGCAACCTTCCCTTCGTGACCCACACACTTAGCATCATGTCCCTTCCCGTTGCAACATGCTCGGTCAAGCTAGCTGGCCAGCCCAGCAAGGCTTGAGAGCACTACCCCCTCCTCAAGGTGGATGTTAAGCCTTTTACCATCTTCCAGAAGGAAACATCACCCCTGCCGGTGGAGTCATACTGGGGTTTTTTTGAGCAAACCAAGTTGTCCCGAAGATCCAATGGTACCATTGGATGAAGAAAAATAGAGAGCACAATCTCGCACAAGAATTTTTAATTTTCGGATTTTCTGTAATTAATAATTAATTTTTGAATATTTAATACCCGATAAATAGGAAAAATAGTAAACGGTGTCCAAAAATTACGAAACTTCACGGGAACATGTAAGAATAATAGTTAGGATTTTAGAAAATGTTTTGGGTCCCAAAAGGTGTCTTAAAATAAGGTTTTGAATTTTTCTTGTGAAAATGGGGAAATTAGCGATAATTGGGAAACAATGATACAAAAGATAGTAGAAATGGGTTATGATTGATGAAAGCACAATAGAAATGTTTGAGAATACTAATTTGAGAGTTTTTCTAATTTTTGGGACTCGATATGCATTTAAAATGAATTATTTTCATTTTTCAAGTAAAAAATGCGATAAATAGTAAGAAAAGGTATTTAAAATTAGGAAACTCTTTATAATGCCAAAGATAACCTAGAAATCAATGACAAACTAAGAAAATTAGTTTGAAACTTATATATGTTCTTTTGATGCCCCCAAATGCCGAGGATCTTGTAGGCATGGCAACAATCCCACCAAAGACTGTTGAATGAGCAAGGCATGGCATGCTGGGCATGAACCTCTTCCATTATTAGGGGTGCCCGGACATATGATGCATCATGCTCCGGGCAGCCTCTCGGCCATGTTGCATCATGGCATGTTGGACCATGAACCTCTTTCCAATATTGAGGGATTTTTGGCAACTTGGCATGTTGGCGGGAACCTCTTCCAACAATTAAGGGTGCTCGGACATATGTTGCATCAGGGTCTCGGTCATATGTTGCATCAGCCCCTCAGTCATGTGGCATCAACCTCTTGGTCAGGGTCTCGGCCATGTTGCATCAGGGTCTCGGTCATGTTGCATCAGGGTCTCAGTCAGGGTCTCGGCCATGGTGCATCAGGGTCTCGGTCATGTTGCATCAGGGTCTCAGTCATGTTGCATCAGGGTCTCAGTCAGGGTCTCGGCCATGGTGCATCAGGGTCTCGGTCATGTTGCATCAGGGTCTCAGTCAGGGTCTCGGTCATGTTGCATCAGGGTCTCAGTCATGTTGCATCAGGGTCTCAGTCAGGGTCTCGGTCATGTTGCATCAGGGTCTCAGTCATGTTGCATCAGGGTCTCAGTCAGGGTCCCGGCCATGGTGCATCAGGATGCTCGGTCATGTCCCAACAGGCTCTCGGCCATGTTGCATCAGGATGCTTGGTCATGTCGCAACAGGCTCCCGGTCATGATGCATCAGGATGCTCGGTCATGTTGCATCAGGGTGCTCGGTGATGTTGCAACAGCATGCTCGGTCATGATGCATCAGGATGCTCGGTCATGTCGCAACAGGCTCCCGGCCATGTTGCATCAGGATGCTCGGTCATGTCGCAACAGGCTCCCGGGCAGGGTCTCGGCCATGTTGCATCAGGCTCCCGGGAAGGGTCACGGCCATGTTGCACCAGGCTCCCGGGCAGGGTCACGGCCATGTTGCACCAGGCTACCGGGCAGGATCTCGGCCATGTTGCAACAGGCTCCCGGGCAGGGTCTATGCCATTTTGCATCATGTTGCTTGGCTATTTTGCATCATTAGGGGCATCTCGGTCAACCAACAAGGGACATCTAAGCAATGGCCAAGATCGTGTCCTGATCAAGGCTGAATTTCACCGATAAGCTCACTCGGGCATTTCATCGAACACATGGTTGCATACTCGTTTTGGTCAGCTCGGGCAGGTTGGATGCGCACCTCGGGCATTCGAGGTCGAGGGGGAACATCTAAGCATCACAACCAAGCAACCTTCCCTTCGTGACCCACACACTTAGCATCATGACCCTTCCCGTTGCAACATGCTCGGTCAAGCTAGCTGGCCAGCCCAGCAAGGCTTGAGAGCACTACCCCCTCCTCAAGGTGGATGTTAAGCCTTTTACCATCTTCCAGAAGGAAACATCACCCCTGCCGGTGGAGTCATACTGGGGTTTTTTTGAGCAAACCAAGTTGTCCCGAAGATCCAATGGTACCATTGGATGAAGAAAAATACAGAGCACAATCTCGCACAAGAATTTTTAATTTTCGGATTTTCTGTAATTAATAATTAATTTTTGAATATTTAATACCCGATAAATAGGAAAAATAGTAAACGGTGTCCAAAAATTACGAAACTTCACGGGAACATGTAAGAATAATAGTTAGGATTTTAGAAAATGTTTTGGGTCCCAAAAGGTGTCTTAAAATAAGGTTTTGAATTTTTCTTGTGAAAATGGGGAAATTAGCGATAATTGGGAAACAATGATACAAAAGATAGTAGAAATGGGTTATGATTGATGAAAGCACAATAGAAATGTTTGAGAATACTAATTTGAGAGTCTTTCTAATTTTTGGGACTCGATATGCATTTAAAATGAATTATTTTCATTTTTCAAGTAAAAAATGCGATAAATAGTAAGAAAAGGTATTTAAAATTAGGAAACTCTTTATAATGCCAAAGATAACCTAGAAATCAATGACAAACTAAGAAAATTAGTTTGAAACTTATATATGTTGTTTTGATGCCCCCAAATGCCGAGGATCTTGTAGGCATGGCAACAATCCCACCAAAGACTGTTGAATGAGCAAGGCATGGCATGAACCTCTTCCCATTATTAGGGGTGCCCGGACATATGATGCATCATGCTCCCGGGCAGCCTCTCGGCCATGTTGCATCATGGCATGTTGGACACGAACCTCTTTCCAATATTGAGGGATTTTTGGCAACTTGGCATGTTGGACGGGAACCTCTTCCAACAATTAAGGGTG
Source organism: Tetracentron sinense (assembly GCA_015143295.1). Classification (NCBI taxonomy): domain Eukaryota; kingdom Viridiplantae; phylum Streptophyta; class Magnoliopsida; order Trochodendrales; family Trochodendraceae; genus Tetracentron; species Tetracentron sinense. The sequence continues at coordinate 237,761 of CM026568.1, read as the reverse complement.
CTCGGACATATGTTGCATCAGGGTCTCGGTCATATGTTGCATCAGCCCCTCAGTCATGTGGCATCAACCTCTCGGTCAGGGTCTCGGCCATGTTGCATCAGGGTCTCGGTCATGTTGCATCAGGGTCTCAGTCAGGGTCTCGGCCATGGTGCATCAGGGTCTCGGTCATGTTGCATCAGGGTCTCAGTCATGTTGCATCAGGGTCTCAGTCAGGGTCTCGGCCATGGTGCATCAGGGTCTCGGTCATGTTGCATCAGGGTC
>CM026568.1:225000-230000 GCA_015143295.1 Tetracentron sinense | reverse complement strand
GCAGCCTCTCGGCCATGTTGCATCATGGCATGTTGGACACGAACCTCTTTCCAATATTGAGGGATTTTTGGCAACTTGGCATGTTGGACGGGAACCTCTTCCAACAATTAAGGGTGCTCGGACATATGTTGCATCAGGGTCTCGGTCATATGTTGCATCAGCCCCTCAGTCATGTGGCATCAACCTCTCGGTCAGGGTCTCGGCCATGTTGCATCAGGGTCTCGGTCATGTTGCATCAGGGTCTCAGTCAGGGTCACGGCCATGGTGCATCAGGGTCTCGGTCATGTTGCATCAGGGTCTCAGTCATGTTGCATCAGGGTCTCAGTCAGGGTCTCGGCCATGGTGCATCAGGGTCTCGGTCATGTTGCATCAGGGTCTCAGTCAGGGTCTCGGTCATGTTGCATCAGGGTCTCAGTCATGTTGCATCAGGGTCTCAGTCAGGGTCTCGGTCATGTTGCATCAGGGTCTCAGTCATGTTGCATCAGGGTCTCAGTCAGGGTCTCGGCCATGGTGCATCAGGATGCTCGGTCATGTCCCAACAGGCTCTCGGCCATGTTGCATCAGGATGCTCGGTCATGTCGCAACAGGCTCCCGGTCATGATGCATCAGGATGCTCGGTCATGTTGCATCAGGGTGCTCGGTGATGTTGCAACAGCATGCTCGGTCATGATGCATCAGGATGCTCGGTCATGTCGCAACAGGCTCCCGACCATGTTGCATCAGGATGCTCGGTCATGTCGCAACAGGCTCCCGGGCAGGGTCTCGGCCATGTTGCACCAGGCTCCCGGGCAGGGTCACGGCCATGTTGCACCAGGCTCCCGGGCAGGGTCACGGCCATGTTGCACCAGGCTACCGGGCAGGATCTCGGCCATTTTGCAACAGGCTCCCGGGCAGGGTCTATGCCATTTTGCATCATGTTGCTTGGCTATTTTGCATCATTAGGGGCATCTCGGTCAACCAACAAGGGACATCTAAGCAATGGCCAAGATCGTGTCCTGATCAAGGCTGAATTTCACCGATAAGCTCACTCGGGCATTTCATCGAACACATGGTTGCATACTCGTTTTGGTCAGCTCGGGCAGGTTGGATGCGCACCTCGGGCATTCGAGGTCGAGGGGGAACATCTAAGCATCACAACCAAGCAACCTTCCCTTCGTGACCCACACACTTAGCATCATGTCCCTTCCCGTTGCAACATGCTCGGTCAAGCTAGCTGGCCAGCCCAGCAAGGCTTGAGAGCACTACCCCCTCCTCAAGGTGGATGTTAAGCCTTTTACCATCTTCCAGAAGGAAACATCACCCCTGCCGGTGGAGTCATACTGGGGTTTTTTTGAGCAAACCAAGTTGTCCCGAAGATCCAATGGTACCATTGGATGAAGAAAAATACAGAGCACAATCTCGCACAAGAATTTTTAATTTTCGGATTTTCTGTAATTAATAATTAATTTTTGAATATTTAATACCCGATAAATAGGAAAAATAGTAAACGGTGTCCAAAAATTACGAAACTTCACGGGAACATGTAAGAATAATAGTTAGGATTTTAGAAAATGTTTTGGGTCCCAAAAGGTGTCTTAAAATAAGGTTTTGAATTTTTCTTGTGAAAATGGGGAAATTAGCGATAATTGGGAAACAATGATACAAAAGATAGTAGAAATGGGTTATGATTGATGAAAGCACAATAGAAATGTTTGAGAATACTAATTTGAGAGTTTTTCTAATTTTTGGGACTCGATATGCATTTAAAATGAATTATTTTCATTTTTCAAGTAAAAAATGCGATAAATAGTAAGAAAAGGTATTTAAAATTAGGAAACTCTTTATAATGCCAAAGATAACCTAGAAATCAATGACAAACTAAGAAAATTAGTTTGAAACTTATATATGTTCTTTTGATGCCCCCAAATGCCGAGGATCTTGTAGGCATGGCAACAATCCCACCAAAGACTGTTGAATGAGCAAGGCATGGCATGCTGGGCATGAACCTCTTCCCATTATTAGGGGTGCCCGGACATATGATGCATCATGCTCCCGGGCAGCCTCTCGGCCATGTTGCATCATGGCATGTTGGACATGAACCTCTTTCCAATATTGAGGGATTTTTGGCAACTTGGCATGTTGGACGGGAACCTCTTCCAACAATTAAGGGTGCTCGGACATATGTTGCATCAGGGTCTCGGTCATATGTTGCATCAGCCCCTCAGTCATGTGGCATCAACCTCTCGGTCAGGGTCTCGGCCATGTTGCATCAGGGTCTCGGTCATGTTGCATCAGGGTCTCAGTCAGGGTCTCGGCCATGGTGCATCAGGGTCTCGGTCATGTTGCATCAGGGTCTCAGTCATGTTGCATCAGGGTCTCAGTCAGGGTCTCGGCCATGGTGCATCAGGGTCTCGGTCATGTTGCATCAGGGTCTCAGTCAGGGTCTCGGTCATGTTGCATCAGGGTCTCAGTCATGTTGCATCAGGGTCTCAGTCAGGGTCTCGGTCATGTTGCATCAGGGTCTCAGTCATGTTGCATCAGGGTCTCAGTCAGGGTCTCGGCCATGGTGCATCAGGATGCTCGGTCATGTCCCAACAGGCTCTCGGCCATGTTGCATCAGGATGCTCGGTCATGTCGCAACAGGCTCCCGGTCATGATGCATCAGGATGCTCGGTCATGTTGCATCAGGGTGCTCGGTGATGTTGCAACAGCATGCTCGGTCATGATGCATCAGGATGCTCGGTCATGTCGCAACAGGCTCCCGACCATGTTGCATCAGGGTGCTCGGTCATGTCGCAACAGGCTCCCGGGCAGGGTCTCGGCCATGTTGCATCAGGCTCCCGGGAAGGGTCACGGCCATGTTGCACCAGGCTCCCGGGCAGGGTCACGGCCATGTTGCACCAGGCTACCGGGCAGGATCTCGGCCATTTTGCAACAGGCTCCCGGGCAGGGTCTATGCCATTTTGCATCATGTTGCTTGGCTATTTTGCATCATTAGGGGCATCTCGGTCAACCAACAAGGGACATCTAAGCAATGGCCAAGATCGTGTCCTGATCAAGGCTGAATTTCACCGATAAGCTCACTCGGGCATTTCATCGAACACATGGTTGCATACTCGTTTTGGTCAGCTCGGGCAGGTTGGATGCGCACCTCGGGCATTCGAGGTCGAGGGGGAACATCTAAGCATCACAACCAAGCAACCTTCCCTTCGTGACCCACACACTTAGCATCATGTCCCTTCCCGTTGCAACATGCTCGGTCAAGCTAGCTGGCCAGCCCAGCAAGGCTTGAGAGCACTACCCCCTCCTCAATGTGGATGTTAAGCCTTCTACCATCTTCCAGAAGGAAACATCACCCCTGCCGGTGGAGTCATACTGGGGTTTTTTTGAGCAAACCAAGTTGTCCCGAAGATCCAATGGTACCATTGGATCAAGAAAAATACAGAGCACAATCTCGCACAAGAATTTTTAATTTTCGGATTTTCTGTAATTAATAATTAATTTTTGAATATTTAATACCCGATAAATAGGAAAAATAGTAAACGGTGTCCAAAAATTACGAAACTTCACGGGAACATGTAAGAATAATAGTTAGGATTTTAGAAAATGTTTTGGGTCCCAAAAGGTGTCTTAAAATAAGGTTTTGAATTTTTCTTGTGAAAATGGGGAAATTAGCGATAATTGGGAAACAATGATACAAAAGATAGTAGAAATGGGTTATGATTGATGAAAGCACAATAGAAATGTTTGAGAATACTAATTTGAGAGTTTTTCTAATTTTTGGGACTCGATATGCATTTAAAATGAATTATTTTCATTTTTCAAGTAAAAAATGCGATAAATAGTAAGAAAAGGTATTTAAAATTAGGAAACTCTTTATAATGCCAAAGATAACCTAGAAATCAATGACAAACTAAGAAAATTAGTTTGAAACTTATATATGTTCTTTTGATGCCCCCAAATGCCGAGGATCTTGTAGGCATGGCAACAATCCCACCAAAGACTGTTGAATGAGCAAGGCATGGCATGCTGGGCATGAACCTCTTCCCATTATTAGGGGTGCCCGGACATATGATGCATCATGCTCCCGGGCAGCCTCTCGGCCATGTTGCATCATGGCATGTTGGACATGAACCTCTTTCCAATATTGAGGGATTTTTGGCAACTTGGCATGTTGGACGGGAACCTCTTCCAACAATTAAGGGTGCTCGGACATATGTTGCATCAGGGTCTCGGTCATATGTTGCATCAGCCCCTCAGTCATGTGGCATCAACCTCTCGGTCAGGGTCTCGGCCATGTTGCATCAGGGTCTCGGTCATGTTGCATCAGGGTCTCAGTCAGGGTCTCGGCCATGGTGCATCAGGGTCTCGGTCATGTTGCATCAGGGTCTCAGTCATGTTGCATCAGGGTCTCAGTCAGGGTCTCGGCCATGGTGCATCAGGGTCTCGGTCATGTTGCATCAGGGTCTCAGTCAGGGTCTCGGTCATGTTGCATCAGGGTCTCAGTCATGTTGCATCAGGGTCTCAGTCAGGGTCTCGGCCATGGTGCATCAGGGTCTCGGTCATGTTGCATCAGGGTCTCAGTCAGGGTCTCGGCCATGGTGCATCAGGATGCTCGGTCATGTCGCAACAGGCTCCCGGCCATGTTGCATCAGGATGCTCGGTCATGTCCCAACAGGCTCTCGGCCATGTTGCATCAGGATGCTCGGTCATGTCGCAACAGGCTCCCGGCCATGATGCATCAGGATGTTCGGTCATGTCCCAACAGGCTCTCGGCCATGTTGCATCAGGATGCTCGGTCATGTCGCAACAGGCTCCCGGTCATGATGCATCAGGATGCTCGGTCATGTTGCATCAGGGTGCTCGGTGATGTTGCAACAGCATGCTCGGTCATGATGCATCAGGATGCTCGGTCATGTCGCAACAGGCTCCCGACCATGTTGCATCAGGATGCTCGGTCATGTCGCAACAGGCTCCCGGGCAGGGTCTCGGCCATGTTGCATCAGGCTCCCGGGAAGGGT
>CM026568.1:210000-215000 GCA_015143295.1 Tetracentron sinense | reverse complement strand
CGAGCATCGAAGTCAATCCATCATCGCAGGGGCCCAAAGCAAGCCGCTCAGGAAGGAGACTGATGCACCTTTATGAGCATCGAAGTCAATCCATCATCGCGGGGGCCCAAAGTTAGCTGCTCCGGAAAGAGACTGATGCACCTTTACGAGCATCGAAGTCAATCCATCATCGCAGGGGCCCAAAGTAAGCTGCTCCGGAAAGAGACTGATGCACCTTTACGAGCATCGAAGTCAATCCATCATCGCAGGGGCCCAAAGCAAGCCGCTCAGGAAGGAGACTGATGCACCTTTATGAGCATCGAAGTCAATCCATCATCGCGAAGGCCCAAAGCAACTTGCTCCGGAAAGAGACTGATGCACCTTTATGAGCATCGAAGTCAATCCATCATCGCGGAGGCCCCAAACATGCCGCTCAGGAAAGGGACTGATGCACCTTTATGAGCATCGAAGTCAATCCATCATCGCGGAGGCCCCAAACATGCCGCTCAGGAAAGAGACTGATGCACCTTTATGAGCATCGAAGTCAATCCATCATCGCGAGGGCCCAAAGCATGCCGATAAGCTCACCCTGTTCATTCTGGTTGCCCAACATGTTGCATCAAGGTACATGGTTATGTTGCATCAAGCTCTCAGCCGGGTTGCAACAGGGTGCTCAGCCATGTTGCATCAGGGTGCTCCATCATGTTGCATCAAGGTGCTCAGCAATCTTGCATCAGGGTGCTCAGCAATCTTGCTTCAGGGTGCTTAGAGAGGTTGCATCAGGCTCAAGGCCATGTTGCATCAAGGTGCTCAGTCGTGTTGCATCAAGGTGCTCAGCAATCTTGCATCAGGGTGCTCAGCAATGTTGCTTCAGGGTGCTTAGAGAGGTTGCATCAGGGTGCCCAACAATGTTGCATCAAGGTGCTCAGTCGTGTTGCATCAAGGTGCTCAGCAATCTTGCATCAGGGTGCTCAACAATGTTGCTTCAGGATGCTTAGAGAGGTTGCATCAGGGTGCCCAGCAATGTTGCATCAGGCTCAAGGCCATGTTGCATCAGGGTGCCCGGTCATTTTGCATCAGGGTGCCCATTCATGTTGCATCAGGCTCTCAGCCATGTTGCATCAGGGTGCCCAGTAATGTTGCATCAGGGTGCCCGGCCATGTTGCATCAGGGTGCCCAGCTATGTTGCATCAGGCTCTCGGCCACGTTGCATCGGGGTTCCCGGTCATGTTGCATCAGGGTGCCCAGCAATGTTGCATCAGGATGCTCGGTCATGTCCCAACAGGCTCTCGGCCATGTTGCATCAGGATGCTCGGTCATGTCCCAACAGGCTCTCGGCCATGTTGCATCAGGATGCTCGGTCATGTCGCAACAGGCTCCCGGCCATGATGCATCAGGATGCTCGGTCATGTCCCAACAGGCTCTCGGCCATGTTGCATCAGGATGCTCGGTCATGTCGCAACAGGCTCCCGGCCATGATGCATCAGGATGTTCGGTCATGTCCCAACAGGCTCTCGGCCATATTGCATCAGGATGCTTGGTCATGTCGCAACAGGCTCCCGGTCATGATGCATCAGGATGCTCGGTCATGTTGCATCAGGGTGCTCGGTGATGTTGCAACAGGATGCTCGGTCATATCGCAACAGGCTCTCGGCCATGATGCATCAGGATGCTCGGTCATGTCGCAACAGGCTCCCGTCCATGTTGCATCAGGATCCTCGGTCATGTCGCAACAGGCTCTCGGCCATGATGCATCAGGATGCTCGGTCATGTCGCAACAGGCTCCCGGGCAGGGTCTCGGCCATGTTGCAACAGGCTCCCGGGCAGGGTCTATGCCATTTTGCATCGTGTTGCTTGGCTATCTTGCATCATTAGGGGCATCTCGGTCAACCAACAAGGGACATCTAAGCAATGGCCAAGATCGTGTCCTGATCAAGGCTGAATTTCACCGATAAGCTCACTCGGGCATTTCATCGAACACATGGTTGCATACTCGTTTTGGTCAGCTCGGGCAGGTTGGATGCGCACCTCGGGCATTCGAGGTCGAGGGGGAACATCTAAGCATCACAACCAAGCAACCTTCCCTTCGTGACCCACACACTTAGCATCATGACCCTTCCCGTTGCAACATGCTCGGTCAAGCTAGCTGGCCAGCCCAGCAAGGCTTGAGAGCACTACCCCCTCCTCAAGGTGGATGTTAAGCCTTTTACCATCTTCCAGAAGGAAACATCACCCCTGCCGGTGGAGTCATACTGGGGTTTTTTTGAGCAAACCAAGTTGTCCCGAAGATCCAATGGTACCATTGGATGAAGAAAAATACAGAGCACAATCTCGCACAAGAATTTTTAATTTTCGGATTTTCTGTAATTAATAATTAATTTTTGAATATTTAATACCCGATAAATAGGAAAAATAGTAAACGGTGTCCAAAAATTACGAAACTTCACAGGAACATGTAAGAATAATAGTTAGGATTTTAGAAAATGTTTTGGGTCCCAAAAGGTGTCTTAAAATAAGGTTTTGAATTTTTCTTGTGAAAATGGGGAAATTAGCGATAATTGGGAAACAATGATACAAAAGATAGTAGAAATGGGTTATGATTGATGAAAGCACAATAGAAATGTTTGAGAATACTAATTTGAGAGTCTTTCTAATTTTTGGGACTCGATATGCATTTAAAATGAATTATTTTCATTTTTCAAGTAAAAAATGCGATAAATAGTAAGAAAAGGTATTTAAAATTAGGAAACTCTTTATAATGCCAAAGATAACCTAGAAATCAATGACAAACTAAGAAAATTAGTTTGAAACTTATATATGTTGTTTTGATGCCCCCAAATGCCGATCCCACCAAAGACTGTTGAATGAGCAAGGCATGGCATGAACCTCTTCCCATTATTAGGGGTGCCCGGACATATGATGCATCATGCTCCCGGGCAGCCTCTCGGCCATGTTGCATCATGGCATGTTGGACACGAACCTCTTTCCAATATTGAGGGATTTTTGGCAACTTGGCATGTTGGACGGGAACCTCTTCCAACAACTAAGGGTGCTCGGACATATGTTGCATCAGGGTCTCGGTCATATGTTGCATCAGCCCCTCAGTCATGTGGCATCAACCTCTCGGTCAGGGTCTCGGCCATGTTGCATCAGGGTCTCAGTCAGGGTCTCGGCCATGGTGCATCAGGGTCTCGGTCATGTTGCATCAGGGTCTCAGTCATGTTGCATCAGGGTCTCAGTCAGGGTCTCGGCCATGGTGCATCAGGGTCTCAGTCAGGGTCTCGGCCATGGTGCATCAGGGTCTCAGTCATGGTGCATCAGGGTCTCAGTCAGGGTCTCGGCCATGGTGCATCAGGGTCTCAGTCAGGGTCTCGGCCATGGTGCATCAGGGTCTCAGTCATGGTGCATCAGGGTCTCAGTCAGGGTCTCGGCCATGGTGCATCAGGGTCTCGGTCATGTTGCATCAGGGTCTCAGTCAGGGTCTCGGTCATGGTGCATCAGGGTCTCAGTCATGTTGCATCAGGGTCTCAGTCAGGGTCTCAGTCAGGGTCTCGGCCATGGTGCATCAGGGTCTCGGTCATGTTGCAACAGGGTCTCAGTCAGGGTCTCGGCCATGGTGCATCAGGATGCTCGGTCATGTCGCAACAGGCTCCCGGCCATGTTGCATCAGGATGCTCGGTCATGTCCCAACAGGCTCTCGGCCATGTTGCATCAGGATGCTCGGTCATGTCGCAACAGGCTCCCGGCCATGATTCATCAGGATGCTCGGTCATGTCCCAACAGGCTCTCGGCCATGGTGCATCAGGATGCTCGGTCATGTCGCAACAGGCTCCCGGCCATGTTGCATCAGGATGCTCGGTCATGTCCCAACAGGCTCTCGGCCATGTTGCATCAGGATGCTCGGTCATGTCGCAACAGGCTCCCGGCCATGATTCATCAGGATGCTCGGTCATGTCCCAACAGGCTCTCGGCCATGTTGCATCAGGATGCTCGGTCATGTCGCAACAGGCTCCCGGCCATGTTGCATCAGGATGCTCGGTCATGTCCCAACAGGGTCTCGGCCATGTTGCATCAGGATGCTCGGTCATGTCGCAACAGGCTCCCGGCCATGATTCATCAGGATGCTCGGTCATGTCCCAACAGGCTCTCGGCCATGTTGCATCAGGATGCTCGGTCATGTCGCAACAGGCTCCCGGTCATGATGCATCAGGATGCTCGGTCATGTTGCATCAGGGTGCTCGGTGATGTTGCAACAGCATGCTCGGTCATGATGCATCAGGATGCTCGGTCATGTCGCAACAGGCTCCCGACCATGTTGCATCAGGATGCTCGGTCATGTCGCAACAGGCTCCCGGTCATGTTGCATCAGCCACTCGGTCAGGCTCTTTGCCATGATGCATCAGGCTCCCGGTCATGTTGCATCAGCCCCTCGGTCAGGATCTCGGCCATGATGCATCAGGCTCCCGGTCATGTTGCATCAGGGTCTCGGCCATGATGGATCAGGCTCCCGGACAGGCTCTAGGCCATGATGCATCAGGCTCCCGGTCATGTTGCATCAGGCCTCCCGATCATGTTGCAACAGGGTCTCGGCCAGGTTGCATGTTGCACCAAGTGTCCCAACATGGGCTCCCGATCATGTTGCACCAAGTGTCCCAACATGGGCTTCCCGGTCATATTGCACCAAGTATCCCAACATGTTGTATCGGCCTTCCCGGTCATGTTGCACCAAGTGTCCCAACATGTTGCATCGGCTGGCCTTTCCGGTCACCAAGTGTCCCAACATTTTTCATCGGTCGGCCTTCCCGGTCACCAAGTGTCCCAACATTTTCCATCGGTCAGCCTTCCCGGTGACCAAGTGTCCCAATATGTTGCACCGGCCTTCCTAGCCATGTTGCACCAAGTGTTTTCCCCGGTCATGTTGCATCATGCCTCCAAGTATTGTTGCACAAAGTGTCCCTCTCGATCGGTCATGTTGCATCCGGTGTCCTTCCAAGTCCAAGTATTGTTGCACCAAGTGACCT
>CM026568.1:200000-205000 GCA_015143295.1 Tetracentron sinense | reverse complement strand
GATGCATCAGGATGTTCGGTCATGTCCCAACAGGCTCTCGGCCATGTTGCATCAGGATGCTTGGTCATGTCGCAACAGGCTCCCGGTCATGATGCATCAGGATGCTCGGTCATGTTGCATCAGGGTGCTCGGTGATGTTGCAACAGCATGCTCGGTCATGATGCATCAGGATGCTCGGTCATGTCGCAACAGGCTCCCGACCATGTTGCATCAGGATGCTCGGTCATGTCGCAACAGGCTCCCGGGCAGGGTCTCGGTCATGTCGCAACAGGCTCCCGGGCAGGGTCTCGGCCATGTTGCACCAGGCTCCCGGGCAGGGTCACGGCCATGTTGCACCAGGCTACCGGGCAGGATCTCGGCCATTTTGCAACAGGCTCCCGGGCAGGGTCTATGCCATTTTGCATCATGTTGCTTGGCTATTTTGCATCATTAGGGGCATCTCGGTCAACCAACAAGGGACATCTAAGCAATGGCCAAGATCGTGTCCTGATCAAGGCTGAATTTCACCGATAAGCTCACTCGGGCATTTCATCGAACACATGGTTGCATACTCGTTTTGGTCAGCTCGGGCAGGTTGGATGCGCACCTCGGGCATTCGAGGTCGAGGGGGAACATCTAAGCATCACAACCAAGCAACCTTCCCTTCGTGACCCACACACTTAGCATCATGTCCCTTCCCGTTGCAACATGCTCGGTCAAGCTAGCTGGCCAGCCCAGCAAGGCTTGAGAGCACTACCCCCTCCTCAAGGTGGATGTTAAGCCTTTTACCATCTTCCAGAAGGAAACATCACCCCTGCCGGTGGAGTCATACTGGGGTTTTTTTGAGCAAACCAAGTTGTCCCGAAGATCCAATGGTACCATTGGATCAAGAAAAATACAGAGCACAATCTCGCACAAGAATTTTTAATTTTCGGATTTTCTGTAATTAATAATTAATTTTTGAATATTTAATACCCGATAAATAGGAAAAATAGTAAACGGTGTCCAAAAATTACGAAACTTCACGGGAACATGTAAGAATAATAGTTAGGATTTTAGAAAATGTTTTGGGTCCCAAAAGGTGTCTTAAAATAAGGTTTTGAATTTTTCTTGTGAAAATGGGGAAATTAGCGATAATTGGGAAACAATGATACAAAAGATAGTAGAAATGGGTTATGATTGATGAAAGCACAATAGAAATGTTTGAGAATACTAATTTGAGAGTCTTTCTAATTTTTGGGACTCGATATGCATTTAAAATGAATTATTTTCATTTTTCAAGTAAAAAATGCGATAAATAGTAAGAAAAGGTATTTAAAATTAGGAAACTCTTTATAATGCCAAAGATAACCTAGAAATCAATGACAAACTAAGAAAATTAGTTTGAAACTTATATATGTTGTTTTGATGCCCCCAAATGCCGAGGATCTTGTAGGCATGGCAACAATCCCACCAAAGACTGTTGAATGAGCAAGGCATGGCATGTTGGGCATGAACCTCTTCCCATTATTAGGGGTGCCCGGACATATGATGCATCATGCTCCCGGGCAGCCTCTCGGCCATGTTGCATCATGGCATGTTGGACACGAACCTCTTTCCAATATTGAGGGATTTTTGGCAACTTGGCATGTTGGACGGGAACCTCTTCCAACAATTAAGGGTGCTCGGACATATGTTGCATCAGGGTCTCGGTCATATGTTGCATCAGCCCCTCAGTCATGTGGCATCAACCTCTCGGTCAGGGTCTCGGCCATGTTGCATCAGGGTCTCGGTCATGTTGCATCAGGGTCTCAGTCAGGGTCTCGGCCATGGTGCATCAGGGTCTCGGTCATGTTGCATCAGGGTCTCAGTCATGTTGCATCAGGGTCTCAGTCAGGGTCTCGGCCATGGTGCATCAGGGTCTCGGTCATGTTGCATCAGGGTCTCAGTCAGGGTCTCGGTCATGTTGCATCAGGGTCTCAGTCATGTTGCATCAGGGTCTCAGTCAGGGTCTCGGTCATGTTGCATCAGGGTCTCAGTCATGTTGCATCAGGGTCTCAGTCAGGGTCCCGGCCATGGTGCATCAGGATGCTCGGTCATGTCCCAACAGGCTCTCGGCCATGTTGCATCAGGATGCTCGGTCATGTCGCAACAGGCTCCCGGTCATGATGCATCAGGATGCTCGGTCATGTTGCATCAGGGTGCTCGATGATGTTGCAACAGCATGCTCGGTCATGATGCATCAGGATGCTCGGTCATGTCGCAACAGGCTCCCGACCATGTTGCATCAGGGTGCTCGGTCATGTCGCAACAGGCTCCCGGGCAGGGTCTCGGCCATGTTGCATCAGGCTCCCGGGAAGGGTCACGGCCATGTTGCACCAGGCTCCCGGGCAGGGTCACGGCCATGTTGCACCAGGCTACCGGGCAGGATCTCGGCCATGTTGCAACAGGCTCCCGGGCAGGGTCTATGCCATTTTACATCATGTTGCTTGGCTATTTTGCATCATTAGGGGCATCTCGGTCAACCAACAAGGGACTTCTAAGCAATGGCCAAGATCGTGTCCTGATCAAGGCTGAATTTCACCGCTAAGCTCTCTCGGGCATTTCATCGAACACATGGTTGCATACTCGTTTTGGTCAGCTCGGGCAGGTTGGATGCGCACCTCGGGCATTCGAGGTCGAGGGGGAACATCTAAGCATCACAACCAAGCAACCTTCCCTTCGTGACCCACACACTTAGCATCATGTCCCTTCCCGTTGCAACATGCTCGGTCAAGCTAGCTGGCCAGCCCAGCAAGGCTTGAGAGCACTACCCCCTCCTCAATGTGGATGTTAAGCCTTCTACCATCTTCCAGAAGGAAACATCACCCCTGCCGGTGGAGTCATACTGGGGTTTTTTTGAGCAAACCAAGTTGTCCCGAAGATCCAATGGTACCATTGGATCAAGAAAAATACAGAGCACAATCTCGCACAAGAATTTTTAATTTTCGGATTTTCTGTAATTAATAATTAATTTTTGAATATTTAATACCCGATAAATAGGAAAAATAGTAAACGGTGTCCAAAAATTACGAAACTTCACGGGAACATGTAAGAATAATAGTTAGGATTTTAGAAAATGTTTTGGGTCCCAAAAGGTGTCTTAAAATAAGGTTTTGAATTTTTCTTGTGAAAATGGGGAAATTAGCGATAATTGGGAAACAATGATACAAAAGATAGTAGAAATGGGTTATGATTGATGAAAGCACAATAGAAATGTTTGAGAATACTAATTTGAGAGTTTTTCTAATTTTTGGGACTCGATATGCATTTAAAATGAATTATTTTCATTTTTCAAGTAAAAAATGCGATAAATAGTAAGAAAAGGTATTTAAAATTAGGAAACTCTTTATAATGCCAAAGATAACCTAGAAATCAATGACAAACTAAGAAAATTAGTTTGAAACTTATATATGTTCTTTTGATGCCCCCAAATGCCGAGGATCTTGTAGGCATGGCAACAATCCCACCAAAGACTGTTGAATGAGCAAGGCATGGCATGCTGGGCATGAACCTCTTCCCATTATTAGGGGTGCCCGGACATATGATGCATCATGCTCCCGGGCAGCCTCTCGGCCATGTTGCATCATGGCATGTTGGACATGAACCTCTTTCCAATATTGAGGGATTTTTGGCAACTTGGCATGTTGGACGGGAACCTCTTCCAACAATTAAGGGTGCTCGGACATATGTTGCATCAGGGTCTCGGTCATATGTTGCATCAGCCCCTCAGTCATGTGGCATCAACCTCTCGGTCAGGGTCTCGGCCATGTTGCATCAGGGTCTCGGTCATGTTGCATCAGGGTCTCAGTCAGGGTCTCGGCCATGGTGCATCAGGGTCTCGGTCATGTTGCATCAGGGTCTCAGTCATGTTGCATCAGGGTCTCAGTCAGGGTCTCGGCCATGGTGCATCAGGGTCTCGGTCATGTTGCATCAGGGTCTCAGTCAGGGTCTCGGTCATGTTGCATCAGGGTCTCAGTCATGTTGCATCAGGGTCTCAGTCAGGGTCTCGGCCATGGTGCATCAGGGTCTCGGTCATGTTGCATCAGGGTCTCAGTCAGGGTCTCGGCCATGGTGCATCAGGATGCTCGGTCATGTCGCAACAGGCTCCCGGCCATGTTGCATCAGGATGCTCGGTCATGTCCCAACAGGCTCTCGGCCATGTTGCATCAGGATGCTCGGTCATGTCGCAACAGGCTCCCGGCCATGATGCATCAGGATGTTCGGTCATGTCCCAACAGGCTCTCGGCCATGTTGCATCAGGATGCTTGGTCATGTCGCAACAGGCTCCCGGTCATGATGCATCAGGATGCTCGGTCATGTTGCATCAGGGTGCTCGGTGATGTTGCAACAGCATGCTCGGTCATGATGCATCAGGATGCTCGGTCATGTCGCAACAGGCTCCCGACCATGTTGCATCAGGATGCTCGGTCATGTCGCAACAGGCTCCCGGGCAGGGTCTCGGCCATGTTGCATCAGGCTCCCGGGAAGGGTCACGGCCATGTTGCACCAGGCTCCCGGTCATGTTGCATCAGCCACTCGGTCAGGCTCTTTGCCATGATGCATCAGGCTCCCGGTCATGTTGCATCAGCCCCTCGGTCAGGATCTCGGCCATGATGCATCAGGCTCCCGGTCATGTTGCATCAGCCACTCGGTCAGGCTCTTTGCCATGATGCATCAGGCTCCCGGTCATGTTGCATCAGGGTCTCGGCCATGATGGATCAGGCTCCCGATCATGTTGCAACAGGGTCTCGGCCAGGTTGCATGTTGCACCAAGTGTCCCAACATGGGCTCCCGATCATGTTGCACCAAGTGTCCCAACATGGGCTTCCCGGTCATATTGCACCAAGTATCCCAACATGTTGCATCGGCCTTCCCGGTCATGTTGCACCAAGTGTCCCAACATGTTGCATCGGCTGGCCTTTCCGGTCACCAAGTGTCCCAACATTTTTCATCGGTCGGCCTTCCCGGTCACCAAGTGTCCCAACATTTTCCATCGGTCA
>CM026568.1:185000-195000 GCA_015143295.1 Tetracentron sinense | reverse complement strand
GCATCATTGGGGGCATCTCGGTCAACCAACAAGGGACATCTAAGCAATGGCCAAGATCTTGTCCTGATCAAGGCTGAATTTCACCGATAAGCTCACTCGGGCATTTCATCGAACACATGGTTGCATACTCGTTTTGGTCAGCTCGGGCAGGTTGGATGTGCACCTCGGGCATTCGAGGTCGAGGAGGAACATCTAAGCATCACAACCAAGCAACCTTCCCTTCGTGACCCACACACTTAGCATCATGTCCCATCACGTTGCAACATGCTCGGTCAAGCTAGCTGGCCAGCCCAGCAAGGCTTGAGAGCACTACCCCCTCCTCAAGGTGGATGTTAAGCCCTTTACCATCTTCCAGAAGGAAACATCACCCCTGCCGGTGGAGTCATACTGGGGTTTTTTTGAGCAAACCAAGTTGTCCCGAAGATCCAATGGTACCATTGGATGAAGAAAAATAGAGAGCACAATCTCGCACAAGAATTTTTAATTTTCGGATTTTCTGTAATTAATAATTAATTTTTGAATATTTAATACCCGATAAATAGGAAAAATAGTAAACGGTGTCCAAAAATTACGAAACTTCACGGGAACATGTAAGAATAATAGTTAGGATTTTAGAAAATGTTTTGGGTCCCAAAAGGTGTCTTAAAATAAGGTTTTGAATTTTTCTTGTGAAAATGGGGAAATTAGCGATAATTGGGAAACAATGATACAAAAGATAGTAGAAATGGGTTATGATTGATGAAAGCACAATAGAAATGTTTGAGAATACTAATTTGAGAGTCTTTCTAATTTTTGGGACTCGATATGCATTTAAAATGAATTATTTTCATTTTTCAAGTAAAAAATGCGATAAATAGTAAGAAAAGGTATTTAAAATTAGGAAACTCTTTATAATGCCAAAGATAACCTAGAAATCAATGACAAACTAAGAAAATTAGTTTGAAACTTATATATGTTGTTTTGATGCCCCCAAATGCCGAGGATCTTGTAGGCATGGCAACAATCCCACCAAAGACTGTTGAATGAGCAAGGCATGGCATGAACCTCTTCCCATTATTAGGGGTGCCCGACATATGATGCATCATGCTCCCGGGCAGCCTCTCGCCATGTTGCATCATGGCATGTTGGACACGAACCTCTTTCCAATATTGAGGGATTTTTGGAAACTTGGCATGTTGGACGGGAACCTCTTCCAACAATTAAGGGTGCTCGGACATATGTTGCATCAGGGTCTCGGTCATATGTTGCATCAGCCTCTCGGTCATGGGCATCAACCTCTTGGTCAGAGGGTCCGTCCCTCAGGTTCTCGGATTGTCCTCAGTCCATCGGTCATGTTGCATCAGGGTCTCGTCATGGTCTCATGGTGCATCAGGGTCTCATCATGTTGTCTCAGGGTCTCATCAGGGTCTCAGTCAGGGGTCTCGGCCATGGTGCATCAGGTCTCGGTCATGTTGCCTCATCGGGTCTCAGTCAGGTCTCGGTCCATGTGCATCAGGGTCTCAGTCATGTTTGCATCAGGGTCTCAGTCAGGGTCTCGGTCATGTTTGCATCAGGTCTCAGTGCCTCATGTCTCGTCCGGTCTCGTCTGTTGCATCATTTGCATCAGGGTTCTCGTCAGGGTCCCCGGCCATGGTGCATCAGATGCTCGGTCATGTCCCAACAGGCTCTCGGCATGTTGCATCAGGATGCTTGGTCATGTCGCAACAGGCTCCCGTCATGATGCATCAGTATGCTCGGTCATGTTGCATCAGGTTGCTCGGTGATGTTGCAACAGCATGCTCGTCATGATGCTCATATGCTCGGTCATGTCGCAACAGGCTCCCGACCATGTTGCATCAGGGTGCTCGGTCCAGGTCGCAACCAGGCTCCCGGGCAGGGTCTCGGCCATGTTGCATCAGGCTCCCGGGAAGGTCACGGCCATGTTGCACCAGGCTCCCGGCAGAGGGTCACGGCCATGTTGCACCAGCTACCGGCAGGATCTCGGCCATTTTGCAAACAGGCTCCCGGGCAGGGTCTATGCCATTTTATATCATGTTGCTTGGCTATTTTGCATCATTGGGGGCATCTCGGTCAACCAACAAGGGACATCTAAGCAATGGCCAAGATCTTGTCCTGATCAAGGCTGAATTTCACCGATAAGCTCACTCGGGCATTTCATCGAACACATGGTTGCATACTCGTTTTGGCAGCTCGGGCATGTTTGATCGCACACCTCGGGCAGTCGAGGTCGAGGGGAACATCTAAGCATCACCAAGCACCTTCCCTTCGTGACCCCACACACTTAGCATCATGTCCCATCACGTTGCAACATGCTCGGTCAAGCTAGCTGGCCAGCCCAGCAAGGCTTGAGAGCACTACCCCCTCCTCAAGGTGGATGTTTTAAGCCTTTTACCATCTTCCAGAAGGAAACATCACCCCTGCCGGTGGAGTCATACTGGGGTTTTTTTGAGCAAACCAAGTTGTCCCGAAGATCCAATGGTACCATTGGATGAAGAAAAATAGAGAGCACAATCTCGCACAAGAATTTTTAATTTTCGGATTTTCTGTAATTAATAATTAATTTTTGAATATTTAATACCCGATAAATAGGAAAAATAGTAAACGGTGTCCAAAAATTACGAAACTTCACGGGAACATGTAAGAATAATAGTTAGGATTTTAGAAAATGTTTTGGGTCCCAAAAGGTGTCTTAAAATAAGGTTTTGAATTTTTCTTGTGAAAATGGGGAAATTAGCGATAATTGGGAAACAATGATACAAAAGATAGTAGAAATGGGTTATGATTGATGAAAGCACAAATAGAAATGTTTGAGAATACTAATTTGAGAGTCTTTCTAATTTTTGGGACTCGATATGCATTTAAAATGAATTATTTTCATTTTTCAAGTAAAAAATGCGATAAATAGTAAGAAAAGGTATTTAAAATTAGGAAACTCTTTATAATGCCAAAGATAACCTAGAAATCAATGACAAACTAAGAAAATTAGTTTGAAACTTATATATGTTGTTTTGATGCCCCCAAATGCCGAGGATCTTGTAGGCATGGCAACAATCCCACCAAAGACTGTTGAATGAGCAAGGCATGGCTGCTGGGCTCTGAACTCTTCCCCATTATTGGTGCCCGACATATGATGCATCATGCTCCCGGCAGCCTCTCGGCCATGTTTGCTCATGGCATTTGGACATGAACCTCTTTCCAATATTGAGGGATTTTTGGCAACTTGGCATGTTGGACCGGCCTCTTCCAACAATTAGGGTGTCTCGGACATATGTTGCATCGGGTCTCGGTCATATGTTGCATCAGCCCTCAGTCATGTGGGTCCATCAACCTCTTGTCAGGGTCTCGGCCATGTTGCATCAGGGTCCTCGGTCATGTTGCATCATGGTCTCAGTCAGGGTCTCGCCATGGTGCATCAGGGTCTCGGTCATGTTGCATCAGGGTCTCAGTCATGTTGCATCATCGGGTTCTCAGTCAGGGGGGGGGGGGGGGGGGGGGGGGTCTCGGCCATGGTGCATCGGGTCCTCGTCATGGTCTCGGTCATGTTGCATCAGGGTCTCAGTCAGTCAGGGTCTCTCTGTCATTGTCCATCAGGTCATCCCTGTTGCATCAGGGTCTAGTCAGGTCTCGTCATGTTTGCTCAAGGGGGCAGTCATGTGTCTCAGGGTCTCATTCAGGTCCCGGCCATGTTGTCAGTCAGATGCTCGTCATGTCCCAAAGGCCTCTCGGCCATGTTGCATCAGATGCTTGGTCATGTCGCAACAGGCTCCCGGTCATGATGCATCAGATGCTCGTCCTGTTGCATCAGGGTGCTCGTGATGTTGCAACAGCATGCTCGGCTGCGTCTGATGCATCAGGAAGGATCTCGGTCATGACCCTGCGCAACAGGCTCCCGACCATGTTGCATCCGGGTGCTCTCGGTCATGTCTCAACAGGCTCCCGGGCAGGGTCTCTTCCATGTTTGCATCAGCCTCCGGGAATGGGTCACGGCCATGTTGCACAGGCTCCCGGCAGGTCACGCCATTTGGCACCCAGGCTACCGGGCAGGGATCTCGGCCATATTTGCACAGGCTCCCGGCAGGGTCTATGCCATTTTACATCATGTTGCTTGTGCTATTTTGCATCATTGGGGGCATCTCGGTCAACCAACAAGGGACATCTAAGCAATGGCCAAGATCTCTGTCCTGATCACGGCTTGAATTTCACCGTACTTCTCTCGGCATTTCATCGAACACAATGGTTGCATACTCGTTTTGGTCAGCTTCGTCGGGCAGTTGGATGCGCACCTCGGGCATTCGAGGTCGAGGGGAACATCAAGCTCACACCAAGCACCTTCCCGTCGTGCCCACATCACTTAGCATCATTCCCTTCCCGTTGCAACATGCTCGGCCCGCTAGCTGGGCCAGCCCAGCAAGCTTGAGAGGCACTAACCCCCCTCCATCCTGTGTATTTAGCTCTACCATCTTCCAGAAGGAAACATCACCCCTGCCGGTGGAGTCATACTGGGGTTTTTTTGAGCAAACCAAGTTGTCCCGAAGATCCAATGGTACCTTGGATCAAAGAAAAATACGATCACAATCTCGCACCATAATTTTTTAATTTTCGGAGTTCTGTATTAATAATTAATTTTGTGAATATTTAACCCGATAATAGAATAGTAAAACGGGTGTCCAAAAATTACGACTTTCACGGGAACAGTAAGAATAGATTTAGATTTTTTAGAAATGTTTGGGGTCCCAAAAGGTGTCTTAATAAGGTTTTGAATTTTTCTTTGTGAAAATGGGTGAAATCGCGTAATTGGGACACTGATACCAAAGATAGTAGAATGTTTATGATTGAGGAAGCCACAATAGAAATGTTGAGAATACTACTTTGAGCGTTTTTTCTATTTTTGGGCCTCGATATGCATTTAAAATGAATTATGTTCATTTTCAAGTTAAAAATGCGATAAATATAAGAACAGGGTATTTAAAAATTATGAAACGCTTTATAATGCCAAATATAACCTAGACATCATGACCAACTAAGAAAATTAGTTTGAACTTATATATGTTCTTTGTGCCCCCAAATGCCGAGGATCTTGTAGCATGGCCAACAATCCCCCCCAAGACTGTTGCATGAGCAGGCCAATGGATCTGGGCATGACCCTCTTCCCATTATTAGGGGTGCCCGGACCTATGATCATCATGCTCCCGGGCAGCCTCTCGGCCATGTTGCAATCTGGCATGGTGGACATGACCCTCTTTCCAATAGTGAGGGATTTTTGGCTCAACTTGGATTTTTGGACGGAACCTCTTCCAACAATTAAGGGTGCTCGACATAGTTGCTCGTCTCGTCATAGGTTGCATCACCCCTCAGGCCTGTGGCATCAACCTCTTGGTCAGGTCTCGGCCTGTGTGCATCAGGTTCTCCGTTCATGTTCATCAGGGTCTCAGCAGGGTCTGGCCATGGTGCCTCGGGTCTCAGTCCTGTTGCTCAGGGTCTCAGTCATGTTGCATCCGGTCTCAGTCATGGTCTCGGCCATGGTCACAGGGTCTCGGTCATGTTGCTCAGGGTCTCAGTCATGGGCTCGGTCAGTGCATCGGGTCTCAGTCTGTTGCTCAGGGTCTCATTCAGGGTCTCAGTCATTTGGCATCAGGGTCCAGTCTGTGGCATCAAGGTCTCGTCAGGGGCCCGGCATGGTGCATCATGTGCTCTGTCATGTCGCCACATCTCTCGTCCATGTTGCTCTGAGCTCGGGCAGTCCCAACATGCTCTCCGGCCATGTTGCATCAGATCCTCGGTGCATGTCGCACCGCTCCCGTCCATGAATGCATCAGGATGTCGGTCATGTTCCCCAACAGGCTCGCGCCTGTTGCATCAGATTCCGTGTCTGTCGCAACAGTCTCCCGGTCAATGATGATAGGATGCTCAGGTCAGTTCATCCGGTCTCGGTGATGTTGCAACAGCAGCCTCGTCCATTATGCCATCAGGATTCTCGGTCATTATCGCAACAGCTCCTACCAGTTTGCATCAGAATTGCTCGTCATGTCGCAAACCAGGCTCCCGGCCAGGGTCTCGGCCAGGTGCTCAGCTCCGTCTGGAGGGTCACGGCCCATGGTTCACCATGCTCCGTCTGTTGCCTCAACCACTCGGTCAGGCTCTTTTGCCATGAGCATCAGGCCCCGGTCCATGTTTGCTCACCCCTCGGTCAGATCTCGGCCTGATGCATCCGTCTCCGTTCATGGTTGCATCATCCCTCTGTCAGGCTCTTTTGCCATGATGCTCAGGCGCCGTCTGTTGCATCAGGGTCTCGGCCATGATGATCAGGCTCCCGTCATGTGGAACGGGTCCCGCCGGTTGCATGTTTCCGTGTCCCCCAAACATTGGCTCCCGTCATTTGCCCCACGTGTCCCAACATGTTCTTCCCGGTCATATGGCACCAAGTGGCCCCAACATGGGCCTCCCGATCATGTTGCACAAGTTTTCCAACCTGGCTTCCCCGGTCATATTGCAACCAAGTTCCCCAACTGTTTTGCATCGGCTCCCGTCCATAAGTGGCAATCGGCTTGGCCCCTTTTCCGGTCACCAAGTGTCCCCAACATTTTTTCATCGTCCCCCGGCCCTCCCGGTCACCAATTGTCCCCCCCACCATTTTCCCTCGGTCCCGCCTGCCCCGGTGACCAAGTGTCCCATTAGTGCACCGGCCTTCCTAGCCATGTTTTGCACACCACGTGTTTTTTTTCCCCACCCGTCATGTTTGCATCATGGCCTCCAGTATTTGTTGCCAAAGTGGGTCCCTCCCGATCGGTGTCATGTTGCCATCCGGTGGTCCTTCCAGTCCAATATTTTGTTTGCAAACCAAGTGACCTTCACGGTCGTCATGTCGCAACCATGTATCCCCATGATGCAACCGGCCCTTCCTAGTCCATTTTTGCATCCAGTGTTCCCTCCAAACTCCAAGTATTGTTGCAACAAGTGACCATCCCGTTCGTCCATGTTTGCACCATGAATCCCACATGAAGTGGCACCGTGCCTCTCTTCCATGTGCACCAGGCCTTCAAGTATGTTTCACCAATTCCCTTTTTCCCGGTCGGGCCTTTTCATCCAGTGTCCCCCCATCCATTATTGTTTGCCAACAAGTGACCTTCCCGGTCGGGTCATTTTTTGCACCATGATCCCAACATGGATGCACCGGCCTTCCCTAGTCCAGTTGTGCACCAGGGCCCTTCAAGCATTTTGCACCAAGTGCCCTTCCCGGTCGGGTCAAATTTTGCCCCTTCCAGTGGGTCCCTCCAACTCCAGTATTGTTGCAAAAGTGCCCTTCCCCGTTCCCGGTCATGTTTGCACATGAATCCAACATGATGGCACCGGCCCCTCCCTAGTCATGTCCGCCCAGCCTTCAAGGTATTTTGCCACGCCAAGTGCCCATCCTGGTCTGCATTTTGCATCCAGTGTCCCCTCCCAACTCCCAGTATTTGTTTGCAACCAAGTGCCCCTTCCCCTATCGTCCCCATGTTTGCATCCATTGTCCCCTCACTCCCAAGTTATTGCTGCCACCATGGTGACCCCTCCCGGTCTGTCATGTTGCACCGGGTATCCCAACCATGAGGGCACCAAGACATGGAAAAACCAGCCCCACCCCCCTAGCAGTTCCTTATGCACAGGGGTACACATGGCCTTCCGAAATCCTTGAGGACGGGTCATTCATGTTGAACTAGCCTTTCGTTTGCTAAATCCTTCAAGAGATAGCATGGTTGGGTTCCCGTAACCAATGCCAACCTCCGGGAGTGGTGCGTTTGGGCTTGTACGGGGATGGAACGAATCGTGCGCACACAGAGGCTGAATCTCAGTGGATCGTGGCAGCAAGGCCACTCTGCCACTTACAATACCCGTCGCGTATTTAATTCCGTCTGCAAAGGATTCTCCCGTCGCCCGGATAGAATTGTATTTCAAGGCGGCCCACGCAAGCTCATCGTACGGGTCTTGACCAAGACACGTGTCCTTTGGGGGCCAAACAAAGTCCCTACTGTAAGGTCGGCCCAAACAGGCGACGGCGCATGCTCCCTCCTTCTTTAGCCCTATTCTTACTTAGAGGATGCGTTCCAGGTTTTCCATAATCCAACACAACGGTGGGGCTTCGCGCCCCTGGCTTTTTCAACCAAGCGCATGAACTAATTGTTTGTGATCACGTTCCTCTCGTACTAGGTTGATTACTATCGCGACCCGTCAGCATTAAGGTAAAACTAACCTTTTTCTCAACACGACGTCTAAACCCCCTCACCGTTCCGTTTCCCTATTGGTTGCTGACATCCAACACGTGGCGAATTTCGCTGCCCCCCCCGTCGATGATGTATTGACTTCGTGCTCATAAAGGTGCCTCATTCTCCTCCTGAGCGCTTTGTTTGGGCTAAGGCAATAAGGGTATGATGGCTTAGACGTACGCACTAATCGTATTGCTTGTAAATATCCTCGGTTTGGTGTTTCTGTGGTTTTTTGCCTTACTTAAAGTTTGTGAGTCGCAGGTCGTTTGACTGAGGCATAGGCTTGCAAGACGTGATCGTTCATGAGTGTCTTCTTGTTCTTGTGCGGTGGTTGGCTACCTGTTGTACAGCTAACCATGTATGCCTTCCTTTTCAACATGTTGGTTGGGTTCCGATCCGCAAATTCGCCACCCCCCCCCCCCCACACCCACCCTTTGCCTTTGCCTATTTGCCATGGTCATGTAGCAACATCTTTTTTTTCCCTTGAACTCAATTACACTGCCATGTTTTCCTTGCCTTGATAGGCGGCCTAAGTACTGCCTGGAGTTGGGCTGTTGCACAGCGGCCTTGCCTCGTATATCATATCTACTGTGTCTTGCTTGGCTTTGGCCTAGTTGCACATGCCCAAGCTGCATTGTTTGGTGCTGCCATGTCTTGGTGGGATTTGCCTGGTTTTTATTTTTTACCAACCACCAACCTTGCTTTCACAATTTTTTTCACATTCGCCATTGTGGTCCCCCAACCCCCCCCTAGGCCTTGCTCATAAGTGCATTAGTCTCTTTCCGGATCAGCTTGGCTTTGGGGCTCCCGATGATGGTTGACTTTCGATGCTCGAAAGGTTCATCCAGTCTCTTCCGAGCGGCTTCTTTGGGCCCCGTGATAGGGATTGATTCGATGCTCGTAAAGGTCATCATTCTCTTTCCGTAGCAGCTTTACTTGGGCCCCCCCGCGATGATGGATTGACTTCGATGCTCGTAAAGGTGCATCAGTCTCTTTCCGGAGCAGCTTACTTTGGGCCCCCGCGATGATGGATTGACTTCGATGCTCATAAAGGTGCATCAGTCTCTTGAGCGGCTTGTTTGGGCTTAAGGCAAGAAGGGTACGATGGCTTATACGTACGCACTAAGCGGATTGCTTGTAATTCCTCGGTTTGGTGTTTCTGTGTTTTTGCCTTACTGAAAAGTTTGGTGATTCGGCATTCGTTGCTGGGCACGGCCGTGAGACGTGATCGTGCATGAGTGGCTCTTGGTTCGTGTGCGTTGGTGGGCTACCTGTTTGTACAGCTAACCATTGACGCCCGTTCCTTTTCAACATTGTTGGTTGGGTTCCTGATCCGATTTCTCTCCCCCCCCCCCCCCCCCCCCCCCCTTGCCATGGTCATGTAGCAACATCCTTTTCCCTTGAACTCACTTACACATGCCATGTTTTCTTGGCCTTGATTAGGCTGCCTAAGTAATGCTCTGGAGTTGGTCTTGTTGCACAAGCTGCCTTGCCTAAGTATAGCATATCTACTGTGTCTTGCTTGGCTTTGGCCTAGTTGCACATGCCCAAGCCTTGGCATTGTTTGGGCTGCCCATGTCTTGGTTGGGATTTGCCTTGTTTATGTTTCACCAACCACCAACCATGCTTTCACATTCGCCATTGTTGGTCCCCACCCTAGTGCCTTGCTGATGCAATTTCTTCCCCATTTTGTCTTTGCCATTCTTCCCTCATGTTGCAACAGCCTTTCCCTTGGATTGACTTTCACATGCCATGTTGCT
>CM026568.1:172500-177500 GCA_015143295.1 Tetracentron sinense | reverse complement strand
GAGCATCCTGATGCAACATGGCCGGGAGCCTGTTGCGACATGACCGAGCATCCTGATGCACCATGGCCGAGACCCTGACTGAGACCCTGTTGCAACATGACCGAGACCCTGATGCACCATGGCCGAGACCCTGACTGAGACCCTGATGCACCATGGCCGAGACCCTGACTGAGACCCTGATGCACCATGACTGAGACCCTGATGCACCATGGCCGAGACCCTGACTGAGACCCTGATGCAACATGACTGAGACCCTGATGCAACATGACCGAGACCCTGATGCACCATGGCCGAGACCCTGACTGAGACCCTGATGCACCATGACTGAGACCCTGATGCACCATGGCCGAGACCCTGACTGAGACCCTGATGCAACATGACTGAGACCCTGATGCAACATGACCGAGACCCTGATGCACCATGGCCGAGACCCTGACTGAGACCCTGATGCAACATGGCCGAGACCCTGACCGAGAGGTTGATGCCACATGACTGAGGGGCTGATGCAACATATGACCGAGACCCTGATGCAACATATGTCCGAGCACCCTTAATTGTTGGAAGAGGTTCCCGTCCAACATGCCAAGTTGCCAAAAATCCCTCAATATTGGAAAGAGGTTCGTGTCCAACATGCCATGATGCAACATGGCCGAGAGGCTGCCCGGGAGCATGATGCCCCTAATAATGGGAAGAGGTTCATGCCATGCCTTGCTCATTCAACAGTCTTTGGTGGGATTGTTGCCATGCCTACAAGATCCTCGGCATTTGGGGGCATCAAAACAACATATATAAGTTTCAAACTAATTTTCTTAGTTTGTCATTGATTTCTAGGTTATCTTTGGCATTATAAAGAGTTTCCTAATTTTAAATACCTTTTCTTACTATTTATCGCATTTTTTACTTGAAAAATGAAAATAATTCATTTTAAATGCATATCGAGTCCCAAAAATTAGAAAGACTCTCAAATTAGTATTCTCAAACATTTCTATTGTGCTTTCATCAATCATAACCCATTTCTACTATCTTTTGTATCATTGTTTCCCAATTATCGCTAATTTCCCCATTTTCACAAGAAAAATTCAAAACCTTATTTTAAGACACCTTTTGGGACCCAAAACATTTTCTAAAATCCTAACTATTATTCTTACATGTTCCCGTGAAGTTTCGTAATTTTTGGACACCGTTTACTATTTTTCCTATTTATCGGGTATTAAATATTCAAAAATTAATTATTAATTACAGAAAATCCGAAAATTAAAAATTCTTGTGCGAGATTGTGCTCTCTATTTTTCTTCATCCAATGGTACCATTGGATCTTCGGGACAACTTGGTTTGCTCAAAAAAACCCCAGTATGACTCCACCGGCAGGGGTGATGTTTCCTTCTGGAAGATGGTAAAAGGCTTAACATCCACCTTGAGGAGGGGGTAGTGCTCTCAAGCCTTGCTGGGCTGGCCAGCTAGCTTGACCGAGCATGTTGCAACGTGAAGGGACATGATGCTAAGTGTGTGGGTCACGAAGGGAAGGTTGCTTGGTTGTGATGCTTAGATGTTCCTCCTCGACCTCGAATGCCCGAGGTGCGCATCCAACCTGCCCGAGCTGACCAAAACGAGTATGCAACCATGTGTTCGATGAAATGCCCGAGTGAGCTTATCGGTGAAATTCAGCCTTGATCAGGACAAGATCTTGGCCATTGCTTAGATGTCCCTTGTTGGTTGACCGAGATGCCCCCAATGATGCAAAATAGCCAAGCAACATGATATAAAATGGCATAGACCCTGCCCGGGAGCCTGTTGCAACATGGCCGAGATCCTGCCCGGTAGCCTGGTGCAACATGGCCGTGACCCTGCCCGGGAGCCTGGTGCAACATGGCCGTGACCCTTCCCGGGAGCCTGATGCAACATGGCCGAGACCCTGCCCGGGAGCCTGTTGCGACATGACCGAGCATCCTGATGCATCATGGCCGAGAGCCTGTTGCGATATGACCGACCATCCTGTTGCAACATCACCGAGCACCCTGATGCATCATGACCGAGCATCCTGATGCATCATGACCGGGAGCCTGTTGCGACATGACCGAGCATCCTGGTGCAACATGGCCGAGAGCCTGTTGGGACATAACCGAGCATCCTGATGCATCATGGCCGGGAGCCTGTTGCGACATGACCGAGCATCCTGATGCAACATGGCCGAGAGCCTGTTGGGACATGACCGAGCATCCTGATGCATCATGGCCGGGAGCCTGTTGCGACATGACCGAGCATCCTGATGCATCATGGCCGGGAGCCTGTTGCGACATGACCGAGCATCCTGATGCCACATGGCCGAGAGCCTGATGCAACATGGCCGAGC
The DNA here is from genome assembly GCA_015143295.1 of Tetracentron sinense. Taxonomy (NCBI): domain Eukaryota; kingdom Viridiplantae; phylum Streptophyta; class Magnoliopsida; order Trochodendrales; family Trochodendraceae; genus Tetracentron; species Tetracentron sinense. The sequence continues at coordinate 175,150 of CM026568.1, read as the reverse complement.
ATCCTGATGCAACATTGCTGGGCACCCTGATGCAACATGACCGGGAACCCCGATGCAACATGGCCGAGAGCCTGATGCAACATTACTGGGCACCCTGATGCAACATGGCTGGGTACCCTGATGCAACATGGCAGGCCACCCTGATGCAACATGGCCGAGAGCCTGATGCAACATTACTGGGCACCCTGATGCAACATGGCTGAGAGCCTGATGCAACATGACTGGGCACCCTGAAGCAAAATGACCGATCACCCTGATGCAACATGGCCTTGAGCCTGATGCAACATTGCTGGGCACCCTGATGCAACCTGTCTGAGCACCCTGAAGCAACATTGCTGAGCACCCTTATGCAACATTGCTGAGCACCTTGATGCAACACGACTGAGCACCTTGATGCAACATGGCCTTGAGCCTGATGCAACATTGTTGGGCACCCTGATGCAACCTCTCTAAGCACCCTGAAGCAACATTGTTGAGCACCCTGATGCAAGATTGCTGAGCACCTTGATGCAACATGATGGAGCACCCTGATGCAACATGGTCGAGCACCCTGTTGCAACCTGGCTGAGAGCTTGATGCAACATAACCATGTACCTTGATGCAACATGTTGGGCAACTAGAATGAACAGGGTGAGCTTATCGGCATGCTTTGGGCCCCCGCGATGATGGATTGACTTCGATGCTCATAAAGGTGCATCAGTCTCTTTCCTGAGCGGCATGTTCTGTAGCCTCCGCGATGATGGATTGACTTCGATGCTCATAAAGGTGCATCAGTCTCTTTCCGGAGCAACTTGCTTTGGGCTTTCGCGATGATGGATTGACTTCGATGCTCATAAAGGTGCATCAGTCTCCTTCCTGAGCGGCTTGCTTTGGGCCCCTGCGATGATGGATTGACTTCGATGCTCGTAAAGGTGCATCAGTCTCTTTCCGGAGCAGCTTACTTTGGGCCCCCGCGATGATGGATTGACTTCGATGCTCATAAAGGTGCATCAGTCTCTTGAGCGGCTTGTTTGGGCTTAAGGCAAGAAGGGTACGATGGCTTATACGTACGCACTAAGCGGATTGCTTGTAATTCCTCGGTTTGGTGTTTCTGTGTTTTTGCCTTACTGAAAAGTTTGGTGAGTCGCAGTTCGTTGACTGAGGCATAGGCTTGCAAGACGTGATCGTGCATGAGTGGCTCTTGGTTCGTGTGTGTTGGTGGGCTACCTGTTTGTGCAGCTAACCATTGACGCCCGTTCCTTTTCAACATTGTTGGTTGGGTTCCTGATCCGATTTCTCTCCCCCCCCCCCCCCCCCCCCCCCCCCCCCCCCCCCCCCCCCGCCCTTTGCCTTTGCCTTTGCCATGGTCATGTAGCAACATCCTTTTCCCTTGAACTCACTTACACATGCCATGTTTTCTTGGCCTTGATTAGGCTGCCTAAGTAATGCTCTGGAGTTGGTCTTGTTGCACAAGCTGCCTTGCCTAAGTATAGCATATCTACTGTGTCTTGCTTGGCTTTGGCCTAGTTGCACATGCCCAAGCCTTGGCATTGTTTGGGCTGCCCATGTCTTGGTTGGGATTTGCCTTGTTTATGTTTCACCAACCACCAACCATGCTTTCACATTTTTTTCACATTCGCCATTGTTGGTCCCCACCCTAGTGCCTTGCTCATAAAGGTGCATCAGTCTCTTTCCGGAGCAGCTTTGCTTTGGGCCCCCGCGATGATGGATTGACTTCGATGCTCATAAAGGTGCATCAGTCTCCTTCCTGAGCGGCTTGCTTTGGGCCCCTGCGATGATGGATTGACTTCGATGCTCGAAAAGGTGCATCAGTCTCTTTCCGGAGCAGCTTACTTTGGGCCCCCGCGATGATGGATTGACTTCGATGCTCATAAAGGTGCATCAGTCTCCTTCCTGAGCGGCTTGCTTTGGGCCCCCATGATGATGGATTGACTTCGATGCTCATAAAGGTGCATCAGTCTCTTTCCGGAGCAGCTAACTTTGGGCCCCCGCGATGATGGATTGACTTCGATGCTCATAAAGGTGCATCAGTCTCCTTCCTGAGCGGCTTGTTTGGGCTTAAGGCAAGAAGGGTATGATGGCTTATACGTACGCACTAAGCGGATTGCTTGTAATTCCTCGGTTTGGTGTTTCTGTGTTTTTGCCTTACTGAAAAGTTTGGTGAGTCGCAGTTCGTTGACTGAGGCATAGGCTTGCAAGACGTGATCGTGCATGAGTGGCTCTTGGTTCGTGTGCGTTGGTGGGCTACCTGTTTGTACAGCTAACCATTGACGCCCGTTCCTTTTCAACATTGTTGGTTGGGTTCCTGATCCGATTTCTCTCCCCCCCCCCCCCCGGCCCGTCCCTCTGCCTTTGCCATGGTCATGTAGCAACATCCTTCCCCTTGAACTCACTTACACATGCCATGTTTTCTTGGCCTTGATTAGGCTGGCTAAGTAATGCTCTGGAGTTGGTCTTGTTGCACAAGCTGCCTTGCCTAAGTATAGCATATCTACTGTGACTTGCTTGGCTTTGGCCTAGTTGCACATGCCCAAGCCTCGGCATTGTTTGGGCTGCCCATGTCTTGGTTGGGATTTGCCTTGTTTATGTTTCACCAACCACCAACCATGCTTTCACATTCGCCATTGTTGGTCCCCACCCTAGTGCCTTG
>CM026568.1:7500-165000 GCA_015143295.1 Tetracentron sinense | reverse complement strand
CTAGGAAGGCCGGTGCATCATGTTGGGATTCATGCTGCAACATGACCGACCGGGAAGGTCACTTGTTGCAACAATACTTGGAGTTGGAGGGACACTGGATGCAAAATGACTAGGAAGGCCGGTGCATCATGTTGGGATACATGGTGCAACATGACCGACCGGGAAGGTCACTTGGTGCAACAATACTTGGACTTGGAAGGACACCGGATGCAACATGACCGATCGAGAGGGACACTTTGTGCAACAATACTTGGAGGCATGATGCAACATGACCGGGGAAAACACTTGGTGCAACATGGCTAGGAAGGCCGGTGCAACATATTGGGACACTTGGTCACCGGGAAGGCTGACCGATGGAAAATGTTGGGACACTTGGTGACCGGGAAGGCCGACCGATGAAAAATGTTGGGACACTTGGTGACCGGAAAGGCCAGCCGATGCAACATGTTGGGACACTTGGTGCAACATGACCGGGAAGGCCGATGCAACATGTTGGGATACTTGGTGCAATATGACCGGGAAGCCCATGTTGGGACACTTGGTGCAACATGATCGGGAGCCCATGTTGGGACACTTGGTGCAACATGCAACCTGGCCGAGACCCTGTTGCAACATGATCGGGAGGCCTGATGCAACATGACCGGGAGCCTGATGCATCATGGCCTAGAGCCTGTCCGGGAGCCTGATCCATCATGGCCGAGACCCTGATGCAACATGACCGGGAGCCTGATGCATCATGGCAAAGAGCCTGACCGAGTGGCTGATGCAACATGACCGGGAGCCTGATGCATCATGGCCGAGATCCTGACCGAGGGGCTGATGCAACATGACCGGGAGCCTGATGCATCATGGCAAAGAGCCTGACCGAGTGGCTGATGCAACATGACCGGGAGCCTGTTGCGACATGACCGAGCATCCTGATGAATCATGGCCGGGAGCCTGTTGCGACATGACCGAGCATCCTGATGCATCATGACCGAGCATGCTGTTGCAACATCACCGAGCACCCTGATGCAACATGACCGAGCATCCTGATGCATCATGACCGGGAGCCTGTTGCGACATGACCGAGCATCCTGATGCAACATGGCCGAGAGCCTGTTGGGACATGACCGAGCATCCTGATGAATCATGGCCGGGAGCCTGTTGCGACATGACCGAGCATCCTGATGCAACATGGCCGAGAGCCTGTTGGGACATGACCGAGCATCCTGATGCAACATGGCCGGGAGCCTGTTGCGACATGACCGAGCATCCTGATGCACCATGGCCGAGAGCCTGTTGGGACATGACCGAGCATCCTGATGAATCATGGCCGGGAGCCTGTTGCGACATGACCGAGCATCCTGATGCAACATGGCCGAGAGCCTGTTGGGACATGACCGAGCATCCTGATGCAACATGGCCGGGAGCCTGTTGCGACATGACCGAGCATCCTGATGCACCATGGCCGAGACCCTGACTGAGACCCTGTTGCAACATGACCGAGACCCTGATGCACCATGGCCGAGACCCTGACTGAGACCCTGACTGAGACCCTGATGCACCATGGCCGAGACCCTGACTGAGACCCTGATGCACCATGACTGAGACCCTGATGCACCATGGCCGAGACCCTGACTGAGACCCTGATGCAACATGGCCGAGACCCTGACTGAGACCCTGATGCACCATGACTGAGACCCTGATGCACCATGGCCGAGACCCTGACTGAGACCCTGATGCAACATGACCGAGACCCTGATGCACCATGGCCGAGACCCTGACTGAGACCCTGATGCACCATGACTGAGACCCTGATGCACCATGGCCGAGACCCTGACTGAGACCCTGATGCACCATGACTGAGACCCTGATGCACCATGGCCGAGACCCTGACTGAGACCCTGATGCAACATGACTGAGACCCTGATGCACCATGGCCGAGACCCTGACTGAGACCCTGATGCAACATGGCCGAGACCCTGACCGAGAGGTTGATGCCACATGACTGAGGGGCTGATGCAACATATGTCCGAGCACCCTTAATTGTTGGAAGAGGTTCCCGTCCAACATGCCAAGTTTCCAAAAATCCCTCAATATTGGAAAGAGGTTCGTGTCCAACATGCCATGATGCAACATGGCCGAGAGGCTGCCCGGGAGCATGATGCCCCTAATAATGGGAAGAGGTTCATGCCATGCCTTGCTCATTCAACAGTCTTTGGTGGGATTGTTGCCATGCCTACAAGATCCTCGGCATTTGGGGGCATCAAAACAACATATATAAGTTTCAAACTAATTTTCTTAGTTTGTCATTGATTTCTAGGTTATCTTTGGCATTATAAAGAGTTTCCTAATTTTAAATACCTTTTCTTACTATTTATCGCATTTTTTACTTGAAAAATGAAAATAATTCATTTTAAATGCATATCGAGTCCCAAAAATTAGAAAGACTCTCAAATTAGTATTCTCAAACATTTCTATTGTGCTTTCATCAATCATAACCCATTTCTACTATCTTTTGTATCATTGTTTCCCAATTATCGCTAATTTCCCCATTTTCACAAGAAAAATTCAAAACCTTATTTTAAGACACCTTTTGGGACCCAAAACATTTTCTAAAATCCTAACTATTATTCTTACATCAATCATAACCCTTTTGGGACCCCAGCTCAATGATCTGAATGTGTATGTCATGATTGTGTCGATTGTGCTCTAATTGGGTTTTGAAAGGAATCCAAAAAAATCCGGTTGCTACTAATATATTAGGTTATGTTTAAATTGGCTTGAAACCCGGCGTGCTTAGGGCTGTGTTTCAGCCCAAGCGTATAAATGTGTTTTGGTTTTGGTTTAGGTTAACCCACCAAACTTTTCAATGGTTAATAATCAACCGATGTATCGAGTTTATGGTTTCTTTTCACAACCAACCCACCAACCCAAACGGATTTATCCTCCTCATATCCCTTTTTAACACCCCCTTTATACCTGGTTAAGCTTAACTAAATTAAACTACGGTTGGATTGCTTAGCCACAGTTTGTCTGAGAGTTTTTAAAAGAGCAGTGCTTAGCGTATCTTACCACTTGTCCCTTTTTAACACCCCTTCAACCCTGGTTAAGCTTAACCAAATTAAAACTAAGATTTTGATTTTCTTTTTTAAAATCATCGTTGGATTGCTTAACCCTAAGTTAGGGTGAGTGAATATTAACCACAATAGGCCACTATTTAAAATTGGGGCGGGGACCATTGAGGACCGGCCGCAATAGGTGAGTATTTAACTATTTTCTGTTTTTAAAATTGGGGTGTTGCAGACCTTATTGCCATTTCCGTACACGGTGGAAACCGGATGTAATAAGTTGAGCATTTTCCTTATTTGAATGGTTTGGTCATGATGGATGTCATTAATGCATAACGAGGATCGAATTTATTCTCAAATATGTTTTGTCACCACTTGATACATGTTACAAAAAAAAAAAACCTATAACCGTGCACCACTTCATACATGTTACAAAAACACATAACCGTGATTGGCTTGGCTCGGCATAAATTCAGGTAGAAAAATCTTGCATTCAAAAAGCAAAGAAGACTTGATCCCTGTTGGCAACGATGAAAACATCACCGTCACACCGGCCTTACAATTTTACTCCTTTGTGATATGGAGGCTATTTCATTTATTTTCTAGGTTAAACTTAATTAAATTCTTGGAAATTCAAATTCAAACTGTAATGTGCCGTCATTACCTATATGAGACTTATTGTCAAATTGGTGTGACGACAAAAAATATTGTGCAATATATCAAATAATACGAGCAAATAGTTTGAAAACATCTCCCCAACAATATGAAAATCAACATTTGAGGGTCTAAAACTCACTTTTTGGCAAAAATTTTGGGCCAAACCGCCTTCGGCAGTTTGCCATCGCGTAGATCTCGAAAAGTTACCCCAAATCAAAAAAAAATTCGCCCCGATCGGACACCCGAGCCCAAAGTTATGCCCTCCCGAAGTTTCTCGACCGCCTCAAATTTCTAACCGCTATATCTCTCTGCTCCCAACTTCAAATCAAGCAAAATTTGGGTCTAAATCGGTCAACTTTAAAAGATCTACAACTTTGTAGAAGAACCCCATATCAGATTCTCAGTCTATGGCTTCCATAATCCCAGTTCAAACTTCGCCCCCTTCATGTTCCTAAAATTTCTCAGTCTATGGTTGGTCTTGGGAGGATAAGTTCCCTTTGGAACCCAAACCATCTTTGGTCCTTCATAGTTAATCTTGGGAGTGGATGGTTCCTTTGAAACCCAAATTTTCTTAACTATTTTTTTTTTCCAATATAGAAAGCAATTGAGGGTGGAGTTAAGTTACAATTTGATTCAGTAAAGAAATTTTGGTAATCCTTTTGTTTTAATGAAGGGTTATAGCCTAGTTCGGCTTTACTAAACACACATATTTGTTGACCTAATAGTCTTTCTAAATTCTTTTGAACATCAGTGAATGTGAGAATAGTGCTAGTCAAGTTTTTGACTTTAGCTTTAAGCTCATCACATTCACTTGATGAGTCACGAGGTAAAGATTGAATTTCTTTCATTTCTACATTTAACACCTCATTCTTATTTTGTAAAATATCCTTATCTTCTTACAAGTTTTCATAAGTGTTTGTACGAGTAAGGATTTTCATGAAGGCAATTTTCATAAAATCATTACAAGTGATCAAATGCATCTCTAATTTCATCATAAATAAGAGATTCATTTTGAAAAGGAATTACCTCATCCCCATTTGCCATGAGACATAGGTTAGCTACTTCCTCATCACTTAAGCAATTGGTCTTGATATGTCCCGACTTCTTGCACTCAAAGCATATGATTGGATCCTTCTTGCTTGATTCTCCCTATTTGTTTGGATGGGTTTAATATCGGCCTCGGTCCATTCTTCTTTTACCTTGGGTATTCTTACCCCATCAATATCTTTTGTAGGAAGAAATGGACCACTGACTATCACCTTCCAGCATTGATAGTTTAAGGCTTGGATGTAATACATCATCCTGGTTTTCCAATAGTTGTAATTTTCTCCATTAAACAATGGAGGCCTAGTGGTCGATTGACCTTCTCCTAAGCTTGTTGTAAAAACATTGTTTGCCATTAAAATGATCTTTTCTCTAAGGTTGTTAAACCAATTTTATAGGGATAAGGCTCTGATATCAATTGTTGCCCAGTAAATGGATCCTAGAGGAGGGGTGATTAGGGTCAATAGCACAATAAAAATTTACCTCGGACTAATTTACGAAATTAATGAATTTAAGACAATGCAATAATTTATACTTAAAAGAATAAGAGGTAAAGAGTTAAGGAGATTCAGATACCATAAGTTTGTTCACGAGGTTCGACAACTTGTTTATATCCCTGCCTTTCAGCTTCCCGCTTTAAGTATTCTCACGATTTTACTCGTATAAGCTTCTTCACTGAGTGAAGCTCAAACCTTTTACAATCCCTTCACAAGTTAGGACACTACCTTTACTACAAGAGAACACTCTCTCTTGACTAAACAAAGCTTTCCGGCTTCACAGAAAAAAATCTTTGATTCTTGATTTCACTTAATACAAAGTTGAGATTGGATTTTAATCCAGTTACAGAGCTCGTTGATGAGCAGACTGTGAGTACGGATTTTTAGCTCATGGGGCATGTTCGAGAGTCACCACTTATTAATTCAGAAGGGATATGTCCCCGGGTTGTGGATAAGGTCTTATGGTCTACTTGAAATTCTAGGTAAGAGGTTCGGTTAAGTCTCAGGGAAGGTTTTGGCCCCGTGTAGAACCCCGAAATTTAGGTTCACTGTTCATGTGAATAGTGCACTTGCCTAGTGTATGTAAAGGCCTAAAGTCTTTCATGTGTTCTTGATTTGGGGAAAATGTCTCAAAACAAGAGTATAATAATATGCTAAGTATATAAAATCATAGGGTATAAATACCCTAAATGTGAATGTAGAACCCCGGGAACCAAGTTCGTAATGTTATGAATAGTGCTATGAATAGTGTTGTCAATAGTGTCATGGGCACAAGTCTTGTGAAGGCCAAGAGCCATATGTAAATTAGTTTATGAGCGATAAAAAGAATGGTTTAAATTAGTTTAAGTATTATTGTTGGGTGTTTGGGATGAAACAACAAGAGTATGAAATACTCTAAGTATTTCCAAGTCAAGGGTATGAAAGACTTAGGTGTTGGTAGGTGTGTTTAGGTAAGAGAAAGAGTAGAGTGTTCTTGTGGTGTTAGAAATAGGCTAGGGTTATGATCAATGCACCTTAACATACCCTCAACTTTAAGGAGGTTTAGATTTCTCACCGCTGATTGGAATCGAGTGATTCTTGAATTTTTGGAAAGATATCAAAGCCCTCTTCTAGGTTCATACTTTACGCTTTTTCATCTTTTGAGTGTAAGTTATGTCAAATGTGAGGTTTCTGAAAGGTGGTCTACTGTAGAGCCCTGAAATTTAGGTTCACTGTTTATGCGAATAGTGCTGTGAATAGTGTCTTCAAGGCCTAAAGCCATAATGAAATTGTAGCACCCCGAACTTTTCTATATTTAATGAATAGTACTTTCATAACTAATTGGCCTTTCTCATAGTCTAATAAATAAATAAGGGAGAAATTGAAATTTATGAAACGTCATAAATGTTCCTTTTTTAAAGACGAATACAACGCAAGTTGAATCGTCAAAATCAGACGAGCGAGTCAAAAGATATGGTCAAAACAGTCCAGACCTGTAGAGCACCGATCGCTCGATCCATTCAGCGATCAATTGCTGCTCACTATGGTTATATACAAGCATGTTAAAAAGCAAGATAATAAGTATTATGCAAGTATACAAGAACACGAGCATGACTGTATGATTGAGTTTTACACTGTCCAAGTACCAACAAACCTAAGATCAAGGCAAGACAAGCCGTATGCACCTGATAATGTGTAGACAAGCCGTATACACCGGATAATGTGTAAACAAGCCGTATACACTGGATAATGTGGAGATAAGCCGTATGCACTGGATAATGTGTAAACCGTATGGTACCTCGGTAAGTAGGGTATATGTTAGTCTCTATCCAATATATGGGGTAGAATTATCTTAAGTTATTGCCCTATGCATGTTGTTGGATACATTCACGAATAAAAAAGACAAGTAAGATAAACAAGAAAAATAAGTACAAGCGAGCACATATAAGAATTGAATTGAAATTATGCTTCGGCACTCTGAGTTGTTTATATGCTTACATGTAATGTTAAATTTTAATTTATACTTTATATTAAATGTTGATTATATTATTCCTTAGAAGTTTATATATACGCAGGGTAACTTGTTACTCAGCTGATGACATTGTTATCGGCAGGTTCTAGTTTTAATATTTGTGCACTAGGAAGAGTACGAGGAAGAAGAAGAAGATCCAGCAGGTGATTATCCCGATGGTGAATGTAATTTGGATCGTTGGCTATTTCCTAGAAATTAAATTATTAGTATTTAGATTTGGAGTTTAAGGCATTGTAATAAACTTAATTTTAGAATTATGGTTAGATTGAATTGATTATTGGGAATCATGGGGGATGATTCGAATTAGTTTTTAATTCGAGATATTAGATTTGATCATGATTAATTAAAGAAAAAATTTTCAGGTTCATGTTTTAGATTGCCTTAAATGCTTTATGACAGGAAGTCATGAAAGCTTGATGGTTAAGTCATGTGCCAAAGTCTCACATTAACCTAGGTGAGATTTTGGGCCGCAACAATGAGCCCATGCCAAGGCAAAGGGGAGTGTGTGTGTGCACCAGGGTGGCTAAGGGTCTAGCCCGAGAGCCAGGGTTTGGTTAACCGGGTTGGTCAAGTGCATGGTTTAGACCCAGAGGCTAAGGGTTAGTTCGATAGACTAAGAGATAGGCCTGGTAGGCCAAGGGTTAATCCGGTAGATTAGGATTAGGTCCGATAGGCCAAGGGTAATCCAAGTAGGCTAAGAGATTAGGCTCGATAGGCCAAAAGAGATTTAACCGGAGTTAAAGGGAGAGTTAACCATGGTTAAAAGATCCAAGGTCAAGAATTTTGGTCTTGTTTGCATTTTTTGTATATTTTTGGGATTTTTCCAAGTTTTTCCAATGGTTAAGGGTTTTAACCATGGTTAAATGCTAACTAGGTTTGAGTTAACCCCAATTAAGAGGTATAGTTTAGTCAGGGTGGACCCAGATAGCTTGGCAAGGCATAGAATGACCTCCTACATGGTCTGGGCCTTGTGCCTAAATAATAGAAAGACAGGGAATGGCGGTAAAGAGATTAACGCCATTTCTAGTCTTTTACAAAACTAGAATGGCGGTGATTTGTTTACTGCTATTTCCAGGTATTTCTGGAATTGGTTTACAGGTCAAGGGGAAAGGTCGAGGTTGAACCCATGGGGTCATGGACCCTCAAGGGTGGCTAGGGGACTCCCCCATGTGTCCTAGGCCTATTGTGGCCTTGGACTTGGTCTGAGATGAGCCCACAATGGCCATCTTTGCTCTGTAACAGAAAACCCAGAATGACGGTAGATTGTTTACCGCCATTCAAGATAGTTTCCGGTTTGAGAAGATTTTAACCATGGTTAAGCTACTGGGGTTAGCTTAGAATGATCAGGATAAGAAGAGGGAGGTCCTAAGGACCAAGAACAGGCCCTAGAATGGACCAGGGCCCACCTAAGAGGGTTCTATAGCTACTGTAAAGATGATGTCTAGGAATGGTGGTACTGTGTTTACCGCCATTCCTGATTTTTTCCAGAAAATCAATTTCCCTCCCGGGATAGATCCAAGACACGTCCAGGGGATCCCTCATGGATTGAGGGTCCCCCAGAAGATGAGGGGAGGTGCCATGCACGGTGGGGGGCCTTGTGGTTGGAGTCTTGAACCCTCAAGAGGGTCCCCATGCCTATGAAGAGGCAAGGGGACCCTTGTCCTTGGGTGTACTGAACAACAAAATGAAATGAAAAGGCCCCTGGAGTAGGGTCAGGGGTTTATAGAGCTTTTATAGAAAATAGAAGGGGTAAGGGGAGGTCCTACCTCTTATACTTTCTTCAAGTGAGTAGTGTCGAGGACACTAGTATTGTAAGGGCCAAAGGCCCTTATTATAAGTTGGGTTTGGTTAATGAGAGTGAGGGTTTCCCTCATAGCCTAAGTGCGATGTGAGTTTCATGTTAGAATCAAGAAGTGTAAGGTGTTTTGAGAAAACATGCAAAGAGTATAAAACCATACTCAAAGCATTAAATGTATAGTGGTATGAATAATGTTGATTCAAGGGATTTGTGGCGGCCGGGGCCTCCCATGCATATGGGTTGTGCCCAATAGGTTACCACGGTTTGGTTTTAGAACCTATGGTCGTGAGTTATGAGAATAGAAGTAGGGTGTGTAAAATACCCTAAGGGCTTAAAGGGTTGAAGGTGAATAGGGTTAGTGTACAATGCATTAAAAGGCTTAAGACCTACCATGTGTTTTTGATATTGGGGGAAGTGAAGTGAAGACTTTATATGTGTATGTTGAGCCTCAAAACAAAAGTATAATAATACTCAAGTATTTAGGGTATAAAATACCATAAGTGTGAACGTAGAACCACCGGGAAACCATTTCACAATGTTGTGAATAGCACCATGGGCACAAGTCTTGTAAAGGCTGAGGGCCATTTATGTGACTTGGTTAAGGGGCATGATAAGAGTAGTCAAATTAGTTTAAGTGTTTATTGTTGGGTGTTTGGATGAATAAATAAGAGTATGACATACTCTAAGTGGGTAAAAACATGGGTATAAGGTACCCTAAGTGTTAATGAGTTGCGAGTGAATAGTGTTGTTACGCGAGGCATAAAGAGACCGGGGCCTCTCATGCATGTTGGGGTGTGCCCCATGATCACCTAGGTGTGTTAAAAACCTATGGATTAATGAGTCATGAGGTGTTAGTATGGTTTTGGAACCGAAGGAAAGGAGTGTGAAACACTTCTTATGTTCTAAGTGTCAAGAATGGGAATGCCTTAGCATACCCTTGACTTTAAATAGCCCTACTGTTCACAAGGCTCATCGGAATCAAGAGATTCTTGGATTTTTGGAAAGGTAATTGAACCCTCTTTGGGGTTCATGTTGATCACTTGTCTTGGTTTTGAGTTGGTGTTAGGTCAAAAGACCGATTTCTGAAGTCGGGTCGGTTTAAAATCTGGACTGACGAAACCCAGTTTCGGATCAGTCAGCTTTAGGGGCAAAATGGTCCAAGAAATATAGAGAATTAGAAATTGTGTAAAACACCAAAGTTGTTCTCCTTTGAAATAAGAATCCAACGCAAGTTGAATCGTCAAAATCGGACAAGCGAGTCAAAAGTTATGGCTAAATTACGAAAACGCAAAAATGCTGAAACTTTCTGCAAAAGTTGCGATCGATCGTAGGGACCCTACGAACGATCGTAGAGGCGCTACGAACGATCGTAGAATTTCTACGATCGATCGTAAAGCCCCAGAAATGCTGGAAACTCTCGGGTCAAACTACGATTGATCGTAGGAAGCTACGATCGATCGTAGAAAGCTACGATCGATCGTTAATCGCTACGAACGATCGTAGATACGCGATTTTACTTTCCTTAATGCGATTTTTGGGGGTTTTCACTCCTTTGCCTATAAATATGAGATCAATTAGAGGGTTTTGGTTTACCCTAAACCAAAAAGGAGTTCTTAGAAAGAGGAGGAGAATCTCTTTGAGATTATCAAGGGGGTTTTTGGATTTGCATCAAGAAGAGCATAAATCAAGGGTTTGATCTTCCCCAAATCAAAGCTTGGGTCCTTCCTCAATCAAGTGGGGATCCAACTCAAGGGTTTTTCTCCAACCTAGGAAGTGATTTACAGGTAAGTACCTCTACCATCTAACTTTGCTATGATCTAAATATTGAAATGAGAATGAAATCATGATTGGAATCTATTACTCCACCATGTTATGATGCAAATGGGAGATAGATGATTTTGGGTAAACAAGGGTTATAATTTGGGGGTTTTTCAAAAAGAGGGATGAATGTGGCTATGCTTGCAAGTAAATGACATTACCTTTAAATAAACCATGATTTTAAATTGTAATATGACGGAATAGGCTTAAAAGCTATGGTTTTGATGATGCAATGCAATGAGTGAACATATGCTATGTTTCTAGAATTCTTCAAGTACGCTATAATGAAAACATGTTTTGTATGAGATCATATGAATTGTTAAGGCTTTCCCTATGTACATGATGATGCTCACAAGCACTCCACGCACTCTATGCTTTACATGACGAGATTTTTACAAGCTACCAATAATTCATAAGAACTCATAAGCTACTAAGAACTCATGAGAACTCATAAACTATTACGAATTCATAAGAAAGCTCACAAGTAAAGGGAATGTCAAGGAGGTTGGTAGCCCAGGGTAATGCGGGTGCTAACCTCTGGCTCACAAGAATATCTCATAAGAAAGCTCACAAGTACATGGAATGTCAAGGAGGTTGGTAGCCCAGGGTAATGCGGGTGCTAACCTCTGGCTCACAAGAATATCTCATAAGAAAGCTCACAAGTAAAGGGAATGTCAAGGAGGTTGGTAGCCCAGGGTAATGCGGGTGCTAACCTCTGGCTCACAAGAATATCTCATAAGAAAGCTCACAAGTACATGGAATGTCAAGGAGGTTGGTAGCCCAGGGTTGTGCGGGTGCTAACCTCTTGCTCACAAGATACTCACAAGAACTCATAAGCTCACAAGAAACTCACGAGAACTCATACGCTCACAAGGAACCCCACAAGACTTCATACGTCTCATAAAGAACTAATAAGAAATCGTAAGCTCATAAGGACTCATCAGAACTTACAAGAACTTACAAGAACTATGAAAAGTGTTTTATTTTCTACGAAAGATGAGATTTGACAAATGAATGCCTATGTTGTTTTAAGCATGAATTATGAACTGCATTCTTTTAAAAGTACTCGCATGTGATATTATTGTGATATAACATTGTTAGCTAGTAGTAGGTATACACTGAGTATTCCATGCTCAGCCGTACATCTCATGTCGGTAGGTCGGTTCGCCATCCCCAACCCGGAGCCATGAGTTGAAGAAGAATACGAGGAAGAGAAGGAATCTCCTATCCCGATGCAGTCACAGGCGGATAGAGATCCGGACGTGTGGCCCTATTTGGACTATTGTTAGAGAGAGAGGGACTGTGAGGTTCATTTTGTATTTTGATAGGTGGGCATGTCCACCTTTATCTGATATATTTTGTATAGAACTTGGAATACAGATTTTGTATAGAAAAGAAATTTTTGGGTTACACTTCCGCACATGATTAAGCTTCCGCATTTCTTTATGCTTCCATTATATATTGCCTTCTGTATTTTTAACAGGATGGTTTGCCAGGTTAAGTATAGTCACACCTAAATTATCCCTTAACTCCTAGGGGGTATTTTGGGGCGCGACACACTACCTCTCGCACCACCACTCATCCTCCACCACTAGCACCACCCAACCACCACTAACACACCACCACCCATCCACCACCATTGGCAACACCACTACCACCACTCATCCTCCATCACTAGTACCACCCAACCTCCACTAACACACCACCACCCATCTACCACCACTAGCACCACCCAACCACCACTAACACACTTCCACCCATCCACCACCACTCATCCACCACCACTAGCACCACCCAACCACCACTAGCGCACCACCACCCACCAAAACCTGCACTGCTTACTACAGCTGCATTTGTGGAAGAACATACTTTATAAATTTTCTTACTAAATGACCCTTGTAAGGGTCAGGAATGTCCTCATTATTGGGCCGATCATACGGGCACTCTTTACAATAAATGGTCCGTTGATGTTGAGGCTCGTGATTTATAGATATACATTCTTTTAGAACCTCTTCCTAGACCAAGCCTTCACGTCAGCATGCACACGTAATCGATAATGATAACATACGATGACCAAAACAACGTGAACAACATTATTCACCTTTGATTTATGTCATTAACATCATAGAGGAATCTATGCTACGTACTGAAGGACCACCAAAATAACTGAATTTGAATAGGCTGAAAATTTGGATTCATTTATCGACTTATCCCGTTCACTAGTACCGTTTACGACAACTTCATTTGGCTATCCATTCGAAGAACTACCTGGAATGCAAAAATTGCCGATTTGAGCGACTATGTCTTCCACTAATTTTATACCCAGATTTAGACTAGTACTTGGAAGTCAGCCCGATTTGGGCACCGAGATGTAATTTATTCTATCTTTGAATGGTTTAGATGACCTTCATCCCAAAAAGGAAGTTGTCAGGAACGATAATGGCGATAGGGAAAGAAGAGAACGAAATAAAAAAGTTCAGGTTATTGAAATTCATGTAGTTTGGTGGTTGTTCAGTAACACGGAACCCTCCACGATGTTAACGACATAACCGAAGGTGAATTGTTGTTCACGTTGTTTTGGTCATTGTATGTCATCATAATCCATTCCGTGTGCATGTGCACATGAAGGTCTGGTCAAGGAAGAGGTTCTAAATGAAAGTATATCTATGAGTCGCGAACCTCAACATCACCAGACTTTTTATTGTAAAGAGTGTCCGCATGAGCAGTCCAAGAATGAGGACATTCTTGACCCCTGTAAGGGTCATTTAGTAAGAAAATTTATCAAATATCTTCTTCCATAAACGTGGTTGTAAAAAACATTGCAGGAACCGGGTGGTACATCGAGGCATAACATGCAATCTGCAAGTTAAAGTTTATCCTTGTTCTGAATTTAGTGTTAGCTAGTGTTGGAGTTATATCAACATCTTTTGATGCCCGATTTGGGCACCCAAAAGCCAAATTCCCGATCTAGAAGCTAACCCTTAAGTTTTAACCTTAGGAAATCTCCAATTAATCTGACTAAATCTCGGATTTGTAGAGTATAGTGTTCCAACTCACGAAAGTGAGGTATCTCTATCACTAACATGCTAAGCAGTCACATATATTGCAGATTTTGTAAGGTATAAAGTCCAACTCACAAAAGTAAGGTTCATCCTTCACTAACATACTAACTAAATAGGTCTAAGATTCAGATTTGCAAAGTAAAGTGTTTCAACCTATGAATATGAGGTATTTCCATTACTAACATACTAACTAAATAGGTCTAAGATTCAAATCTGCAGTGTAAAGTGTTTCAACCTATGAATATGAGGTATTTCCATTATTAACATAGTAACTAAATAGGTCTAAGATTCAGATTTGCAGAGTAAAGTGTTCTAACTTATGAATATGAGGTATTTCCATTACTAATATACTAACTAAATAAGTCTAAAATTTAGTGAGGCTGCTAGGACTACTCTACCCACCACCACTACCACCACCACTACCACCACCCACCACCACTACCATCACCTACCCACACCCACTACCACCACCCACCACTACTACCATCACCACTACCACCACCATTACCATTACTCACCACCACGACTACTACCCACGACCACTACCACCACTACCACCATCCACTACACCATACACCACCACCACCATAATATATAACAGATTTGAAATTATAATTACAATCTTTTAAACTTAACATTTACCTCCGGAGTTGCATGTGGTGCTATAGAAGGCTGATTCGCACCCTGTTATAAAAAAATTGGGTAAATCCTCAACAATGAATATCTAAATATTAAAAAGTAATAATTGATTGTTCTTATATTACATACGTGTCCTGCCATGTAATCATGCGTAAAACGCTCCAAGGAGGCCACACGCATCCAAGTCTCCACCAGCAGCTGGTCTTTCTTTGCGTTTGACTCCTTGAGAACTTTGATCCTCTCGACAGTCTGAGGATTAGGTTGAGAGGCACCAGAGGGACCCAAAAATCATGACCCCCATAACTGGGTGGGGGTCGGGCCTAACCCAAGTCCTCAGATACGTCCAGCTCACTCAGGCCCCATGACCTGAGCGTATATATCATCTCTGCTCGTGGTATCTTGTGAGGACTCTGGTGCCTGCGCCCTCAACTCCTGCATCCGGGGCTGCAAACAATTAGAGACAGTTGATATTTGGTAGGTAAAAGGGGAAACTCTAAGATTTTCAAATAAGTAAATGTACATACAGTATTCTCCCCCACCTCAACCGAAACTGGTGTGCCATCCTTGCGCTGGTGCGTGATGATGTACACCTCTGCACGACCTGGGGGCGTCTGAGTGGGGCTCGCAGTTCGCTATGACAGTCAAATCTAGTCAATACGATATAAATAAATCACCAAAACATATTTTAACAAATCCAACTGAACATACCGCCTCATGCCTGACCCTGGCAAAGCTCTTCGTGTCGCTCATATGGCGTACCTTCTATTTCAAGCGACTTATTTTATTTGTTTCACTTCATTTCTACAACAAATTTAAATTATGGTTAATTAAGAGAGTTGAAGCACAATTTATCTAAGTTACCTATTAGAATGATGACAAACAAAATATATGTACCTAGCCCTCCTCAGAGAACCAAAAAGCTACAAATGTAGGCCACTGGGTGGCCACCACATCTGCCGGGCACGCAACGAGCAATTGCTTCAGCGTAGCCCCTGGGATGATGTTCTCCCAGTGCTGCTTCGCCTTCCAATCTCAGTATTTATGCCCGAGGGAAGCAAAAATGAATTTCTCAGTGAATAGTTCAATATCAAATTTTACTTGAAACACGATTTCATATGATTAAACCATGAGAAAATTGTAAACAAAAAGATATGTAATTAAAAACTAAATATTAATCCAAATTTAGATATTTTTGATTCTTAACCAAACCAACTCCAAAGCTCATTGTTTCTGCTCCTTATCGATGTGAAGCCAACTGGGCACATCGAGCCTAAACAATGCCCATCCCGGGCAAGATTACCAAGGTAATCAGCCAACATCTTCACAGCCTTTTCTAAAGGCTGCGCGTACTCCCCGGTCAATATCCTCTGTTTCACCCCGGGAGGGAGTCTATGTAGGGCAAGACTCCTGTTCTTTCCCCGACCCCTCCTAATAGGTCCTGGAGGGGGAGGGGGAGGGGGAGGGGGCAAAGCTGCACCAGATATACCTGGGGTGGAGGTCTCCCCCCCTACGCCTGTGTAGGGTCCATCTACAAAATCCATGAACATAAACAACATTTCGTAGTGTATGGATTAGTTCACTAACATGAAAATTGAAAAATCAAATTCGGTGAAACCCAAATCTATGTTTGAATTGAGAATCTACAAGTTCGAGGGGATGGTTAGGTTTCCTTAATAGTCTGTCTACCCTTTTGATGTTTTAACAATTGAGTTATTAAGTTAAGGGATGATATACTTTAAGTGAGGAATGAGGAAACACGCAAACCACAACACAAAGATTTTTACGTGGAAACCCTTTCGGGAAAAACCACGGGACTTAGTCCAGCCATGAGAATCCACTAAGACAAAGTAAACAAGAACTTATAAGACTCGAACTTGACTCCTTCGGACTCGACACCACGATCCTTCAATTCTTAGTCCTTTATGCCTCGAAAAGTCATCACGTACTCTCAAGTCTCGTGATCAACCGCAACCGCTTGTACTTCTCTTTGTGTCTCGAAAACAGTCCACGATCTTCCGATCGAACTCCGTTAATGACGGCTTCGGAATCCACCGACCAAATCACTCTACCATGATCCTTCTTGGATCGTTCTCCTTCAGAAAGGCTCCGGAATACTCCGGCCAAGGTGTTCTATCCAGAACTGGTTGATAGTTTGATAAAAATCAATACCTAGATGGACTCGTTCAAAGGACAAGTCCAAACAAGTAATATTGGAACTTTTGGCTTGTAAACCCTAGGTTGAATACACTAACAAAGGGGTGGAGAACACTAAGTTTTCCAGAGCTTTTATGAACTCTAGAAGGAGTTAAAAACCCTCTCTATACTCTCTCTAAGTTCTTCCCCATGAACTAGAAGGGTTCTATATAAATAGAGAATCAAAAACCAAGTTTTGGAAGTTGCTAAAGTTGTTTAAAAACTCAAAAAATCGGTTGAGAAAGAATTTTATGAAAATTCCATATCAGGGTCGACCCATGGGGCACATTCAGTCGACTGGATGGTGCCTTTCAGTTGACCGGATGGTCCTCAGGGTCGACCCTCACAAAACTTACTCTCTGCCAAAAAACACTATAAATATTTTTCTATACCCAGGGTCGACCCAAAATGGTCAGGGTCGACCCTAAGGTGCCAACCTGAATTTTAAAATTTGTTTTTGGGTCTCATATCCTACACAAAAGTTGTAGCTATTTTTGACACGGTCATTTTGACATATTATGGAGCAAAATCTGAGCTACGGTTTGTGAGATACGCTCAAAACAAGCAACCTTGGTTTTTTGAAGAATTTCAGAATTTAAAACAAGTTTTGCACTGTTTATCTCATCACCTAGGGTCTGTATGGTTAGTCTAAGTCACTTACCACCTAAGGCATCATGTTAGGATAATTCTAAGTCAAATCCCACCTATGGTAGTATGGTATCTAGGTCACTTACCATCCTATGAAGGAAATGATCAACTGAGACATCAACGGGTCTTCTTCGGTCTTCAACTTCACTTGTCGTGGATGCTTGAAGACAACGACACAAGATACTCACTTAGACTCACTTGTTTTGACACCGGAATATGCTAATACAAAAACAAGGACTTTATAATCTCCCCGTTTGGCAATTCCGTGGCAAAAACCAAACTGAAGTACATGACTTGACACAAACTCACCCAAACACATCAAAATGGTGAATTAGGACATTACATGACTCCAACACTCTTACATGACACCAATCGACAAATCATCTTAATTTAAGACACTTAAGCTCTTTGCCAAGAAAAATCAGTCTGCTGCAACCTTGCACCTGCACATGCTCAAAAACAAACTACCCAATGAAGCATGTGTGGAATATGAAAATAAGTAATCACAGGTGAAGCAAGGAATGTACTGAACGAGGGAAATACTACCCTACCATTCTCCCCCTTTTTGGCACAATTGCCAAAGGAAGGCAGGAAGCCAATATTCAAAAAAAATATACCAATTTAACAAAAGTGAAATATCAAGGCAACCACAGTATAATCAATCAAAACAGACAATGAGGGACTAAAAATCGGGGCACGAGATAGAAACATAAAGCACAAACGCCCCCTCAATAACTCAAGCACAGAACTCCCCCTCAACAACTCACCCTGATTTTCTCCCCCTAAGATCAAGGATACCACCAAAAATATGACACCTATGCTAGAAAAGCCCATGCCAAAAGAAAGAAACACACACAAAAAATATTACAAAAAATATCATGTGCCACACAACCATGCATCAAAGCATTCCAAGCAGTAGTAATTTAAAACTACAAATCCAATGAAGAACATGATTAGTTAGTCCGACTAAGGATACCCATCTAACTAAATCTCGTGGAATGCTAAAGCATAGCCAATTCACGTAGACACATTTAGTGAACAGTTCAAAAGTGAAGCATTGTGTGTAGTGGTGGTCTGACAAGATACTATTGGGATAAGCCATACACCTACAGATTAGAAATAAACCTCTCAATAGAATCAGTCAGAGTGCATGTGAAATTTGTGAAGCATACACACATGAATAAGTCTCTAACTGCTCAAGATAACACCTGTCTAATTTTCAGCATAACCAGGAGACTATGAAGGTGACATATCCTCAATCAGCAACAAACTCGTGTTTAACCCTAGACAAGTACAGAACTAAAGATCACACAAGGAATGCAGATCATGCAAGTCAAACAAGGGTAACATGAAAAAAATCTTTTTGGATTTTATGGTTTTTCAATGTTTTTGGATTTTTCAAAATAACTAAAACAGAAAAACATACCAAAGAAAATAAACACTAGTAAAAAAACAGACTACTAGTATACACAAATAGCATAGCACTAGGATAAGACAAAACACTAACAGCACACCCTATGCTATGACAGACACGGGCTAAGTGAAGCCCTTCAGGTCTTCCTTTCTCACCCAAACGGTTTTAAAAGTTTGATTGACCCAATGGTCTCTAACCGTTTCAGTTGAGGTAGGTATGACCTTTTGCCTCTTCCTCCTGTTCCTCCTTTTCCAAGATTGAGTCCTAAAATTATGACGAGCATTTTGGTTCTCCTGGTTACCTCCTCTACATCTAGCATGAGGAGTGTCATGACCATGCCGCTGTCTAGAGTTGTGAGCCATCTTCATCACATCTTCACACAAACTCCTAGGCTTCTCCACTAGGACCTTAACTCTCCTTTGAAGATTCCCATTAAAGTTATGTTGGTTCCTTGAACCATGATTGGGCATTCTTCGAAGTTTAGGACATCGAGGCTTAATATGACCCTTCACTCCACAGTTATGACATGTAGGAATGAATTTCTGTATAGAAGGGTCTTTCCCTTTAATGGGAATCAATCACTGGATTCGGTAGAAGATGCTTGTTGTAGCAGTTCAGGGGGCGCATCAACAGTTGCTCCAGGAGTCCCTACTCTCACCCAACTGGCACCTTCATCATCATCAGGTGAGGTGTCATCCAACTGTTGGTCGTTGAATGGCTCGTTCTCCCTAAATGTGTAATCATCCGTAAGAGATTCTTCATTCATGTCAAATAAGTCTCTTGGTTTAGTTTTGATGACGACATGCCAATCTTCTTCCGTTGGATCTTCGACGTAAAATACTTGCTTAGCTTGAGATGCCATAACATAGGGTTCAAATAAGTCTCTTGGTTTAGTCGTTGCTGTGACCGTAACACCACTATTTTGACTCTTACATCCACGCTCCCTAAGTGTTATACAAAACCTGTATCCATTAATGACATAGCCCATAAATCTTGTTGCAGCTTTTTGTGCCCCGTATGAGAGGCATGTAATCTTGTCAGACACCGGGTTGCCTGAATCACATAGTAGTTGAACCTATTTGAAGGCCAAGATGTAATTAATTCAAATCGCAAACATTAATAATGGGATGGCAACAAATGTGTCCAGTTAAGAAAATATAACTTACATAGCCCCAAAACCATGAGCTAAATTGTTCGTTGTGCTTTTTTTGGAGCATGTGGGGAGCCGACCTAATAAGTTTTGGATTGGTCATCCTCAGTTCATTCATGTGCTGACTGCAAGGAACCATTCGATGGTAAGTGGTGCTCAAATCTCCTTTGTTAAGTTAAAACTGAGAGTTTCAACAAAAGATAATAGAGGAAAGCCTTCGTAATATTTATCTTACTCTCGATATGTTGTGATTTCGTCGGAGTTGAATAACACATAACATTGTATCTGCTGCCATTCTAATTCACTTAGAACGAATGGTTGCGCACCCCTATTGGAGTCTCGTCGTCATTTCTCACCGACCTGTTCAATCTCGATTCCACATCGTTTAGGTACCTTGAGTAGAATGTCAAGCATTCTTCCGCCAAGTATCCTTTTGCAATGCTACCCTCAGGTTGAGCTCAATTGTGGACATAAGTTTTCAATGTATATAGATACCTATGCGAATTAAATTTAGGTAAGACAAAAAACAATTATAATTCGAAAATTCAACATTTGATAAATTATAATTGATGACATACCTTTCGATGGGATACATTCACCGGTATTGGATACGTCCACCTAGCCTTGCCTCTGTAGCCAAGTGTACAAGCAAGTGCACCATAACATCAAAGAATGCCGGCAGGAAAATTCTCTCTAAATGACAAAAGCGTAAGCGCAATTTTCTCCTCTAACCGTCTCAAATCCTCGACCTGAACGACTTTGGAACATAATGTCAGAAAAAATTTGCTCAATTCAATTAGGACTGAACTTACATTCTTTGGCAATGCCTTCCTCACAGCTAATGGTAGGAATTGTTGCATTATAATATGAGAGTCGTGGCTCTTCAGTCCATAAATTCTCTACAGTAGTTCAGAACTCAGAGTGCTAATCTCTTGAAAATCCCCTCAAGGTAATCACATAAATTTCTTCTTCAATTGATATTACTCGTTCTGCTGATGAAAGCGTTCAAACGCCTATGCCCTCTACTGAAAGCGTTAGTGCTCAAGTGGTTGCTTCTATTGAAAGTGTTATCGTTAGTCATTAGGAGCAGAACATTGGAGGGAACATTATTGAAAAGGATATTATTAATTAAGGGAATTTTTTTGGAGTAGAGGTAGATCCGAAGACTGTTCATGAGGATACTCAAGCTATCAGTTTTTCCATGGAGATCACCATTGCCGCCAATGAAGAAAACACTGATTCTGATCTTCATGCAACAACTTTTCCTAGAGCCACTTCATTAGAGTTATCCGCTTTTATGGGCAATTTTATGAGTGAAGATGTTGCCACTCCTTCCACTTCAACTGAACCGCTGTTAGCTACTACATTAAATGAGATTTTGAGACCCTATCCTGTGCCTGAAAGTTCTCTTCCTTTGTGGATAGAGATAGTGAAGCGCTATCAGGATATCACCTCTTCTTGCTCTTTGAAAAATCCCATCATCAGAGCGGGTTGCATAGAAATAGTATGCTCTATTATCCAAAGGATCAGAGATATCAAGCCTCATCTTTTGCTTATAAGAATAAAAACTTTTGAAGAATGGGGACAAGAGCTGAAAGAACTTGAAGATATTAATGTCAATGTGAGGTGGTTCATAAATTTTTTGAACAACTTATCTATCACATTCTTTCAGGCTAAAAATTTTGCCAAGCTGAACAATTCTTATACAAATAAAGTAATTAGAGCAAAAGAACTCGAGAAAGCGGTGTTGAATGATCAAGACAATGCTCATGCTATTCGTCAAGAAATTGCCCACCATCAAGCTATGTTGGAAGAAAAGGAAAAGAAAATAAAAGAAACTCAGGACAATCTAAAAGCGTTACAAGATGAAATTAAAGCAGATCACGAGGAATACAGTCATTTGAGAGCTTCTGCTGAAAGACTTGTATTTTTAAATGAAATAGGCTTTACTTCTGACATATTGTAAAAGCTTTTTCTTTAATCTTTTTGTAAGCATTAACAAATTCTAATGAATGCAAAAATAAAATAAAATTGTTTCTTTCTTTTACTAAGCATAGTACTTCTTTAGCCATTTTACATTAATAGGATCATGTAATACTTCACCAGATGGTGTAGATAATAGAAAATAACCGTTGTCAAAGCTTGGCCTTATCAAGAATGGTCCTTCCCAATTCGGAGTGAACTTCCCTGCTTTCGTACCATTCCTGACATGAATAGCTGTTCTGAGGACCAAGTCACCTTCCTTAAGAACACTATGTTGTACAATTTTTTCATATGCTTTAACAGCTCTCATTTGGTATGCTTTGTCTTCATAGCTATAGATTTATGCTTTTCATCAAAGACTTCCAACTGAGCTAACCTGGTAGCTTGGAGACTTTCTATTTCTCCATCAAATACTTCAATTCTAGTAGATGGTATCTTGACTTCCAAAGGCACAATAGCTTCTGTCCCATATACTAAGGAAAAAGGAGTGGCACCTGTTGCAGTCCTTGTTGAGGTTCTGTAAGCCCAGAGCGTTGTTGGAAGCTTTTCACACCATTTTTTATGGGCTCCTTCTATCATTTTTTCAATTATCTTCAAAACGGTCTTGTTAGTAGCTTCTGCTTGCCCATTCCCTTTAGGATAGTAAGGGGTTGACTTCTTGTGCTTGATATCATACTTCTCCAATAATTTCCTTACATTGGAATTTATGAAAGGCGTTCCATTATCAGTGACAACTTCCTTTGGTATTCCAAAGCGGCAAATGATGTTTTCTTTAATGAATTTAGCCCCCATGATACCTGTAGCTTTTCTTAATGATACAGCTTCTACCTATTTGGTGAAATATTCAGTAGCCACAAGAATCTAGACATGTCCTTCAGCAGGAGGATTACTTAGTCCAATTAAATCTAGCCCCCAAGTATGGAAGGGCCAAGGCATGGAAACATACTGTAGAGACTGAGCAGGTGTATGAATGACATTTCCTTTGATTTGGCACTGATGACAGTTTTGAACATATAGATGTGAATCTTCTTCCATGGTAACACTACGAAATTCAAGGTTTATTGCGGCGGCTAAAATCAGCTGCAATACCTAACTAAACCGTCGTTACACGACTGTAACGACAGTTACTTGAAGTGTCGTCATAAGTCTTGTCGCAACGGATATAACGGCGGTTATAAGTTCTACAGTTATATATAGGGCTTCTAGCGGCGTTTCCAATCTTCGCCGCTACATTGTAAACTTATAACGGCACATTTAAACCGCCGTTGTATATCAAACCTATAACGGCACAATCTAAACCGCCGTAGCAAATCGATCTCTAACGGCACAATTCAAGCGCGGCACAATTCAAGTGCCGTTATATATTGACTCTATAACGGCACAAAATAAACGCCGTTGTATATGTGACATATAACGGTACTATATAAACCGCTATAACAAATATGTCTCTCTAACGGCGGTAAAAACGCCGCAACTAATCGGAAATTAAGAAAAAACAAATTTATTTTCGAAATAAAATTTTTTTTCCCTGTATTAATTGTACCTGTAAGCAATATAAAAAAATTTAAATTATCAACAAAATTTCTAAACACCAAAATATAATTCCTCAAACATATAAATTCATGTACATCATAATCCCATAACAAACCCTCTCAAATATCCGTCAATATATACATATATACATGTCCAAAAAAATGTCTAAAGCGTAAAATAAAAAATCTGCTAA
The DNA here is from genome assembly GCA_015143295.1 of Tetracentron sinense. Classification (NCBI taxonomy): domain Eukaryota; kingdom Viridiplantae; phylum Streptophyta; class Magnoliopsida; order Trochodendrales; family Trochodendraceae; genus Tetracentron; species Tetracentron sinense. The sequence goes on along the minus strand of CM026568.1, from coordinate 141,307 downwards.
GGCTGCATAACAGGTCCCTCTGACGGCTGCGCTCCTGCTGCCCCGGACAAATGCGTGCTGCCGACACCCTCCTACAAAAATAAGAAAATGCAACTTATTACTAGACTAGACAAATCATAAAATTTATCAATTTCATCAAAAATTTACAAATAAAAAAACAATCGTAAATACTACATAGTTATTGGATTAAACAAAGAAGTTTAGTTCATTGGCCTAAACCTACATCGTCCCACCATTTCCAAACCGTGGACCGGATTTCATTCCTGTTTCTTCTAACGCGTGTATTTCAATACATCCTAAGTATTTGAGTTGGTTTCGAGTGAATCCGAGGCCGTCTGCCCAATATGGGCACTGAGACGGCCGAAATCCATACTTGGATACTATAAATTGGCCTAAACCAGCATCGTCCCACCATTTCCAAACCGGGGCCCGAATTTCGATCCCGTTTCTTCTAACGCGTGTATTTCAATACATCCTAAGTGTTTGATTTGGTTTCGAGCGAATCCGAGGCCGTATGCCCGATATGGGCACCGAGACGGCCGAAATCCATACTTGGATACTATACATTGGCCTAAACTTGCATCGTCCCACCATTTCCAAACCGGGGGCCGGATTTCGATCCTGTTTCTTTTAACGCGTGTATTTCAATACATCCTAAGTGTTTGAGTTGGTTTCAAGCGAATCCGAGGCCGTATGCCCGATATTGGCACTGAGACGGCCAAAATCCATACTTGGATACTATACATTGGCAAAAACACTCATCGTCCCACCATTTTCAAACCGGGGGCCGGATTTTGATCCCGTTCTTCTAACACATGTATTACAATACATCCTAAGTGTTTGAGTTAGTTTCGAACGAATCCGAGGCCGTATGCCCGGTATGGACACCGAGACGGCCGAAATCCATACTTGGATACTATACATTGGCCTGAACCTGCATCGTCCCACCATTTCCAAACCGGGGCCCAGATTTCGATCTCATTTCTTCTAACGCGTGTATTTTAATACATTCTAAGTGTTTGAGTTGGTTTCGAGCAAATCCGAGGCCGTATGCCTGATATAGGCTGTCACGACCCGACTTAAACTTAACATTTCACTAATGAAATGTAAGAGTAATCTGCCCGTGAGATCCTTTTTCTCTTATGATGTGGAAGCGTAAATTACCAAGGGAATTTAAAACTTTTTAAACCTTTATCCATCCATACGCAATAGCCATCATAACCATGTCCATAATTAAAGTTAAGGTTTACATAACCAACTTAATTACATCAAAATGAACATATAACAAAATATAACAGCATAATCAAAAGCGACTCCGTCTTTTCTCGATTGTCACTTTCAAGTTGTTTTTTTCACTGATCATCTGGCGACATAAAAAGTCTGTGAGCTATGATGTCCAATAAGAATATTCCATAATATTATGCTGAACAATAAGTTAGAATAAACATAATAAAACTTTTAGATAACAACTTTATCACAAAAATATAATATTAAACCATTTAATATTACTTTTGACATTTCTTTAAACATCTTTTACTTTGGATCCGTCCTGTAACGACCCCAAAATCCTATAAGGCTAGAATAGGACTTTGGAATCGCCACATTACTTAAACCTGCTTAAAAAAAAAAAAAAACCATGCATACAAGGCATACTACACGAGTCTCCAAAAATGAGGATAGTAAAATTTCGATCATGAAAAGTCAAACCTTCCTATACAATAATAGTCCACACACCATAGCTCCTCATAACGAAATAGTCTAAAACATCCACCCGGTAAATAACTAAGGCAACATCAACTAGAAGTCAAAAGTCTAATACAAACTTCTTTTCCAAAAAGAAATGCTAAAACTACTCAATAGGGATAACTGTCAAAATCCCTAGCCTCTTCCTCAGGAAGCTCACCTTCTCCCCCTTCTTCGGTGTACACCTCTTCGGTCCACGGCTCTCCTCCTAAACCTGAAGACAATGACAGGGGACTGAGCATGGAATACTCAGTGGATAAACAAACTAACAACATAAAATGGCATGAGCAATAACAATATCATAACTCGGTTTATCTAAGCTAATCATAATAACTTCACGTAAAATAGGCATAATCAGAGTGTGTAGCATATAACATGTCATAACATCATCTTGACTCGTGTACTTTTTACAATTCTTATCCATGAAACTTATCTTAACATATGCCTAGAATTATACATGCATGATTCATTGTGTGTTTGTCCCGTCAACGCATAATTCATAGTATTTTGTCCCGGCAACGCATAATTTATAGTGTTCGACAATGCGTAGAGTGGATGTTCGTAATGGGGGATCATTCTTTCATAGCATAACATGAGTGCGACAACGCGTAGAGTGGATGTTCGTAGTGGAGGATTATTCTTTCATGACATAATTCGTGACATGTTCATATCCAATGCATGCATGCTTGTGAGACAAGTGGACTTAAGAGACTTGAATACTTACCATGCGAGTGCACGTGTGCTTGAGTGTCATGATTGGAATTCAAATGAGTCATCCCTTAGATTTCAATCTTCCGTTAGGAAACTCCGCTAGGTTACATCTCCCTAGTTAGAGAATTCCCAACGTGGAGGATTTTCCTCTAAGGTTTGGCCTACCCGAATACCGATCACCATACAAGTAAATAGAGCATAATTTATCATAACAACACAATATTCATTTAACTTAATTTCTTCATAATCAAAAGCACCATACTAATATTTAGCATTCTTAGACATTTCAACAAACATGTAGAGTGCATTAATTATGGATACTTTGCCCTTACCCATTCTTAATATTCTATCACATAATAATCCATCCACACAACCCAAACATACTCCATATCCATACATTCATCTCAATCCTCTATAGTATTCCCTTCCTCCGTTCAAAACCATTCATAGCATAAATCCATTTTCATCTCTAGTAAGCTTAATCCATACATAATTAGGGAAAACAAATCAAATTATCATTTCTACTCATTCATATTAAACTAATATTCATCAAACTTCATTAATAGAGTTGAGTTAGGGAGTTTATCGACCTTAGGAATCCTTCCCTTGGATTCAAAACACTCCCGAGGTGATTTGGGGAAGCTTTGAGGATGATCTCTAAGTTTTTCTCTCAATCTTCTAGCAATCTCCTCTTCTCCAAGCAACCCTTCTCTTAAAACCCTAGGTTTTCTCCCTATTTTTGCCAAATTAGGTTAGAAATAGGTAGAGTATTTAATATCTCGAGTAGGACCCCTATTATAGGCTCAAGAGTTGGGAATGAAAAAGACATAAAAAGTCCTTACTAAAATTCTGTCAAAAATACGAAAGACCGACGATCGGTGGTTATGACGAGCGATCGGTCGCCTACGATCGATCGGTGTTTAGACCGTGCGATCGGTCAAAAAACACGCAAAATCTGGAAATTTACCCATACAAATTTTGGACCGATCGATAGCTACCGATCGAACGGTTTTTGGACCGATCGATCACTACTTCTGACGAGCAAATCGGTTCTCTGCAGATTTTTGACCTACTCTACTATTTTGGCCACAACTTTTGACCTCGTTCGTCGGATTTCGACGATTCAACTTGTGCGTTGTTGTCTTTGGAAAACAAACATTTCTGAGGTTTTAGAATTTTCAATTTACTCCTTATTTATGGACCAAAAACTCCCCAAAGTTGACTGATCTGCAAATTCCATCAGACACAAACCTCGGAAAACCCATTTTAACTTAGCTTAGATTAAAAAATAAAGGAAAACATTAAACATGAACCTCGAAGAGGGTTCCAATACCTTTCTAATGGTTCAGAATCATCAATTCCAATAAACAGTTGCTAAAACTGGAAGCTTCCTAAAGGTCAAGGTGTGATATGACATTCCTGAACTAGAAGTTTGATTAAACTTAATCACACTACACCGATTATTACAACACCATAAACATTAAAATCTCACACGGGACTATAAACCCTAATGCAATGCCAATAAAAACCTGAAAAAGATTCGGGTCTTACATGTCCGGTTATCTTAACTTATTCTCTCAGTTGATCATTGAAAGGTACCTCTTTAGACTCACCCCGTCTTGGAATTATCACCAACTCCTCATGAGTTTTTGTCTTAGGCTCACCCGTCTTGGAGTTTTCACTAACCACCTCATGAGTTTTTTGCCTTATGCTCACCCCGTCTTGAAGTTTTCATTAACCCCTCATGATTTTTTTGCCAAATGTATCACTTTTCCTTGCCACTATCTTGAGACTTTTTAAGATAAACAATTTTATCTTTCCTTTATCTTTTCTTTTATCTCCAGACTATCTTAATTCCGCCTCTCAAGATCATCACTGCAAGGTACCTCTTTAGACTCACCCTGTCTTGGAGTTTTCATTAACCCCTCATGAGTTTTGCCTTTAGCTCACCCCGTCTTTGGATTTTCATTAACCCCTCATGAGTTTTGTCTTCGTCTCACCCCGTCTTGGAATTTCACTAACCCCTCATGAGTTTTTTCCTTTGGCTCACCCTGTCTTGGAATTATCACTAACCCCTCATGAGTTTTGCCTTATGGTATTCCTTTGCCTTGCCACTATCTTGAGGCCTTTTTAAGATAAGCATATTTATCTTTTCCTTGTCTTCTCTTTAAAACATTATAAGATAATACTTTCATATAAATCACAACATTATGATTATAACCTTTTCATTCTAATTATCTTTATTATATCTATCTCATAACTATAATTTTATAATTTAGAATAATCTTTTTCGTATTTCAAATACATCATTTCTCTTATCATAAATTAGAATGTAACATATGTAGAGAATATAGCAATAAAGTATAATTACTTTATATTTTTAGCACCTTACCTTAGCATCGCATTTATTATTTTCAGCATAGTATTCTTCTATTATTTTTCGCATCGACATAGCATCAAACATAGCATATTTTACTATTTTCCAGCATATCAACATAATATCATCAAATCATATTATTATTATTATTCAGAATATAATAGAATATTCATTTCTTCTCATAGTATTATTTCGCAAATACTACCTCTATTCTAAATCGTATTTAGACTATTAATTCAGAATTTTACTTACTAACCTTCATTCTAAAATAGTATGCAGAATAATATCATCGAATAAAAACTTACTGATCTATTTTAACAATATTTGCCTTTACTAACCTTCTTCTAAAATATTATTCAAAATAATATTATCGAATATAACTTACATAATATTTCATTTATGTTAAAAATAATTGCCAATACTAACCTTCATTCTAAAATATTATTCATAAAATAATAATCGAATATAACTTACTCTTTTTTGTGTCGTAGGGTTCCGAATCCGGAAGTCGGTTGGACCGGCACGATTTTCTTTCTTCTTTTTCTCTTTTGGCTTTTCCTTCTCTTTCTTTTCCTTCTTTCTCTCTAATATTTCATGACTTTGCACCAAATGGAAGGAGCATCCAAGAGTGGGCGTGGGTCATCTAGTCCCTCAGAAGTGGTCAAGTGAAGTGAAGCACAAAGTGGGCGAGGGGTCTCCTTTATATAGGTAAGGGTTGGCCTTTCCTTTGATATCTTTGGTGGCAGTTACACTCCCTCTAATAATTGGGTCAGGTATGCTGAAAATTCATGAATTCCCTAATTGGTCATCTCTTTAATTAATTCACCTAATTAACAATTCATTGTCTCTTCTTAGATTCATAGTATATCTTACTAACCCTAACCATGTTTATATTAATTCATGGTTAATATTTATTAGCTTAACTCAGAATAAATGACTCTATTAAGTTAGGATTACTTAAGGTAGGTTATAACCAGGGTTTAGAGATGTGGAGCGTGAATCATTTTGTTCCAAGAAGCATCACAAAACTATTTATTAACCTAGTAAATTCTAACATGGTCCAAGCATTGTTGACGTGGATACGTCCTCTTCCAAGGATTCCTGCCTGGCCTTGTCTTTACTTAGTGACTAGGTTCACTCTTCATAAATGAATTTATTATAAATGAGATAATTCTATTCTCAAAATACATTTTCTTAACTTAGGTCATTTAACCTAAGTCGATGACTCTAACCTTCGGTGTATCTTAATTAACGGAGTTACCTCACGGTGGGCGTGGCTATTATTTCTGGTTATAGGGTTTGGGTCTATCCCTTGCTCATGTGGTTTCTGAATACTAAGTGCTCGGTGGCATTAACCACGATGAATCTTGTACTCCATCGTAGCTGCTGGATGTGTGGTGATCTTTTTTCCTCTTTCTCTTTCCTTTCTTTCTCTCTAATATTTTCATGACTTTGCACCAAATGTAAGAGCAATCAAGACGTGGGCGTGGTCATCTTTCCCTCAAGAATTTGTCAAGTGAATGAGCACAAAGATGGGCGTGGGGTCCTCCTTTATATAGGTAATGGATGTTTTGCCTCTCATTAATTTTGATACACTCCCCTCTAATAATTATGGTTCATTATTCGTACAATTCCATGAATCCTATTGAATTGGTTCTTCTCTTTAATTAGATTCACCTAATTACAATTCATGTAGCTTCTAATTTCATAGTATATCTACTAAACTAAAACCATGTTGTATTAAACTCATGGTTAAGATTATTTCTTAACTCATAACTACATGAATCTCTTAAGTTAGATAATTAAGGTAGGTTACTAAACCATGGTTTTAAGCATGGTGGAGCGTTTGAATCATTTTCTTTGTCAAAGAATCCATTCACACACCTATTTATTACTCCTAGTAATTCTTAAAACCATGGTCAAAGCATGGTGACGGGATTACTTGCCTCATTCAAGGATTTGGTATCTTGTCTTACTATAGTGCTAGGTCACTTCGTCATAAATGAATTATTATTAAATGAGATAATTATATTTCCTCAAAAGTAATTTTTCTTAAACTTAGGTCATTTACCTAATTCGTACTACCTTAGGTTTATCTTAATTTAAACCTGGAGTTACATCAAGGTGGGCGTGGCTATATTCTTGTTATAGGGTTGGGTCTATCCATTGATAATTGGTTTCTGAATACTAATAGTGCTAGGGTGGAACTTATACCCAAGATGTAATCTTGTACGTCCATTCGTAGTGAGATGTGTGGTTGATCTTACACTGTCATCATGATTAGCTTCTTACTTAAGGGGCTTGACTGTAAAGGTTTAGAACCCAATTGGTCATTTTTTTTCTCATGTCTAAGGGTCAAAGTACCTATAAACATGTCATGCACCATAGTGTGAACAAAATTGGGCGTGAGCTAACCTTTGTAAAGAAGATTTGGGTTCTTCGCCCTATCTCAAATTAGTTCCTGAACTTACGTAATGATGGTGCAATGTAGACTTTGCCCGTCTGAATTATCTTGCTGCACATCCATTCCATAACTTACAGATGGGGAGATCATTCCCCATGTCAACATGATTTCTTAACCATTCTGGAAACTGTATGATTAAGTATCATAGTTAATTGACTAACCAGAGTTATCTTGGGATGCCACTTTATATAGCGTTGACATGTGGCAATTGCCACATGTCCTCATCTTAGCTTATGATATTAGAACTTGAAATTGATCATAGGATTCTCTTATCCTCTTGATCGATCCTCTTGGATATTGCCACAAGGCACTTGCCAATGGCATTAGCCATTGTCTTATTATAAATGTATAAATTTTAAGACATTAGTATATATCCTTATTCTATAAACAATTTACAAAGTTAAGCTTAAAATGGTTTCCTAAGGTTTACCCATATCAAGCATAATATTGAATATATGTATATTTTTTTTAAAAAAATATTCGGTTCATCACATTTCCCCTTATAGGAAATTTGTCCTCAAAATTTAAAATCATATCGATTATTCGTCAATAGGGGTTACTAGCTACCTTAATCTCTGGTTTAAGTTTACAAGTGCCTTTCTGACGTGCTTTTGCAACATTAACTTTCAGCCAAAGAGATGGTCTTTATTCCGTAGGGGACTTGTTCTTATGATCAATTAATTTATAATTGGCTTTTTCTGGCGTACACCCATTCCACCAATAATAGGATCTTTTAATATGGTAATCTTTTTACTCCCTTGGATGGTAAAACATATCGAGGATTATGAGTTTCGTCAAGTACGCATTTTCAATATGTATCTCTTGGACACATGTATTCGATTGGAACAATGTGGATACCATACAGACAAACTTGGAAAGAATCATTAGATGACTTTCCAGACTGTATCCTGCTAAGTGTCAGTAATCAGGTCTCGAACCTGTTATTCCTTAATTTCTGTATTAAAGTCAGGTAAACTTGACATATTAACAACAACTGTACTATTGCTATTTTTCATCAACATTCACATTACAAATCTAAAATTCTGAATTCACTTTTCACGAATTCTCAACTCCTAATACTTGCCAATGATCCAACTGTTGTTCCACATCAGTGAAATTAGCCTGGTATTTTCCTTCACAGATAGCTATAATTATAAGTAGTAGTCTCTTTCGACTCCAGCTATACGTCATTAATCGCATATGAATTCTTGGTTAGAAATAAATACCTCCAACTTTTGTGGTTCGGTGATTACTACCAAACTCTTTCCTAAATAATATATGTCTAACAATTGCTCGCAACGCTCAAGGCGCGTATGTGGGATATTTGTGCTCGTAACTCAGCACTTCTAGATGCAAAAGCGCATATTTCCATTGTGATCAATGCAACCACGTCAATCCTTTCAGAGACACATCATAATAATAAATTCCGTTCGCGCAAAAGGGATTAACTGTGTGGTCAATGACTCTTCCATTCTTGAAAATCTTTTTCCTCTAATGGTGACCATTCAAATAATGACATTTTTTCTTCTAATTCAGTTAATGGGCAGCTAACCTAGAGAATCCGTCAACAAAATCTCCTGTAAATAAAATCGGCTCTTAGGTCCTAGAAAAACTTCGGATCTCCATGACATTAGTTGACCTTACCCACTCCGTTACTGCCTTAATCTTGGATGGATCCACTGAATTTCCATCACTGGATACTATGTGACCTAGGAAAGATACATTTTCTAGCCAAAATTCACACTTCAAGAATTTTAGTGGATAATTGATTTTCCTTTAAGGTCTGGAGTGTAATCTTAAGGTGTTTCTATATCAGGCTTGTTCTAGGAATAATGTCTATCGAAAAATCAATAATCTCTCAAACTGGAGCAAGTCTTGGGAATTTCTCAGGAAAATATCTCAAAAATTCCTTGACTATTGAGGGTTATAGATCATAAACTCTTCTTCCTTATCAATTCCTCGTATGGACAAACTAAAAGATGACTGGAATCCTAAAGGTTAATGTCCTAGCCTTACAGTCAACTTACTACATAATGTTTTTGAAATCCAATCCATCCCTAGTATGAGATTAAAATCTTTCATATCTAACACTATGAGATCAACAATCATTTGCCACACTAGCGATTTGTGTAGGACACTGATCGTAGAAGGTTTTGGTGCACAAAATCTTCTAGATGGTGTGGTAATCGACATTATGTGCTCTAATGTGTCAGGCTTAATTATAATATTCTTAGCAAAATGGGAAGATACAAAAGAATGTTTAGAGCCAGTGCCTATTAATGCTATAGCATGAATTTGGAAAACGAAGCATCTTACCTTGAATAAAGTCCTCATATTCCTTGGCTTCTTCCTGAGTATAGCGAAGGGCACGACCTTGCCTCCATCCGTCAATTTCTTTGGTAACTCTAGACAATTTCTCCTAATATGTCCTGTCTTGCCAACACTGAATAACACGCTCTGGGAATAGCTCGACATTTTCGGATATGTGACCCCACTTACCACATTGATCATAAGTGTGATACGGATACTATCTGAGTATTATTTCCTTGCTTGATCTCTTCAAATTTTCTTTCTTGTTTCCGTCTCTCGATAATTACTTATCTCAATCTTCCCTGACCGGTTTTCTTCTCCCAAGTCTTCCCGACTGTTTTCTTTCCTTTGTCAAAATTAGACTTTTAAAACTCCTCATTAACTCTTTCAATCTTCAATGCTCTATTCCAAAATATTTGTAAACGAAGTAAATCGTTTTGAACTGCTAACTTTCCTCGAATTGCAGTCTTCAAACCTTCTTCAAACTTATCAATCCTCCATGATCATCTTCCACCAATCGTGGTGCAAACCTCAAAAGTTATTAAATTTTACTCGTACTTACTAACAGCCTTGTGTGAGCTGAAGAAATTCGATTTCTTTTCTCTTCTTCATAGCAGATGAAAAATATTTCTCAAAAAATAATTCAGTAAATCTTACCCAAGGAATAGGCCTAAGGTTTTCTGGGATAGTTCTCTCAACTGTTATCCACCAGTGTTCGCCTCTCCTTCTATCATAAATGCAGCTAACTCGGTCTTGTTTTCCTCAGTACAGGCCATTGCCCTAAATATCTTCTCAATACCTCAAATCCATTTTTCTATTACTAAGGGATCAGTAGTACCAGAAATGTTGGCGGCCTTAATCTCTTGAATTGCTCTAATCGATTTCTATTTCTTTGGTTCAAGGGTGGTACAACAGGAACATTATTCAGATTCTGCTGTTGTTGTATCAGGTTTGCTAGGGCTGTTATGGCTTCAAAGGCTCCAACTAAGGTGTTGTTGGGGGCTCTCCTAGGTGGCATGTTTTCCTATTAAACACAATAGTATAACTAACTTGAAAATACTTACACTAAGGCAAACAATTCAACAAACTCATAAAATTTATTCATTAAAGAAATTTCAACAAACAACATCAATTCAAAACATATAGGTATAAGGCTCTAGGCTCTAGATGGTTTTCCTAGATCCCAAACTAAAAGCCTCAAAATTATCTCCCAAACTTTCTTCCCATAAATCTTCATCTCCTAGAGGCTTACTTGTTACCTCATCTTCCGAGATATAATCATTTGAATCCATTTTTTTTTTCAGTCACTAAATGATCAATAAATCCTAAAACTAATCAAGACTTTAATATCTTCCATTAACATCATTTTGAAGTCACCAAAATATTTGAGAATACTATCATTCTCAATCATAACCTAAAGATATGACTATTTCTGCCCAACTCTAACAATCATATCAAAGTTATCAACAAAACTTTCCTCAAATTTATCTTCACCATTATTAGGATTACTCATAATTTCTTCCTTGTAGTTTGCATTTATCATCAAATTAATATAATCCAATCGTTCTATGATCTAGTTTGCATAATCATCTCGACCAGTCATTCTATAATCTAGTTTTCATAATCATCTCGACTAGTCATATCATCTAATCAGTTCACATTTACCCTAGTCTATACTACGTATCTATGTATATAACTAGGTTTTTTGGTTGTATATATCTATGTATAAAACTAAGTTTTATACCTAAGGACATGTTATGATGGGAATTGCCTCGCTCTGATACCAAGTATCACGACCCGACTTAACTTAACATTTCACTAATGAAATGTAAGAGTAATCGGTCCGTGAGATCCTTTTATAATGTGGAAGCGTAAATTACCAAGGGAATTTAAAACTTTTTAAACCCTAATCCGTCCATACGCAATAGCCATTATAACCATGTCCATAATTAAAGTTAAGGTTTACATAACCAACTTAATTACATCAAAATGAACATATAACAAAATATAACAGCATAATCAAAAGCGACTCTGTCTTTTCTCGAACGTCACTTTCAAGTTATTTTTTTCACTGATCATCTTGGACAGAAAAAGTCAGTGAGCTATGAAGTCCAATAAGAATATTCCATAATATTATGCTGAACAATAAGTTAGAATAAAAATAATAAAATTTTTAGATAACAACTTTATCACAAAAATATAATATTACTTTGACATTTCTTTAAACATCTTTTACTTTGGATCCGTCCGGTTTATCTTAACTCTGTCTCTCAAGTTGATCATTGAAAGGTACCTAAGTCGATTACTAACCTTAGGTTTATCTTGATTTAAACGCCGGAGTTACCTCAAGGTGGGCGTGGCTATTACTCTTGTTATAGGGTTTGGGTCTATCCACTTGATCATTTGGTTTATGAATACTAAAGTGCTAGGTGGCACTTAATACCCAAGATGTAATCTTGTACGTCCATTCATAGATGATGATGTGTGGTGATCTTGCCACATGTCATCATGATTAGCTTCTTACTTAAGTGCTTGACTAAAGGTCTAGTACCCAATTAGGTACATTTTTTTTTTCAATGTCTAGGGTCAAGTCCCTATTAAACATGTTCATGCACTTAGTGTGAACAAAATGGGCGTGAGCTTTATCCTTTGTAGGAGATTTGGGTTCTTCTCCCTTATCTCAAATTAGTTCATGAATTTACTTAATGATGGTGCCATGTAGCACTTTGCCCCTTATGAATTAATCTTGATCGCCCATCATTCCATACTATAGATGGTGGAGATCATTCCACATGTCAACATGATATTCTTTAATCCATTCTTGACTTTATGATAAACTTATCATAGTTAATTGACTAATCATAGTTAATCTTGGATGCCACTTTATATAGCGTTGACATATGGCACTTGCCACATGTCCTCATCTTAGCTTATGATTATCATAACTTTAAATTAATCATAGATTCTCCTTAATCTCTTGATGGATTCCTCTTCGATATTGCCACATGGCATGATCTCAGCCATTGTCTTCTTATATACATGTATAAATTTTAATACATAGTATATATCCTTATTCTATAAACAATATAATTTATATGCTTAAATGGAAATAAGGATTACCCAATATTCAATCATATATTGAGTATATATAATATTTTTATTTTAAAAAATATTCAGGGGCAGGATTTCGAAACTAGATACTATACATTGGCCTAAACTTGCATCGTCCCACCATTTCCCAACCGGGGGCCGGATTTTGATCTCGTTTCTTCAAACGTGAGTATTTCAATACATCCTAAGTGTTTGAGGTGGTTTCGAGGCCATATGCCCGATATGGGCACCGAGACATCCGAAATCCATACTTTGATACTATACATTGGCCTAAACCTGCATCGTCCCACCAATTCCAAACCGGGGGCCGGATTTCAATCTTGTTTCTTCTAACATGAGTATTTCAATACATCCTAAGTGTTTGAGTTGGTTCCGAGTGAATCCGAGGCCGTATGCCCGATATGGGCACCGAGACGCATGAAATCCATACTTGGATACTATACATAGGACTAAACCCTCATCGTCCCACCATTTCCAAGCCGGGGGCCGGATTTCGATCCCGTTTCTTCTAACACGTGTATTTCAATACATCCTAAGTACTTGAGTTCGTTTCGAGTGAATCCGAGGCCGTATGCCCGATATGGGTACCGAATGGCCGAAATCCATACTTGGATACAATACATTGGCCTAAACCTACATTGTTCCACCATTTCCAAACCGGGGGCCGGATTTCGATCCCGCTTTTTCTCACACGTGCATTTCAATACATCATAAGTGTTTGAGTTGGTTTTGAGCGAATCCAATGCCGTATGCTCTATATGGGCATCGAGACGGCCGAAATCCATACTGGGATACTATATATTGGCTTAAACCTGCATCGTCCCCCCATTTCCAAACTGGGGGCCGGATTTCAATGTTACTTCTTCTAACTTGTGTATTTCAATACATCCTAAGTGTTTGAGTTGGTTTCGAACGAATCCGAGGCTGTATGCCTGATATGGGCACCGAGACGGTCGAAATCCATACTTGGATACTATACGTTAGCCTAAACCCACATCGTCCCACAATTTCCAATCTGGGGGCCGGATTTCGATCCTATTTCTTCAAACACATGTATTTCAATAGATCCTAAGTATTTGAGTTGGTTTCGAGCGAATCCGGGGCCGTATGCCCGATATGGGAATCGAGACGGCCGAAATCCATAGTTGGAAACTATACATTGGTCTAAACCTGCATCGTCCCAACATTTCCAAATCCAGGGCCGGATATCGATCCTGTTTCTTCAAACGCATATATTTCAATACATCCTAAGTGTTTGAGTTTGTTTCAAGCGAATCCGAGGCCGTATGCCCGATATGGGCACGAGACGGTCGAAATCCATACTTGGATACATACATTGGCCTAAACCTGCATCGTCCCACCATTTCCAAACCGAGGGCAGGATTTCGATCTCAATTCTTCTAACGCTTGTATTTCAATATATCCTAAGTATTTGAGTTTGTTTCGAGCGAATCCGATGCCGTATACCCGATATGGACACAAGACGGCCGAAATCCATACTTGGATACTATACATTGGCCTAAACCCTTATCGTCCCACCATTTCCCAACCGGGGGCCGGATTTCGATCCTGTTTCTTCTAACGTGTGTATTTCAATACATCCTAAGTGTTTGAGTTGGTTTCGAGTGAATCCGAGGCCGTATGCCCGATATGGGCACCGAGACGCACGAAATCCATACTTGGATACTATACATAGGACTAAACCCTCATCGTCCCACCATTTCCAAGCCGGGGGCCGGATTTCGATCCCGTTTCTTCTAACACATGTATTTCAATACATCCTAAGTACTTGAGTTCGTTTCGAGTGAATCCGAGGCCGTATGCCCGATATGGGTACCGAATGGCCGAAATCCATACTTGGATACAATACATTGGCCTAAACCTACATTGTTCCACCATTTCCAAACCGGGGGCCGGATTTCGATCCCGCTTCTTCTCACACGTGCATTTCAATACATCATATGTGTTTGAGTTGGTTTTGAGCGAATCCAATACCGTATGCCCTATATGGGCACCGAGACAGCCGAAATCCATACTTGGATACTATATATTGGCTTAAACCTGCATCGTCCCCCCATTTCCAAACAGGGGGCCGGATTTCAATGTTACTTCTTCTAACTTGTGTATTTGAATACATCCTAAGTGTTTGAGTTGGTTTCAAACGAATCCGAGGCTGTATGCCTGATATAGGCACCGAGACGGTCGAAATCCATACTTGGATACTATACGTTAGCCTAAACCCACATCGTCCCACAATTTCCAATCTGGGGGCCGGAATTCGATCATGTTTCTTCAAACACATGTATTTCAATAGATCCTAAGTATTTGAGTTGGTTTCGAGCGAATCCGGGCGGTATGCCCGATATGGGAACCGAGACGGCCGAAATTCATAGTTGGAAACTATACATTGGCCTAAACCTGCATCGTACCAACATTTCCAAACCCGGGGCCGGATTTCGATCCCGTTTCTTCTAACGCTTATATTTCAATACATCGTAAGTGTTTGATTTTGTTTCAAGCGAATCCGAGGCTGTATGCCTGATATTGGCACGAGACGGTCGAAATCCATACTTGGATACATACATTGGCCTAAACCTGCATCGTCCCACCATTTCCAAACCGAGGGCAGGATTTCGATCTCAATTCTTCTAACGCTTCTATTTCAATATATCCTAAGTGTTTGAGTTTGTTTCGAGCGAATCCGAGGCCGTATACCCGATATGGGCACAAGACGGTCGAAATCCATACTTGGATACTATACATTGGCCTAAACCCTTATCGTCCCACCATTTCCCAACCGGGGGCCGGATTTCGATCTTGTTTCTTCTAACGTGTGTATTTCAATACATTCTAAGTGTTTGAGTTGGTTTCGAGTGAATCCGAGGCCGTATGCCCGATATGGGCACCGAGACGCACGAAATCCATGCTTGGATACTATACATAGGACTAAACCCTCATCGTCCCACCATTTCCAAGCCGGGGGCCGGATTTTGATCCCGTTTCTTCTAACACATGTATTTCAATACATCCTAAGTACTTGAGTTCGTTTCGAATGAATCCGAGGCTGTATGCCCGATATGGGTACCGAATGGCCGAAATCCATACTTGGATACTATATTTTGGCTTAAACCTGCATCGTCCCCCCATTACCAAACCGGGGGCCGGATTTCAATGTTACTGCTTCTAACTCGTGCATTTTGAATACATCCTAAGTGTTTGAGTTGGTTTCGAATGAATCCGAGGCTTTATGCCTGATATGGGCACCAAGACGGTCGAAATCCATACTTGGATACTATACGTTAGCCAAAACCCACATCGTCCCACAATTTCCATTCTGGGGGCCGGATTTCGATCCTGTTTCTTCAAACAGATGTATTTCAATAGATCCTAAGTATTTGAATTGGTTTCGAGCGAATCCGGGGCCGTATGCCCGATATGGGAACCGAGACGGCCGAAATCCATACTTGGATACTATACATTGGCCTACACCTGCATCGTCCCACCATTTCCAAACCCGGGGCCGGATTTCGATCCCGTTTCTTCTAACGCTTATATTTCAATACATCCTAAGTGTTTGAGTTTGTTTCAAGCGAATCCGAGGCCGTATGCCCGGTATGGGCACGAGACGGTCGAAATCCATACTTGGATACATACATTGGCCTAAACCTGCATCGTCCCACCATTTCCAAACCGAGGGCAGGATTTCAATCTCGTTTCTTCTAACGCTTGTATTTTAATATATCCTAAGTGTTTGAGTTTGTTTCGAGCGAATCCGATGCCGTATACCCGATATGGGCACAAGAAGGCCGAAATCCATACTTGGATACTATACATTGGCCTAAACCCTTATCGTCCCACCATTTCCCAACCGGGGGCCGTATTTCGATCCTGTTTCTTCTAACTTTTGTATTTGAAAACATCCTAGATGTTTGAGTTGGTTTCGAACGAATTTGACGCCCTATGCCAGATATGGACACCGAGACGTCCGAAATCTGTACTTGGATACTATACATTGCCCTAAACCAACATCGTCCCACCATTTCCTAACCGGGGGCCGGATTTTAACCCCGGTTCTTCTAACATGAGCATTTCAATACATCCTATGTGTTTGAGTTGGTTTTGAGCGAATCCGAGGCGTTATGCCCTACATAACCACCGAGACAGCCGAAATTCATACTTGGATACTATATTTTGGCCTAAACCTGCATCGTCCCCCTGTTACCAAACCGGGGACCAGATTTCGATGTCATTTCTTTTAACGCAAGAATTTCAATACATCCTAAGTGTTTGAGTTGGTTTCGAGCGAATTCGAGGATTTATGCCTGATATGGGCACCGAGACGGTCGAAATCCATACTTGCATACTATACGTTGGCCTAAACCCACATCGTCCGACAATTTCCAATCTGGGGGCCGGATTTTGATCCTGTTTCTTCTATACATGTATTTTGATAGATCTTAAGTGTTTGAGTTGGTTATCCGAGGCCGATTGCCCGATATGGGCACCGAGACGGCCGAAATCCGTACTTGGATACAATGCATCGTGCCACCATTTCCAAACCGGGGGCAGGATTTCGATCTCGTTTCTTCTATTGCTTGTATTTCAATACATCCTAAGTGTTTGAGTTTGTTTCAAGCGAATCTGAGGCCGTATACCCGATATGGGCACGAGACGGCCGAAATCCATACTTGGATACTATACATTGGCCTAAACCCTCATCGTCCCACCATTTCCCAACCGGGCGCCGGACTTCGATCTCGTTTCTTCCAACTTCTGTATTTGAAAACATCTTATATGTTTGAGTTGGTTTCGAGCGAATCTGAGGACCTATGCCCGATATGGACACCGAGACGGCCGAAATCCATACTTGGATACTATACATTGGCCTAAACCTACATTGTCCCACAATTTCCAAACCGGGGGCCGGATTTTTATCCTATTTCTTCTAACACGTGCATTTCAATACATCCTATGTGTTTGAGTTGGTTTTGAGCGAATCCGAGGCCGTATGCCTTACATGGGTACCGAGACAGCCGAAATTCATATTTGGATACTATATATTGGCCTAAACCTGCATCGTCTCCTATTTCCAAACCGGGGGCCGGATTTTGATGTCATTTTTTTTAATGCATGAATTTCAATACATCATAAGTGTTTGAGTTGGTTTTGAGTGAATTCGAGGCTGTATGCTCGATATGGGCACCGAGACGGCCGAAATCCATACTTGGATACTATACGTTGGCCTAAACCTTCATCGTCCCACAATTTCCAATCTGGGAGCCAGATTTTGATCCTGTTTCTTCTATACATCTATTTCGATAGATTCTAAGTGTTTGAGTTGGGTTCGAGCGAATACGAGGCCGATTGCCTGATATGGGCACCGAGACGGCCGAAATCCTTACTTGGATACAATACATTGGCCTAAACCTGCATCGTTCCACCATTTCCAAACCGGGGGCAGGATTTCGATCTTGTTTCTTCTAACACTTGTATTTCAATACATCCTACATGTTTGAGTTTGTTTCGAGTGAATCCTAGGCCGTATACCCGATATGGGCTCGAGAAGGCCGAAATCCTTACTTGGATACTATACATTGGCCTAAACCCTCATCGTCCCACCATTTCCCAACCGGGGGCCGGATTTCGATCCCGTTTCTTCTAACTTGTGTATTTGAAAATATCCTTTATGTTTGAGTTGGTTTCGAGCGAATCTGAGGTCCTATGCCCGATATGGACACTGAAACGGCCGAAATCCATACTTGGAGACTATACATTGGCCTAAACCTGCATCGTTCCACCATTTCCAAACCGATGGCCGGATTTCGATTCCGTTTCTTCTAACACGAGTATTTCAAAACATCCTAAGTGTTTGAGTTTGTTTCGAGGGAATTCGAGGCCGTATGCCCGATATGGGCCCCGAGACGGCTGGAATCTGTACTTAGATACTATACATTGGCCTAAACCTGCATTGTCTAACCATTTCCAAACCGGGGGCCGGATTTCAATCTTGTTTCATCTAATGCGTGTAATTCAATACATCCTAAGTGTTTGAGGTAGTTTTGAGCGAATCCGAGGATTTTTGCCTGAAATGGGCTCCGAGACGGCCGAAATCCATACTTGGATACAGTACGTTGGCCTAAACCCACATAGTCCCACAATTTCCAATCTGGGGGCTGGATTTTGATCATGTTTCTTCTAAAGCATGTATTTCAATAGATCATAAGTGTTTTAGTTGGTTTCGAGTGAATCCGAGGCCATATGCCCGATATTGGCATCGAGACGGCCGAAATCCATGCTTGGATACTATATGTTGGCCTAAATCTGCATCGTCCCACCATTTCCAAAACGGGGGCCGGATTTTGATCCCGTCTCTTCTAACACTAGTATTTCAATACATCCTCAGTGTTTGAGTTTGTTTCGAGCGAATCCGAGGCCGTATGCTCGATATGGGACAAGACAGCCGAAATTTATACCTGGATACTATACATTGGCCTAAACCCTCATCGTCCCACCATTTTCAAACCGGGAGCCAGATTTCGATCCCGTTTCTTCTAACATGTGTATTTGAATACATCCTATGTGGTTGAGTTGGTTTCGAGCGAATCCGAGACCGTAGGCTTGATATAGGCATCGAAACGGCCGAAATCTATACTTGGATACTATACATTGGCCGAAATCTGCATCGTCCTACAATTTCTACACCGGGGGGCCGGATTTTGTTGTCGTTTCTTCTAAAGCGTGTATTTTAATACATCCTAAGTGTTTGAGTTAGTTTCGAGCGAATCTGAGGCCGTATGCCCGATATGAGCACCGAGACGGCCGAAATCCATTGTTGGATACCATACATTGGCCTAAACTTGCATCGTCTCATCATTTCCAAACCGTGGGCCGAATTTCGATCTTGTTTCTTCTAAGGCATGTAATTCAATACATCCTAAGTGTTTGAGTTGGTTTCGAGGGAATCCGAGGCTGTATGCCCGATATGGGCCCCAAGACGGTCGAAATCCAGACTTAGATACTATAAATTAGCCTAACCCCTCATCGTCCCACCATTTCCAAACCGGGGGCCGGATTTCGATCCCATTTCTTCGAACAGATATATTTCAATACATCCTAAATGTTTGAGTTGGTTTCGAGCGAATCCGAGGCCGTTTGCCCGGTATGGGCACCGAGACGGTATGCCTGACATGAGCATCGAGACGGCCGAAATCCTTACTTGGATTTTATACATTGGCCTAAACCTGCATCGTCCCACCATTTCCAAACCGGGGCCCGGTTTTCGATCCCGTTTCTTTTAACGCATGTATTTAAATACATCCTAAGCGTTGAGTTGGTTTCGAGTGAATCCGAGCCTGTATGCCCGATATAGGCACCGAGACGGCCGAAATCCATACTTGGATAATATACATTGGCCAAAACCTGCATCGTCCCACCATTTCCAAACCGTGAGGCTGGATTTCGATGTCGTTTCTTCTAACGCGTCTATTTCAAAACATCCTAAGTGTTTGAGTTGGTTTTGAGCGAATCCGAGGCTATATGCCCGATATGGCCACCGAGACGGTCGAAATCCATACTTGGATATTATTCATTGGCCTAAACCTACATCGTCCCACAATTTCGAAATCGGGGGACGGATTTCGATCCCGTTTATTCTAACATGTGTATTTCAATACATCCTAAGTGTTTGAGTTTGTTTCGAGCGAATCGAAGACTGTAGGCTTGATATAGGCACCGAGACGGCCGAAATCCATACTTGGATTCTTTACATTGGCCGAAATCTGCATCGTCCTACAATTTCTACACCAGGGGGCCGGATTTTGTTAGCCTTTCTTCTAACCCGTGTATTTTAATACATCCTAAGTGTTTGAGTTAGTTTCGAGCGAATCTGAGGCCGTATGCCCGATATGAGCACCGAGACGGCCGAAATCCATTGTTGGATACTATACATTGGCCTAAACCTGAATCGTCCCACCATTTCCAAACCAGGGGCATAATTTCTGTCTCATTTATTCTAACGCGTGTATTTCAATACATCCTAATTGTTTGAGTTGGTTTCGAGCGAATCTGAGGCCGTATGCCCGATATGGGTACCGAGACGGTAGAAATCCATACTTGGATACTATGTATTGGCCTAAACCTGCATCGTCCCTCCATTTCCAAACCGGGGGCCGGATTTAGATGTCATTTCTTATAACATGTGTATTTCAATACATCCTAAGTATTTGAGTTGGTTTAGAGCGAATTTAAGGCCGTATGTCCGATATGGGCACCGAGACGGCCCAAATCCATACTTGGATACTATACGTTGGCCTAAACCCATATCGTCCCACAATTTCCAATCTGGGGGCCGGAATTCGATCCTGTTTCTTCTAACACATGTATGTCAATATATCCTAAGTGTTTGAGTTTGTTTCAAGCGAATCTGAGGCCCTATGCCCGATATGGACACCGAGACGGCCGAAATCCATACTTGGATACTATACATTGGCCTAAACCTACATTGTCCCACAATTTCCAAACCGGGGGCTGGATTTTTATCCTGTTACTTCTAACCCGTGCATTTCAATACATCCTATGTGTTTGAGTTTGTTTTGAGCGAATTCGAGGCCGTATGCCCTACATGGGCACCGAGACAGCCGAAATTCATATTTGGATACTATATGTTGGCCTAAACCTGCATCGTCTCCTATTTCCAAACCGGGGGCCGGATTTCGATGTCATTTACTTTAACTCGTGAATTTCATTACATCATAAGTGTTTGAGTTGGTTTTGAGTGAATTCGAGGCTGTATGCCCGATATGGGCACCGAGAGGGCCGAAATCCATACTTGGATACTATACGTTGGCCTAAACCTTCACCGTCCCACAATTTCCAATCTGGGAGCCGGATTTTGATCATGTTTCTTCTATACATCTATTTCGATAGATCCTAAGTGTTTGAGTTGGGTTCGAGCGAATATGAGGCCGATTGCCCGATATGGGCACCGAGACGGCCGAAATCCATACTTAGATACAATACATTGGCCTAAACCTGCATCGTCCTACCATTTCCAAACCGGGGGCAGGATTTCGATCTTGTTTCTTCTAACGCTTGTATTTCAATACATCCTACGTGTTTGAGTTTGTTTCGAGCGAATCATAGGCCGTATACCCGATATGGGCACGAGAAGGCCGAAATCGATACTTGGATAGTATACATTGGCCTAAACCCTCTTCGTCCCACCATTTCCCAACCGGGGGCCGGATTTCGATCCCGTTTCTTCTAACTTGTGTATTTGAAAATATCCTTTATGTTTGAGTTGGTTTCGAGCGAATCTGAGGTCCTATGCCCGATATGGACACTGAAACGGCCGAAATCCATACTTGGAGACTATACATTGGCCTAAACCTGCATCGTTCCACCATTTCCAAACCGATGGCCGGATTTTGATTCTGTTTCTTCTAACACGTGTATTTCAATACATCTTAAGTGTTTGAGTTTGTTTCGAGGGAATTCGAGGCCGTATGCCCGATATAGGCACCAAGACGGCTGGAATCTGTACTTAGATACTATACATTGGCCTAAACCTGCATTGTCTAACCATTTCAAAACCGGGGGCCGGATTTCAATCTTGTTTCATCTAATGCGTGTATTTCAATACATCCTAAGTGTTTGAGGTAGTTTTGAGCGAATCCGAGGCCTTTTTCCTGAAATGGGCTCCGAGACGGCCGAAATCCATACTTGGATACTGTACATTGGCCTAAACCCACATCGTCCCACAATTTCCAATCTAGGGGCTGGATTTTGATCATGTTTCTTGTAAAGCATGTATTTCAATAGATCCTAAGTGTTTGAGTTGGTTTCGAGCGAATCCGAGGCCGTATTCCCGATATTGGCATCGAGACGGCCGAAATCCATGCTTAGATACTATATATTGGCCTAAACCTGCATCGTCCCACCATTTACAAAACGGGGGCCGGATTTTGATCCCGTTTCTTCTAACACTTGTATTTTAATACATCCTCAGTGTTTGAGTTTTTTTCCAGCGAATCCGAGGCCGAATGCCCAATATGGGACAAGACAGCCGAAATTTATACTTGGATACTATACATTGGCCTAAACCCTCATCGTCCCACCATTTTCAAACCGGGGGCCGGATTTCGATACCGTTTCTTCTAACATGTGTATTTGAATACATCATATGTGGTTGAGTTGGTTTCGAGCGAATCCGAGACCGTAGGCTTGATATAGGCACCGAGACGGCCGAAATCTATACTTGGATACTATACATTGGCCGGAATCTGCATCGTCCTACAATTTCTACACCGGGGAGCTGGATGTTGTTGTCTTTTCTTCTAACGCGTGTATTTTAATACACATAAGTGTTTGAGTTAGTTTCGAGCGAATCCGAGGCCGTATGCCCGATATGAGCACCGAGACGGCCGAAATCCATTGTTGGATACTATACATTGGCCTAAACCTGCATCGTCTCATCATTTCCAAACCGGGGGCCGAATTTCGATTTTGTTTCTTCTAAGGCATGTAATTCAATACATCCTAAGTGTTTGAGTTGGTTTCGAGCGAATCCGAGGCTGTATGCCCGATATGGGCACCGAGACGGTCGAAATCCAGACTTAGATACTATACATTGGCCTAACCCCTCATCGTCCCACCATTTTTCTAAACCGGGGGCCGGATTTCGATCCCATTTCTTCTAACACATATATTTCAATACATTCTAAATGTTTGAGTTGGTTTCGAGCGAATTCGAGGCCGTTTGCCCGGTATGGGCACCGAGACGGTATGCCCGATATGGGCATCAAGACGGTCGAAATCCTTACTTGGATTTTATACATTGGCCAAAACCTGCATCGTCCCACCATTTCCAAACCGTGAGGCCGGATTTCGATGTCGTTTCTTCTAACGCGTCTATTTCAAAACATCCTAAGTGTTTGAGTTGGTTTTGAGCGAATCCGAGGCTATATGCCCGATATGGCCACCGAGACGGTCGAAATCCATACTTGGATATTATACATTGGCCTAAACCTACATCGTCCTATAATTTCGAAACCGGGGGGTGGATTTCGATCCCGTTTCTTCTAACATGTGTATTTCAATACATCCTAAGTGTTTGAATTGGTTTCGAGCGAATCCAAAACTGTAGGCTTGATATAGGCACCGAGACGGCCGAAATCCATACTTGGATACTATACATTGGCCGAAATCTGCATCGTCCTACAATTTCTACACCGGGGGCCGGATTTTGTTAGCGTTTCTTCTAACGCGTGTATTTTAATACATCCCAAGTGTTTGACTTAATTTCGAGCGAATCCGAGGCCGTATGCCCGATATGAGCACCGAGACGGCTGAAATCCATTGTTGGATACTATACATTGGCCTAAACCTGAATCGTCCCACCATTTCCAAACCAGGGGCAGAATTTCGATCCCGTTTCTTCTAACGCGTGTATTTCAATACATCCTAATTATTTGAGTTGGTTTCGAGCGAATCCGAGGCAGTATGCCCGATATGGGCACCGAGACGGTCGAAATCCATACTTGGATACTATATATTGGCCTAAACCTGCATCGTCCCTCCATTTCCAAACCGGGGGCCGGATTTAGATGTCATTTCTTCTAACATGTGTATTTCAATACATCCTAAGTATTTGAGTTGGTTTAGAGCGAATCTAAGGCCGTATGTCCGATATGGGCACCTAGACGGCCGAAATCCATACTTGGATACTATACGTTGGCCTAAACCCATATCGTCCCACAATTTCCAATCTGGGGGCCCGATTTCGATCCTGTTTCTTCTAACGCATGTATGTCAATACATCCTAAGTGTTTGAGTTTGTTTCGAGCGAATCTGAGGCCGTATGCCCGATATGGGCACCGAGACGGCTGAAATCCATACTTGGATACTATACATTGGCCTAAACTGCATCGTCCCACCATTTCCAAACCGGGGGCCGGATTTCGATCCCGTTTCTTCTAACCCTTGTTTTTCAATACATTCTATGTGTTTGAGTTGGTTTCAAGCGAATCCGAAGCTTATGCCCGATATGAGCACCGAGATGGCCGAAATCCATACTTGGATACTATACAACACCACCCATCCACCTCCACTAGAACCACCACCCATCCACCACCACTTGCACTACCAAATGTTCACTAACACACCACCACCCATCCACCACCACTAGCACCACCCAACCAACACTAACACACCACCACCCATCCACCACCACTAGGAACACCACTACCACCACTCATCCACCATCACATGCACCACCCAACCTTTACTAACACACCAACACCCTTCCACCACCACTAGCACCACCTAACCACCACTAACACACTTCCACCCATCCACCACCACTAGTACCACCACTAATCCACCACCACTAGCACCACCCAACCACCACTAACACACTTCCACTCATCCACTACCTCTTGCACCACCACTCATCTACCACCACTAGCACCACCCAACCACCACTAACACACCACCACCCATCCACCACCATTGGCAACACCACTACCACCACTCATCCACCATCACTAACACCACTCAACCTCCACTAACACACCACCACCCATCTACCACCAATAGCACCACCCAACCACCACTAACACACTTCCACCCATCCACCACCACTAGCACCACCACTCATCCACCACCACTAGCACCACCCAACAACCACTAGCGCACCACCACCCACCAAATCCTGCACTGCTTACTACAGCTGCATTTATGGAAGAACATACTTTATAAATTTTCTTACTAAATGACCTTTGCAAGGGTCAGGAATGTCCTCATTATTGGGCCGCTCATACGGGCTCTTTACAATAAATGGTCCGTTGATGTTGAGGCTCGTGATTTATAGATATACATTCTTTTAGAACCTCTTCTTAGACCAAGCCTTCACGTCAGCATGCACACATAATCGATAATGATAACATACAATGACCAAAACAACGTGAAAAACATTATTCACCTTTGATTTATGTCATTAACATCATAGAGGAATCTATGTTACGTACTGAAGGACCACCAAAATAACTGAATTTAAATAGGCTGAAAATTTGGATTCATTTATCGACTTATCCCGTTCACTAGTACCATTTACGACAACTTCATTTGGCTATCCATTCGAAGAACTACCTGGAATGCAAAAATTGCCGATTTGAGCGACTATGTCTTCCACTAATTTTATACCCAGATTTAGACTAGTACTTGGAAGTCAGCCCGATTTGGGCACCGAGATGTAATTTATTCTATCTTTGAATGGTTTATATGACCTTCATCCTCAAAAGGAAGTTGTCAGGAACGGTAATGGCGATAGGGAAAGAAGAGAACGAAATAACAAAGTTCAGGTTATTGAAATTCACGTAGTTTGGTGGTTGTTCAGTAACACGGAACCCTCTACGATGTTAACGACATAACCAAAGGTGAATATTGTTGTTCACATTGTTTTGGTCATTGTATGTCATCATAATCCATTCCGTGTGCATGCGCACATGAAGGTCTGGTCAAGGAAGAGGTTCTAAATGAATGTATATCTATGAGTCGCGAACCTCAACATCACCAGACTTTTTATTGTAAAGAGTGTCCGCATGAGCAGTCCAAGAATGAGGATATTCCTGACCCCTGTAAGTGTCATTTAGTAAGAAAATTTATCAAATATCTTCTTCCATAAATGCGGTTGTAATAAACAGTGCAGGAACCGGGTGGTACATCGAGGCATAACATGCAATCTGCAAATTAAAGTTTATCCTTGTTCTGAATTTAGTGTTAGCTAGTGTTGGAGTTATATCAACATATTTTGATGCTCGATTTGGGCACCCAAAAGCCGAATTCCCAATCTAGAAGCTAACCCTTAAGTTTTAACCTTAGGAAATCTCCAATTAATCTGACTAAATCTCGGATTTGTAGAGTATAGTGTTCCAACTCACGAAAGTGAGGTATCTCTATCACTAACATGCTAAGCAGTCACATATATTGCAGATTTTGTAAGGTATAGAGTCCAACTCACAAAAGTAAGGTTCATCCTTCACTAACATACTAACTAAATAGGTCTAAGATTCAGATTTGCAAAGTAAAGTGTTCCAACCTATGAATATGAGGTATTTCCATTACTAACATACTAACTAAATAGGTCTAAGATTCAGATTTGCAGAGTAAAGTGTTCCAACCTATGAATATGAGGTATTTCCATTACTAACATACTAACTAAATAGGTACAAGATTCAGATTTGTAATGTAAAGTGTTCCAACCTATGAATATGAGGTATTTCCATTATTAACATAGTAACTAAATAGGTCTAAGATTCAGATTTGCAGAGTAAAGTGTTCTAACTTATGAATATGAGGTATTTCCATTACTAATATAATAACTAAATAGGTCTAAAATTTAGTGAGGCCGCTAGGAATGCTCTACCCACCACCACTACCACCACCCACCACCACTACCATCACCTACCCACACCCACTACCACCACCACTACCACCACCCACCACTACTACCATCACCACTACCACCACCACTACCATCACCTACCCACACCCACTACCACCACCCACCACTACTACCATCACCACTACCACCACCTCTACCACCACCACTACCATTACCCACCACCATGACTACTACCCACGACCACTACCACCACTACCACCATCCACTACCACCACTACCATACAACACCACCACCATAATATATAACAGATTTGAAATTATAATTACAATCTTTTAAACTTAACATTTTCCTCCGGAGTCGCATGTGGTGCTGTAGAAGGCTGATTCGCACCCTGTTATCAAAAAAATGGGTAAATCCTCAAGAATCAATATCTAAATATTAAAAAGTAATAATTAATTGTTCTTATATTACATACATGTCCTTCCATGTAATCATGCGTAAAACGCTCCAAGGAGGCCATACGCATCCAAGTCTCCACCAGCAGCTGGTCTTTCTTTACGTTTGACTCCTCGAGAACTTTGATCCTCTCGACAGTCTGAGGATTAGGCTGAGAGGCACCGGAGGGACCCACAAATCGTGACCCCCATAACTGGGTGGGGGTCGAGCCTAACCCAAGTCTTCAGATACGTCTAGCTCACTCAAGCCCCATGACCTGAGCGTATATATCATCTCGACCCGTGGTATCCTGTGAGGACTCTGGTGCCTGCGCCCTCAACTCCTGGATCAGGCGCTGCAAACAATTAGAGACAGTTGATATTTGGTAGGTAAAAGGGGAAACTCTAAGATTTTCAAATAAGTAAATGTACATACAGTATTCTCTCCCGCCTCAACCGAAACTGGCATGCCATCCTTGCGCTGGTGCGTGATGATGTACACCTCTGCACAACCTGGGGGCGTCTGTGTGGGGCTTGCAGCTTGCTATGACAGTCAAATCTAGTCAATACAATATAAATAAATTACCAAAACATATTTTAACAAATCCAACTGAACATACTGCCTCATGCCTGACCCTGGCAAAGCTCTTCGTGTCACTCATATGGCGGACCTTCTGTTTCGAGCGACTTATTTTATTTGTTTCGCTTCGTTTCTACAACAAATTTAAATTATGGTTAATTAAGAGAGTTGAAGCACAATTTATCTAAGTTACCTATTAGAATGATGACAAAAAAAATATATGTACCTAGCCCTCCTCAGAGAACCAAAAAGCTACCAATGTAGGCCACTGGGTGGCCACCACATCTGCCGGGCAAGCAACAAGCAATTGCTCCAGCGTAGCCCCTGGGATGATCTTCTCCCGGTGCTGCTTCGCCTTCCAATCTCGGTATTTATGCCCGAGGGAAGCAAAAATGAATTTCTCAGCGAATAGTTCAATATCAAATTTTACCTGAAACACGATTTCATATGATTAAACCATGAGAAAATTGTAAACAAAAAGATATGTAATTAAAAACTAAATACGAACCCAAATTTAGATATTTTTGATTCTTACCCAAACCAACTCCAAAGTTCGTTGTTTCTGCTCCTTATCGATGTGAAGCCAACTGGGCACATCGAGCCTAAACAAATGCCCATCTCGGGCAAGATTACCGAGGTAATCAGCCAACATCTTTGCAGCCTTTTCTATAGGCTGCACATACTCGCTGGTCAATATCCTCTGTTTCACCCCAGGAGGGAGTCTATGTAGGGAAAGACTCCTGTTCTTGCCCCGACCCCTCCTAATAGGTCCTGGAGGGGGAGGGGGCAAAGCTAGACCAGATATACCTGGGGTGGAGGTCTCCCCCCTGCGCCTGTGTAGGGTCCATCTACAAAATACATGAACATAAACAACATTTCGTAGTGTATGGATTAGTTCACTAACATGAAAATTGAAAAATCAAATTCGGTGAATCCCAAATCTATGCTTGAGTTGAGAATCTACAAGTTCGAGGGGATGGTTAGGTTTCCTTAATAGTCTGTCTACCCTTTTGATGTTTTAACAATTGAGTTATTAAGTTAAGGGATGATGTACTTTAAGTAAGGAATAAGGAAACACGTAAACCACAACACAAGGATTTTTACGTGGAAACCCTTTCGGGAAAAACCACGGGACCTAGTCCAGCCATGAGAATCCACTAAGACAAAGTAAACAAGAACTTACAAGACTCGAACTTGACTCCTTCGGACTCGACACTACGATCCTTCAGTTCTTAGTCCTCTATGCCTCGAAAAGTCATCACATACTCTCCAGTCTCGTGATCAACCGCAACCGCTTGTACTTCTCTTTGTGTCTCGAAAACAGTCCACGATCTTCCGATCGATCTCCGTTAATGACGACTTCGGAATCCACCGACCAAATCATTCTACCACGATCCTTCTTGGATCGATCTCCTTCGGAAAGGCTCCGTAATACTCCGACCAAGGTGTTCTATCCAGAACTGGTTGATGGTTTGATAGAAATCAATACCTAGATGGACTCCTTCAAAGGACAAGTCCAAACAAGCAATATTAGAACTTTTGGCTTGTAAACCCTTGGTTGAATACACTAACAAAGGGGAGGAGAACACTAAGTTTCCCAGAGCTTTTATGAACACTAAGTTCTTCCCCACAAACTAGAAGGGTTCTATATAAATAGAGAATCAAAAACCAAGTTTTGGAAGTTGCTAAAGTTGTTTAAAAACTCAAAAAATCGGTTTAGAAAGAATTTTATGAAAACTCCATATCAGGGTCAACCCATGGGGCACATTCGGTCGACTGGATGGTGCCTTTCGGTTGACTTGATGGTCCTCAGGGTCGACCCTCATTAAACTTACTCTCTGCCAAAAAACACCATAAATATTTTTCTATACCCAGGGTCGACCCAAAATGGTCAGGGTCGACCCTGAGGTGCCAACCTGAATTTTAAACTTTGTTTTTGGGTTTTCTACTCCTCACAAAAGTTGTAGCCCTTTTTGACACGGTCGTTTTGACATATTATGGAGCAAAATCTGAGCTACGGTTTGTGAGATACGCTCAAAACAAGCAACCTTGGTTTTTTGAAGAATTTCAGAATTTAAAACAAGTTTTGCACTGTTTATCTCATCACCTAGGGTCCGTATGGTTAGTCTAGGTCACTTACCACCTCAGGTATCATGTTAGGATAATTCTAAGTCAAATCTCACCTATGGTATTATGGTATCTAGGTCACTTACCATCCTATGAAGGAAATGATCAACTGAGACTTTAATGGGTCTTCTTCGGTCTTCAACTTCACTTGTCGTGGATGCTTGAAGACAACGACACAAGATACTCACCTAGACACCTAGACTCACTTGTTTTGACACCGGAATATGCCAATACAAAAACATGGACTTTACAATCTCCCCCTTTGGTAATTCTGTGGCAAAAACCAAACTAAAGTACATGACTTGACACAAACTCACCCAAACACATCAAAACGGTGAATTAGGACATTACATGACTTCCACTCTCTTACATGACACCAATCGACAAATCATCTTAATTTAAGACACTTAAGCTCTTTGCCAAGAAAAATTAGTCTGCTGCAACCTTGTACCTGCACATGCTAAAAAACAAACTACCCAATGAAGTATGTGTGGAATATGAAAATAAGTAATCACAAGTGAAGCAAGGAATGTACTGAACGAGAGAAATACTACCCTACCATTCTCCCCCTTTTTGGCACAATTGCCAAAGGAAGGCAGGAAGCCAATATTCAAAAAAAATATATCAATTTAACAAAAGTGAAATATCAAGGCAACCACAGTACAATCAATCAAAATAGACAATGAGGGACTAAAAATCAGGGAACGAGATAGAAATATAAAGCACAAACGCCCCCTCAACAACTCAAGCACAGAACTCCCCCTCAACAACTCACCCTGATCTTCTCCCCCTAAGATCAAGGATACCACTAAAAATATGACACCTATGTTAGAAAGGCCCATGCCAAAAGAAAGAAACACACACAAAAAATATTACAAAAAATATCATGTGCCACACAACCATGCATCAAAGCATTCCAAGCAGTAGTAATTTAAAATTACAAATCCAATGAAGAACATGATTAGTTAGTCCGACTGAGGATACCCATCTAACTAAATCTCATGGAATGCTAAAGCATAGCCAATTCACGTAAACACATTTAGTGAACAGTTCAAAAGTGAAGCATTGTGTGTAGTGGTGGTCTGACAAGATACTAGATCAAGGTTTCTTTCCTTTTCCAAGGGTATGAAATTAACCACTAAGGGGACTCCCAAAGACATACATCTTAGAAGTCAAACCTAGTTAGATCCAAATATGATGATTTTTTACATTTTAGTATTCCTTTATCCATTTTATTTGACTCAATATTTTTCTTTTATTTTTGGTCAAATACCTCCAGTTTGTAAGATTTCTTTTGATGATCCTTATCTGATCATATCTTTTCATGCAATGATGGCTTTCACACTATCTAGGTAGGTAGTATTGGCTATTAGCAGCAGAGACTTTCACTCTAGTGACCCAGATAGATACCTACTATCCGCCTAGGTAGCCATTTCATACTGTTTGCATCTAATAGTGACTTTCACACTATCTCAGTAGGTAGCCCTTTTCATTGCAACAATTTTAGCTCATGGAGGATACACAAAATGGGGATGACTAACAAAATGGTCATTCTAGATTGGTCATCCAAGGTCACACTATTAGGATAAGCCATACACCTACAGATTAGAAAATAGACCTCTCAATAGAATTAGTCAAAGTGCATGTGAAATTTGTGAAGCATACACACATGAATAAGTCTCTAACTGCTCAAGATAACACCGGTCTAATTTTCAGCATAACCAGGAGACTATGAAGGTGACATATCCTCAATCAGCAACAAACTCATGTTCAACCCTAGACAAGTATAGAAATAAAGATCACACAAGGAATGCAGATCATGCAAGTCAAACAAGGGTAACAAGAAAAAAATCTTTTTGGATTTTATGGTTTTTCAATGTTTTTGGATTTTTCAAAATAACTAAAACAGAAAAACAGACCAAAACAAATAAACACTAGTAAAAAAAAAGACTACTAGTATACACAAATAGCATAGCACTAGGACAAGATAAAACACTAACAGCACACCCTATGCTATGATAGACACGGGCTAAGTGAAGCCCTTCAGGTCTTCCTTTCTCACCAAACAGTTTTAGAAGTTTGATTGACCCTATGGTCTCTAACCGTTTCAGTTGAGGTAGGTATGACCTTTTGCCTCTTCCTCCTGCTCCTTCTTTTCCAGGATTGAGTCCTAGAATTATGGCGGGCATTATGGTTCTCCCGGTTACCTCCTCTACATCTAGCATGAGGAGTGTCATGACCATGCCGCTGTCTAGAGTTGTGAGCCATCTTCTTCACATCTTCACACAAACTCCTAGGCTTCTCCATTAGGACCTCAACTCTCCTTTGAAGATTCCCATTAAAGTTATGTTGGTTCCTTAAACCATGATTGGGCATTCTTTGAAGTTTAGGACATCGAGGCTTAATATGACCCTTCACTCCACTGTTATGACATGTAGGAATGAATTTCTGTATAGAAGGGTCTTTCCCTTTAATGGGAATCAGTCACTGGATTCGGTAGAAGATGCTTGTTGTAGCAGTTCAGGGAGCACATCAACAGTTGCTCCAAGAGTCCCTACTCTCACCCAACTGGCACCTTCATCATCATCAGGTGAGGTGTCATCCAACTGTTGGTCGTTGAATGGCTCGTTCTCCCTAAATGTGTAATCATCCGTAAGAGATTCTTCATTCATGTCAAATAAGTCTCTTGGTTTAGTTTTGATGACGACATGCCAATCTTCTTCCGTCTGATCTTCGATGTAAAATACTTGCTTAGCTTGAGATGCCATAACATAGGGTTCAAATAAGTCTCTTGGTTTAGTCGTTGCTGTGACCGTAACACCACTATTTTGACTCTTACATCTACGCTCCCTAAGTGTTATACAAAACCTGTATCCATTAATGACAGCCCGTAAATCTTGTTGCGGCTTTTTGTGCCCCGTATGAGAGGCATGTAATCTTGTCAGACACCGGGTTGCTTGAATCACATAGTAGTTGAACCTATTTGAAGGCCAAGATGTAATTAATTCAAATCGCAAACATTAATAATGGGATGGCAACAAATGTGTCCAGTTAAGAAAATATAACTTACATAGCCCCAAAACCATGAGTTAAATTGTTCGCTGTGCTTTTTTTGGAACATGTGGGGAGCTGATCTAATAAGTTTTGGATTGGTCATCCTCAGTTGATTCATGTGTTGACTGCAAGGAACCATTCGATGGTAAGTGGCACTCAAATCTCTTTTGTTAAGTTAAAACCGAGAGTTTCAACAAAAGATAATAGAGGAAAGCCTTCGTAATATTTATCTTACTCTCGATATGTTGTGATTTCGTCGGAGTTGAATAACATATAACATTGTATCTGCTACCATTCTAATTCACTTAGAGCGAATGGCTGCGCACCCCTATTGGAGTCTCGTCTTCATTTCTCACCGACCTGTTCAATCTTGATTCCACATCGTTTAGGTACCTTGAGCAGAATGTCAAGCATTCTTCCGCCAAGTATCCTTCTGCAATGCTACCCTCAGGTCGAGCTCAATTGTGGACATAAGTTTTCAATGTATATAGATACCTATGCGAATTAAATTTAGGTAAGACAAAAAACAATTATAATACGAAAATTCAACATTTGATAAATTATAATTGATGACATACCTTTTGATGGGATACATTCACCGGTATTGGATAGGTCCACCTAGCCTTGCCTCTGCTGCTAAGTGTACAAGCAAGTGCACCATAACATCAAAGAATGCCGGCAGGAAAATTCTCTCTAAATGACAAAGCGTAAGTGCAATTTTCTCCTCTAACCGTCTCAAATCCTAGACCTGAACGACTTTGGAACATAATGTCAGAAAAAAGTTGCTCAATTCAATTAGAACTGAACTTACATTATTCGGCAATGCCTTCCTCACAGCTAATGGTAGGAATTGTTGCATTATAATATGAGAGTCGTCGCTCTTTAGTCCATAAATTTTACGCTCTTTCACATTAACATGTCTTACAAAATTTGAGGAGTAACCATCTGGAACCTTCACATTTTTCAGAACCTTGCAAAACAACTCTTTCTCATTCTTGTCCATCGAAAAGCATGTAGGGGCAGATAAACTTTGCTTCTACCAGGCTGGAACTCAGGGTGAAGTGCACGTCTCACGCCCATATCAACCAAGTCAAGTCGAGCTTTTAAGTCATCCTTAGATTTTCCTTCCAAACCTAACAAAGTCCCGAGCACATTATTGCAAACATTTTTCTCTATATGCATTACGTCAAGGTTGTGTCTCAACAAATTGTGCTCCCAGTATGGTAACTCTAAGAATATACTGGTCTTCTTCCAATTATAGGGCATATCCTCATGGCCCGTTTGCCTTGGTCGTTTTTGTCCAGCCTACTTCCCCAAGGAGAAGATACTACCCTCTAACTGACGCAGCACATCAGACCCAGACATTATAGTTGGAACACATCTGAACTCAAAATTTCCATCGAACGAGTTTCTATTTTTTCGGAACCTGTGATCCGCCGTTAAGAAATGACGGTGCCCCATGTAGCAATGCTTTCTACTTTTAGACAGGTATAAGTGGCAAGTGTCTTTGTGGCATGAAGGGCATGCCAACTTTCGTTTTGTGCTCCTACCTGACAACATGGCATACCCTGGGAAGTCACTAATGGTTCAGAGTAATGCCGCACGCATTATAAATGTCTCATTTTTCAACGCATCATAAGTTGGCAACCCATTCGTGCACAAGTCCTTTAACTCTTTGACTAGAGGCCTCATGTACACATCAATGGCATTTCCTAGCCCGAAGGGACCAGGAATAAGTAAGGACAAAATGAAATTAGGTTGCTTCATGCACAACCACGGTGGTAAGTTGTAGGGAATAAGAACCACAGGCCATGTGCTGTGAGCAATACTCATCGTCCTAAATAGGTTGAAGCCATCACTCGTCAACCAAGCCTGACATTTTGAGCATCTGAAGCGAAAAAAGGATACTTGTTATTCAAATTTTCCCATGCCGGTGAGTCTGCAGGATGCCTTAACCTCTCATCCCTAGTTCGACCCTCGTCATGCCATCTCATTTCAGAAGCAGTCTTGGACAACATGAATAACCTTTGTAACCTGGGTCTCAATAGGAAGTGACGCAAAATCTTTGCTAGAGTTTTCTTCTTGCGTTCCTCTTCACCATTCTCTGTCTTCTATCTTGATTCACCACAGATGTCACATACTGTCTTCTTTGCAGACTCTTTCCAGTAAAGCATGCAATCATTGGGACATGCATCAATTTTATCATAATTAAGCCCCAAGTCTGACATCACCTTTTTCGTCTGAAAGTAAGTATCTGGTAGTGTTGAGCCCTCGGGGAGTATCTCCCTCAACAACTCAAGCAACATGGTGAATGACTTATTGCTCCATCCACTAAGACACTTAATGTGATATAATCTTACAATGATAGACAACTTTGTGTGATTTTTACATGTTGGATACAAAGGTTGTCTTGCATCCCTTATCAACTAAAAAAATTTATCAAATTCAAGATTGGAATCTCGGCTACCAGTACCCTCATCTTCGTTTGGAACCCCGAACACATCGTGCACCATCTCTTCCATCTCATTCTGTCTGTCTAACCTACAAACATTAGGATTTTGTGACACTTAGGTAACTGGTCGGTGTTGTAATATGTCCTCCCCATGATGATACCATATTTTATAATTCAAGTCAAATCCTTCATAGATCATATGCTCATATGCTGCAACCTTATCTTGATAAAGGACACTATTGCAGTTGGGACACGGACACTTTATACTGCCGGTGTTATTGGTCGCTCCACGAGCTATCCCAAACTCTATGAACTCCTTCACCCCTTTTATATATTCCTTTGAAACCCTATTTAATACAAAAAATATACTGACAATTGCTTAGATACTAACATTTTATCATTCAATGCTGCTTACAAAATTAAGGACATAAAATACCTTGGCATTTTAATCCAACTCCTATCCATGAGGGTACGGAAAAGATTTCTTAGTCCTTTGTTTACTATTCTGAGAAATAGCAACAGTTCGAAATCATCAGTCAATTACAATATGTATGCATGCTTCCTGTCGCCATCAACTCCTCTTCTAAAGGGTGGGGTGTTCCTATCCCATTTAAGAATGCATAATCTCCATCAGTCAATAGCTCAGGTGCTTTGTATCATTTCAAGGAAATTTCGACAGCATTTCCCTATGGTTCTCCAAGTACACGACTTAGACTAGGGGCAAGCCACCCACATTGTCTAAATATCTACCCAGAGAACAAGATAAACGACTGCCGAAATTTTCCTCAATCTAGACAAAACATGAGCAACCAACTATGCTAGAGATTATGCATTCCTAAACTGTCCAACTGGATAATTCAAGAATCATATATAGACAAATACACTTTATCACAAACAAGACCGAAAAGTTGTGGACCTACATTTAGCCCTACAAGAGAACTAAACATCATAGCTTACAACTAATCCGTCCAAATAGGTGATACAAGAAATGCACTTGTCACACAATGATTTTTAAACGGGAGATCTAAGGTTCTATGCATGCATGTGTATGAAATTAAACCAGTACAAAAATCCAATCATCATAAACACGTATTTCAATACACTCATAAGCATCTTAAACAGTTAACATAGTTACCGATTTACAAATACCATCAAAAAGACATTTGAAGGAGGAATCATGTGCTTAAAGTTTCTGAACACGATTTATCTGTTTACGGTATATCCTTGCATTTGAGGCATATGAAGCAAATGAAACCCCATCAACTAGAGGAATGGATGTGTGATTAGGGTTGCATTCAAGCTAAGCTAACGCGTGCGTTGAACTCATTCTAACCAAACTCTAGTTTGTATTTTAGGCTTCAATAATCAAGCTAAGGTGGCCTTCGGTAACACTAATCTCAATAGGGAGAGTTTATTCTGAAATCATGCTTAGTTGAACTTTTAGATTGTTAAGTTCAAGAGTAATTGGATATCTACAACTTTTTGAAGTAATAAGCTCTACTTCAAAAAGATGTAGACATCCAATTAACCTTCAACTTAACAATTTCAAGTCCAACTAAGAATACACTTTGAGCTTTTATTTAAGTTGAAATTTTACCTAATTCAAGATTGAACAGAAAAACCTAATTTGAAATGATAATCAGTCCCTACAAACTAGTTAGAGTTTGTAATCTTTAATGTTTACAGACTTAAAACACATCACATTAAGGAATAAACAAGAAAAGAATATTGAAATTACAAGTAAAGGGTCGTTTGCTTGATGCATAATATGTCAAAAGAAACAAACAAAAAAGTACAAATGGTAAATTACACTCACCTCCCCTGAGGTTTGGTTAAATTTTAGAAACCTTCCATCTAGTTTCTGAAATTACACTGCCCTCCCCTGTCAGGCTCATCATCTTAACACTTTTAACTAATGTTACCATTTTTCTATTTGACCCTATTACTTGATTGAGGAAACATGGCAGCCCCGTTTGACCGTTTGAAAGCTCAACCAAATAAAAACATAAACTCCCAAGCTGCCACGTGCCCCTTTTAATACTCATTAACTATGGTTAAGATTCATTCACCCCTAGGGTTCATCCATCAAACCTTGGTTTTTAGGAAAAATAAATAAAACCTTAGGATGCTTATGCTTAACCACAATTAAAGGGAGCTCTACAATCTGTCACGTGTCCCCTTTAACACCCACCCACTAACTGTGGTTAAGATTCACTCACCCATAGGATTCATCCATCTAACAATAATTTTTAGGAAAAAAAAACCTTAGGTTGATTGTTTGACCACAATTAAAGGGGGCTCTACAAGCCGCCATGTGTCCCCTTTAACACCCACCTACTAATTGTGATTAAGATTCACTCACCCGTAGGATTCATCCATCTAACATTGATTTTTAGAAATGAATAAAAAAATTAACCTTTGGTTAATTATGTTTAACCTTGGTTACGAAACCAATTACATTTATTTTATTTTATTAGCTAACCTTGCGTTTAAAAAGGGTAATGAAGACATTTTAAAATATTTAAAAGATGACATCATCAAAGTTCATTTATAATGTAACAGTAAACTTAATGGAAGGGGGTATCTGTTATAGACAACAAAAGTTGAGTGAAGGGTAGTGTTATTTCAGAAACTAGAGGGGAGGTTAGTGGTGGTTATTGAACAAAATGTTCATGAACTACTCGGGCTCGGTTCATTAAAAGCTCTAGTATCGTTCGTTTATTTAGTAAATGAGTCAAGCTTGAACACCATTTTCGAACTCATTTAGTAAATGAGCCGAGCTTGAACACACTCCTGCTCGGCTCGATAAAAGCTCGGTTCGATTATATATACATATTAACATACTAAAATATTTAAAATATACTTATTTAATTTAAATATTAAAATTAAGTATATGTATTATATACTAGTAAAGATTAATACTATATAATGTATTTTATATGATTAGAATACCCTTTATATAATTATAATCTTATACTAAAATTTTAGTTAACACCGTGACTTCTTTGCCTAGGATCATAACATGAATTTTTTACTTAATATAAATAGCTATATCCAATAAAACAAGTTGCTCATGAACTACTCGAGCTCGGCTCGAGTTCGGCTAGTAAAGCTCGACCTCGGTTATTTAATAAACGAGTCAAGCTTGAACATGATTTTCGAACTCGTTTAATAAAAAAACAAGCTTGAACCCACCACTACTCGGCTTGTTCGGCTCGAGTATCACCCCTAGGGGAGGTTTGTGAAATTTCACCAAACCTCAGGGGAGGTGAGTGTAATTTACCCAAAAAAAAATCACCTACGAAACTAACCTAGGGGTTACTTAAATATCATCAGAATTTAACTAGCCAACTTAACCAAAAAGGATTTACACTAAGCTAAGACTAAAAGTAATCTAAAAAAGTTAACAAACACAAAGTTTAGACTAAGCTAGAACTAAACAACAAAATCATAATTAAACTAATTACAAACTAAGTCATAAATCAAAATTTAATTAGTTAAATATTAACCTACCATTAACAACAGATTAAACTAACAAAAAAACTCAAATGGATCATAAATTAAACCATAAAAACTAATCATACATCAAAGAAAATTATAGAATTTTAACTAATTAAAACTAACCAAGACTAAAAGGGATTGTAAATTAAACCATATGGGATAGGAAATCTTAACCATGGTCAATAAGGGTCACAGGCCCCCACCTGGCTCCAACCCTACTAACATGTGTCCCTATAAACCTCAATCGATTATGGTTAAGATTTATTAACTCTTGGGTTTCAACAATATAACCTCGATTGTTAAAAAAATTCACAAAACCTCCCCATTATCATGAAATTCTAGATATATAAAAAGAAAATAAATAAATATCAATGAGGGTGACTCATTATTTGGAGCTCAATCTCCAAAAACCAACTTCGACCATGTTCAAGGGTGAGCTCAATCTCCAAATTGCTATACCGAGGGTTAAAAATATCATTTTTTAAATTATAATTTTCTTAAAATTATTCATTATGTTGGGAAAGGTATAGGGGAGAGCATGCATGAAACAAAATCAAAGGAAAAAACATCACGTAGAGAGAGAGAACTAGGGAGAGACGGAGAGATGATTACCTGAGCGTCGAGGGGTGAGCTGCCGGAGCTAGAGGTGGCCGGAGGTGCTGCTAAGGACAACTGCAGAGGTGGCCGGACGTGCTGCTGAGGATGACTGCAGAGGTGGCTGGACGTGCTGCTGAGGATGACTGCAGAGGTGGCCGGACGTGTTGCTGAGATGCTGGAGGTGGCCGATGACGCTGGAGGTGGCCGGAGATGCTGGAAGTTGCCAGAGATTCAGGAGGTCGGAGGAGGAGGCTGGAGCACACAGAGAAGGAGAGGGGAGCAGCAGCGATGAAATAGGGTGAAATGAGAGGAAACTATCGGGGTGAATATTAAAGATTTGTAACAGCATTTTTTAAATACCGCCGGTATAATATATTTCCAACGACGGTTTTTCGACATACCGCCGCTATATACACCGTGGGATGTGACAGGGCGGGAAGCTGAAAAGGTGGAGGGAACTATTTTGCTACAGGGTTTATCAAAATTCCGCCGTAACAATTATGTTTATCACGGCGTTTACCACAAATCTGTCGTTGCAATACATGAAGTAACGGCGGTTATTAACTTACCGCCGTTATACCGAGGCGACAACCGGGATTTAACGACAGTTATAGTTAACCGTCATTATAATGAACCTACTACTACGATTTTGTAAAGTGCTGTTAAAAAACCGCCGTTACAGGCATGTATTTTAGTAGTGTAGGCCAATAATATCCCAACCCAAGAATGTGTTGAAATAGCTTCCTTTTCCCTTGATGAACACCACAATCTCCACTACGAGCTTCCTATAATGCTAGTTCAACTTCCTTTCCAGACAGACATTTGAGAGCAATACCGCCATACCCCTTCCTGAATAACATTCCTTTATCAAAATAGAACTTAGCAACTTTCTTCTTAAATTTGAAGGCTTCTTTTGGATCAGCAGGTACTATTCCATTTGTAAAATAATCATCATATGGCTTTTTCCAATCTTCCCAGGAATCTGTGAAATGACATTCTCCTATATCTGGCAATATCTGACAGTCAGAACATTCTTTCTGTAACATAGCAGTATCTTTCTCCATTGATGGCCAATATATCTCAAAGCGTTGTAACCTCCTATATAGATTGATATAGGGATTATGTCCACATATCTTTGTGTGAATCTGCATCATATGTTCTTTAGCTTCTTTTGCTCCAACACATCTCATTAGAACACCTTCAGGTCCTTTGAAATATAAATCCTCATTAATTTGCAAAAAAAATTTTAAGACCCTCAGTGTTGTAGTAGGAACTGTGTTTGAATCATGAAGGCGGTTAATATCTATCAAGATCGGTTCTCTCCAATCTGCCTCTTTTGATTCTCTTTTGCATAATTCCTCCATCAGAGGTGTAGCTATTGTACGCCTTTTGACTACAACTTAAGAAGCTTCTCCTTCAAATGTTAATTTGATGCCAAAGTGGCAAGTGCATCAGCATGGCGGTTCTCTGTACGCTCTTGATACTTGAATTCCACTATATCAAAACTAGTCATCATTCTTTGAGCTATTGTTCTGTATGGAGCTAGACCAACATCTTTTACATTGAATGACCCTTCCATTTGACTAATCACCAAATTAGAATCCCCTATTACATTAATTCTCTTGGCTTTCAACTCCTTAGCAATTGATAAACCTATGAGAAGAGCTTCATAATCTGCTATATTGTTAGAACAAGGGAAATCTAATTTGAAAGAAATAGATATTACCTCCCCTCATAGAGCATTTAACACAATACATGCTCCAGCTGAATCCATAGTCTTGGATCCATCAAAATACATGAGCCATTCTTCTGTTGCTTCAACTATCATTGCCTCAGGCAATTCTCCTAGTAATTCTTCCTTTAGTGTCAGATCATCATTTCCTGAGAAATTTGCCAATAAATCTACTACTGCTTGTCCTTTGATAGCACGAGGACAAAGGCATGTGATGTCAAACTCTGATAATGAAAGAAGTCATTTAGCTGCTCGTCCTGAAAGAACTGGCTTTGACATGAGATAGTTAATTGGATCAGATTTTGTTATCAGAAAAATCTTATGAGACAGTAAGTAATGGCAGAATTTCTATAAAGTATAGATCAAACACAAACAACTCCTTTCTATTCGAGGATATCTTAATTCTGCATCTCTGAGAATCCTGCTGAGGTAATAGATTGGCCGCTCACAACTAGATAGATCTTCTTGAGCTAGAAGAGCTCCAATAGCGTTTTCTGTTGAAGCTAAATATAAGACTAAAGGCTTTTTTGGTATAGGCGCAATCATGGTAGTTGTTGAACTCATCATCTGTTGAAGTTGTTTAAAAGCCCTTTCATGCACTGCTTCCTATTTGAACTCACAATTCTTCTGTAGGAGTGGCATAAGGGGTACTGTGACAGCTGCCAATCCTGGAATAAATCTTCTTATGTAGGATACCCTGCCCAAGAAGCTTTTTAACTATTTGATTGTGCTCGGAACTGCCATTGATGCAATTGCTTGAGCCTTTGTTGGGTCAACATCTATGTCATGTCTATTTACAATAAACCCCAAAAATTTACTTGCTGATACTTTGAAAGTGCATTTTAATGGATTCATTTTTAACTGGTATTGGTGGCATCGTTGAAAAACTTTCCTTAAGTCATTAACATGGTTTTGACGCTTTTGAGACTTAATAATAATGTCATCAACATAATCTTCCACTATATTATGGAACATATCATGAAAATTTGTTGTTATATCTCTTTGATAAGCGACTCCAACATTCCTTAACCCAAATGGCATCACTATTTAATAGAAATTCCCAATAGATCTCTAAAAGGCAGTTTTTTCTGCATCTTCTACCGCCATCTTAATTTGATTATATCCACTATAGTTGTCCATAAATGAAAAAGCGTCATGACCTGCTGTTGCATCAACCAATAGATCCATGTTGGGCAAGGGAAATTCACCCTTTGGGCATGCTTTATTTAAATCTCTGAAATCAACACAACAACAGATTTGACCATTCTACTTCTTAACTGCAACAATATTGGCTAACTAAGTAGGATGTTGGATTGGTTTGATAAAACCTGCTTTCAAGAGGTTCTCAACCTCTACTTTAATCTGGTTCTCAATATCTAGTCTGAACTTTCTTGGCAACTGTTTTACTGGTATATACCCTGGCTCAATGTTTAGCTTGTCTGTGACCAATGTAGGGTCAAACCCAGGCATTTCTTCATAATTCCATGCAAAAATATCTTGTACTCTCTTAGTCGTCTTACCAATTCTTCTTTTTCTTCTAGAATCAATTTTGAACTGATAAGTACTGGGTGTTTCTCAGATGAGCCTTCTGTAAGATTTATTTCTTCAAAGCTTTACTGTACCGCCTTTACACCATCCTGCATCTGTTTTGGTGCCTCCCCGATTTCACTCGTTTCTTTAACTTGAAGTATCTGATTCATCATGGGACTCTGATTTTCTATTCATGAATCAGATTCCTTTGATTGTCATAACATGTATACAACCTTCCCATCTGGTTGTACCATCCTCTTATAGCCTCTTGGCTCTTTGGCAATACTACCTTCTCAAACTTCTGCTTTCACGCTTTCGTCTCGTGGTCTCTTTGACGCCATTGAGCCTTCTGATGGCGTTGAAGAAGTAAAAGATGGTAGCATAATTCCTCTAGTCATTTTGAAAGCGATTTCACCTTCTTCAGCCAACTCGTCATAAATAGCACTTTCGAGAT
Source organism: Tetracentron sinense (assembly GCA_015143295.1). Taxonomy (NCBI): domain Eukaryota; kingdom Viridiplantae; phylum Streptophyta; class Magnoliopsida; order Trochodendrales; family Trochodendraceae; genus Tetracentron; species Tetracentron sinense. Next base: position 97,728 of record CM026568.1, on the reverse strand, counting down.
ATGAGCCTCTGCTTTACCGAATGGCGTAGCAGTTGCTGGTATGTTGATGACTCTACCTTTGTATATTCCCTTAATGCACTGGTGAAATGTTGACGGTATTAACTGGAATTTGTGAATCCATGGGCGGCCGAGAAGAATGTGATAGCTTACATTGGCCTCAATGACATGAACTCTTATTGCTGAATTGATTGGCCCCACTTGAAGATTGATAGTGGCATAACCAATGGTGTTCTGGCACTGTCCTCCAAATCCTGATATTTCTATGGGCTGCTTTGATATTTTTGAAGGATCTAGTCCCATTGCTAGTGCTGTTGATAATGGGATGAGGTTCAAAGAAGAACCAGGGTCTATCAATACCCTCTTTGCTTCAATAGAGTTTATTAAAGCTGTGACATATAAAGGCTTGTTGTGAGCTGTTGATGAAGCTTTCATGTTATCAGAGGTCAATACCCTCCTTGTGGCAGAATAGGCAAGGAAACAATGTTCTGAGTGAGCCTCTGCAACCACTGATAAAGCCGTTGTTGCAGCTATTCTTGCCGCTTTTGAAAAATGCATTTGATTAAAAAAGTTCTTAAACTTTGAACTCTATGAAAGAATTTCAACTGCCGAAGGGACATTAGAGATATTTTCTTCTTCAATTTCCTTTTCTATCATAGTATCTGGATAATGACAAACCATAGCAACCACATCTTTCCCTTTGTGGTCTGGCAAGGGATCTTGATGGACAAATCCTTCAGGAGCTGTTGAAATTTTCAAGTATCCAGCAGCTATTTTGTCATTGAAAATCCGTCTTAGAGAGAAGCAATCCTTTGTTGAATGGCGTACAGTCTGGTGATACACACAGTATTTGCTACTCTGCTTGTCTTCCTTTGTAGGTTTTTGGAAAGTTGATGGCAAATACAGAACGCCATCAGCAATCCAGGCCTCTACAATACGCAACACTTCCGTCATACTACAAGGGAAAGGCAGTGGAACATTTTTCGGGTTGAACTTTGGTCTTTTGTCAGATTGATAAGAGGAATTTCTTTGGAATGGCCACCTTCCAAAGTTATCGACCGCCATTGCTGTCTCTCTCTTATCCTTCCTACCATACTTGTCTTCATACCTTAGTAGAGCTGATCTGGATATGACTATGTTGAGCCTTTGAGAAATATCATAGAGTTTCTCAAAAGAGGAAAAAGTGACTGCCTCCAAATAAGCTCTGTATTCCTTTGCTGCCCCGTCCACACATATTTGTACAAGTTACTCTTCAGTTATTTGTTCATGGCAATCTAAGACCAAGTACTGAAAGCGGCAAACGTTAGATCCTCATTAGGCCTCTGGCACTCTTTTGACAGAGTATTAAGAGTAACACGGTCTTCTACTGAGAAGAATTTCTTGGAAAAGATACTGGCCATCTCTTCCCAAGAATGAATAGAATTCGGAGCCAAAGTAGTATACCAGGTGAAAGCACAATCTGTCAGAGATTTGGCAAATTCACGAAGGCATAACTCCACTTTATTAGCGTACCTACTCAGGGCATCAGTAAAGCGCATTGCATGCTCTCGAGCATTTCCAGTCCTTCCATTGTAGAGTGAAATTCCTTATTCCAATGCACTCTTAGACCTAGAGGGGGGGGGGGTGAATAGGTCTACTTTAATTTTCTCTACCAATTTTAGTTTTAATCAATCACACACAGCCAAACTCACTTGAACACACAAGATTTTTACGTGGAGAAAAACCACATGACCTAGTCCAGCACAAAATCCACTATGAGAAGATTTAAACACTAAAAGACTCGAATCTTACCCAACCGGACACGACACAACGTTCCTCGGTATCGATTCCTCAGCTTGCAAACCACAAACACAGCACGTTCGATCTCCGCAACAGCAGCTCCGATTCCTCACCGGCCAATCTTACTCAAAGTGATCAACCACGGTCTCCGAAGACCGATCTCCTTCCTTGATGGCTTTAGCACAGGCTAACCAACACTCACAGTAGAGCAATAGTGGGTTTTAGGGTTTGTGGAAGCCCTAGGTTGATCTCTTAATGTTTAAGGATCATCTAATGCAAAGTAGATAAAATATGCTATAGAACCATGCAAAACCTAGAGGCCAATTATTGGAGATGAAGATCAATGAAACAAAGAGTTTTCATAAACTCAAAGCAAGCACAAAGTGCCCTAAAAAGTCTCCAATCAATCTCTTTTTTCGGATTGGGAGAGATCCCCTATATATAGGAAAGATCCAAGGGATTAGAAGTTGCTAAAAAGTAATTTTGGAATGTTTTTTTCATATCAGGGTCGACCCTGGGGTTCCCTGGGTCGACCCATTATAGCAAAATCAACTTCCAGTCGAAAATCCATATCAGGGTCGACCCATGGGGCACATTCGGTCGATCGGATGGTGCCTTTCGGTCGACCGGATGGTCCTCAGGGTCGACCCTCACAAAAACTACTCTCTGCCAAAAAACCTAGTACAAATCTTGGGCTCTTTAGGGTCGACCCTGGGGTGCATGTTTTTGGTTTTTCATCTTTTTAAACATTGAATGCATTCCTCTATCAATCCTTCTCCAATTTGACTTATTTTTAATGATGAATGAGCATTTTTATGAGGTATCATAGGGTCAACTAGGTCTCTCTCTTAATCCCAACTTTTGAGCTACTGTGAGTGATGAGGCTTCAAGATCCTTCACTTTGTCTTCAAACCAGATGAGACCTACTATGACCTAAATACAATATTTTGGGCTCGGAATTTTGCCAACAACATTTTGACTTTACATAGAGGGTAAACTGGGGTGTGATATATCCTGATGGATATTCTATTCGCATAATCCTTGCTGAAAAAGGTGGTCTAGCATCAAAAGTATTTGAAAGTCCAGAGCGTTTGGCTTGCTCTCTTTCGAACATCTTAAAGAAATCTTCAACTGTCATGTATGAGGAGTGCCTTCCCTCTCATTCATGATGATTACAAGGGGGGGAAGATGGAGCTGCATCCTTTTTAGGAGGATTATCATGAGGAGTATCATTTTCCTCAACATGCCGAGATGGAGAAGGTGTACGTTCCTGTGACCCCTCTATGTTGTGAACATTATCTTCATAGCGAGCTTTCTTGAAAAACTCTTTCATCTGTTTCTCTGAAGCTGCCAACTGGGCTGCTACCTGAGCTTGGATAGCCTACATCTGGGCTTGAATCTGTACTTGGGTTGCTTGAAACTGGGCAAGAAAGGGCCCAAGAACAACAGAAAGGTCAAGAACTTCCACCCTGGAAGTATGAGATTCTTCCTTATTTTCTTCTTGAATAGCATGCGCCTGAGACGAAGCACCTTTCTTGGTCACCATGTTCACCTCAAAATTGTTGCAGATTCCCCAGTGGAGTCGCCAAATGTAGATGGGGGGTTTTGATGTGAGTTTGATGGGATTTTCTACAACCTCAATTTAGCCTAAATCTGTTATCCAGACCATTCTAAATTGAGTTATTTTGAGAGAAAACAAAAGGTCAAGTGACAAGAAAGAAAGGGAGAAAAGAGGAGAGTGATTGAGAGGGAGAGAAGAAAGAACAATGAAGAATGGTAGTGAAGGGTGACTTTCCTTGACAGATTTCCTACTTTTCTCTCTGTAAAACTTATTTCTCTGGTTAGAAATAAGGGGGACTCTTTTCTCCAGAAAAATTATATATCCAATATGGAAGGGATCACCTCTATTTATAGGTGATCAGCAGAAATCATAACTAACTTGTACAGCTGTCATAACTATTTTTGTAACCGACTTTTAGAGAGAAAATATTGGATTTTGTCAAGGAAAATGCGTTTTTCACTTTAATTCTTTTAAGCTTTTATGACTGAAGCTTTGAAATAAATTCTTCAAAGGTTATTGGCGGTATTCATCACACTCATCCTTTAACAAATTCTATCTAAGCCCTCCAAACCACAACTCATTATCCTCCCCCAAAGCAGTTGGTAACTACATCGTGAAAGCGGCTCATACACTTTCATGATGCACTGTCCTTTTGAGGTGGTATATAAGTGTTCAGACAGCAACACTCCTCTAAATAATAGTAATAATAATTATAGTAATCATCTCAAGTCCAGCAGGGAAAACGGAGGTGTTGGACGAAGACACCCATCCCATCAGACTTTAAGAAAAACTGAGGAAAAATCCATCCCCAATGCTTTCTCCCTGACTGTCGCCCAGGAAGTAATCCATGCTTCACTGGAATAGGTAATGAGGGGAAACATCCACACCCATTCCCACGGGGAGGTAACAATCCATACCATTTCCCCCTAAAAAAGCAGATCCTTTTTCTGGTATAGGTCATCAGAAAGGTATACAGGGAGGTACTAATCCATACCATGCCCATCATCATTAGAAAGGCGTTGAGAGCCAGAGAGAGGCATTGAAGCCATATTGATCATCAAAAGGTGTTAAAGCCTGAATCAGTATCCAAAGGCGTTAAAGCCTGAATCAGTATCCAAAGGCGTAAAGGCCATAATTAATCATTAAAAGCGCATAGGCTAAAATCATCATCAATAGCATAGGGATCAAAAATATCATTAAGGGATAGAATCTTTTATAAGAATCAAAGGCGTAAGAGCCTGAAAACATCAAATGTTACTTATTAGTAAGCGTTAATGACTAAAATCATCATTTGTCAAATATATCTTATTTTAAAGCTTTAACAATAACAAAGTTATCTTAACAATCTTATCTAACCGCTTTTCATAGAATTCTGTTAATCAGATCAAAAAGAGAATTTTCAGTATTTGATGTAATATATCAGAATGTCCGTTGAGCCATGTGTCATTATTTTATTAGATCATAAACAATACTTTTAAATTTAAATCTCATAAATCAAGATTTTCATTAACCATCATCAACAACTGGTGAGAGAGGTTTTGATGGAACAAGTAAGTTCAGGCCACCAAACTACTTCCAAAAGTCATCTACGAATCCCTAAAAAAATAGTTCTTCTTCTACTGAGCGTGCTCTGAAAAGAAGTTCCATGTACTTGGAAACTTCCCCAGTTTAAAACTTGTGGGTATCCTTCTTCTTTCTTCTTCATGTACTAAACACGTAATGGTATGGCATCCATTACTTCAACCTTTAAAGTAACCTCATTAGTTATTAATGCAGTTTGCACATGTTACATATAATTTGTACAGGTCTATTTTGGTACATTCCAAAGAACTTGCGAAAAACTAATGTTTAGCTGCTATGTGACATGTCAGAAATGTGCTATATATGTTACATCAAAGGAAATATCAAAGATTGCCAGTTGACTTGTAATGGCATTCATCAATTGTTGAGTAAATCTGGCCTTCCTCTTCAACAGATTTAATAGAATCCCTGCCAGATTTGGGAACAAAAAAAAAAATTGTACCATATGTTGTTGTTGTGTGTGTGCATGTACGTTTATTAGAGAGAGAGAGAGAGAGAGACATGATCTTCCCCAATGGAAGGTTCAGTTGTTGAGCAAGTTCATCCCTATGTACCCCCTTTTCCCATCCACTGCAAACAACGGAAAATCCCACGGGGTCAGTAGACTCCCAAACTTCAAATGAGGCATAAGTTAGAGAATTAAAATAAAGATTTGAAGGGCTAGTTTTAAATGCAGGTACATTTAAATACAAGGATATAGTCTTACGGAAAAAAAAAGAGGTACATAACAATATGGGCATGTGGTAACATAGTCCCTAAGCTGCAGTATGCTTGGGTACACATGTATACATACACCAGGAGTAGTGGACAATGGAAGACTACCATTACCGTTGTTCGGACCACTTTCATGTGTTCACATGAGCTGATATTGTTTTAAGAGTTGGTTATTTTGCATAATAATCCTCCGACTATATATATACTCTTCACTATTTGTGCCAATGACTAATTACATGAACATGTTTCATCAATGTTGTAATTATAACTATGTATTTGTAGTAACATTTATATTATCTGAAGTAAGCAATAGTCTTGTGCTATATATGTGACATGTCTATTTGTTTCATCACTATTTGTGTAGCTACTGTTAATAATTCTCCATCCCTATACAAAATTTACCATGACAAAAAATGAATTGTTAAGGAATAACCTGAAGTAAGCAATAATCTTGTGCTATGTGACATGTCTGTGATGGTAGCAATAGCAAGAACTTATTGTAGTCTTTAATTTTTGGTTTTGTAGTTTATTCTTGTTTGTTTCTCTATGTTCACCTTGGAAATTTTGTATTATGTTTTCATAGTTCACTTAAACAAACACAATTCATGGCTTCTTAAGTTCGATGATATGAAAGAGGTGGTGGTTGAATCTTACACTAATAAATGCATGGGCGGGTTCATACGTATGGACTGGGTGTTAAACCCTCCCAGTTTCGCTCTATAGATGCTGACCAATGGAGGAGGAGGGCCGAAGAATTGGCTAACCAGAACGAGAGTTTGGTGGCTAGCCAAGATGCGATGCAAGCTGAGTTGACTGCCATCAACTCTCGGATGAAGTTGTTTGAGGACTGGATGTCCCATATGCATGCCGGTTCACATGTCTCCTCCGGATCGACACCTATCCCATATATGAACCCCGATGCTATACAGACTCCCGATGATATAGACTCTTGATGATAGTATTATTTCCCGACTTAATTGTTGTTGTGACTATTTGGTTGACACGATCTCCTGTACACTTTCTTATTTCTACCATTGTTTATCATGGACTGTTTTAATCCTTATTCTACTTTTTATGCATATGGATGTCCCATATGCTTATTCTACTTTATATGATCTTGGACTAAATGGATGTACAAGTTTTTTTATTGAAAATGTGAATGAACAAACAGGTATTGTTGAAAATGTAAAAACAGAATGTGAATGGGTAATGTGAAAACAGGTATTGTTGAAAACAAAATGGATTCGTGAATGAATGCCCATTTTTTTATTGTTGAAAACAGAATGGATTCGTGAATGAATGCCCATTTTTTTATGGATGAAAATGTGAATGGGGTACAGGTTGAAAATGTGAATGGTTTGGTAATGTGAATGGATATACAGATTGAAAATTTTATTGCCTTGTACAGGTTTTATAATGGTTCCTCACTAGAAACAGGTGTAGGTCCAGCATTTAAAAAAAAAAACCATTAGCAACGGACATATTTCAGTCACTAATACCTCATGCTAATTAGTGACAAAATATTATCCGTCATTATTATCGTCAATAATGACGCCAATATTTCCGTTGCTATTTCAAGGAATTAGTGACGGACATATTTCCGCCACAACTTCGTTTCCGTCAGTAAATTTGTAATTTTTATTGGCATTATTAGTGATGGATAGTTTCCGTCACTAATTAGCGACGAAAATATATTTTCGTCTCTACATACCTTTAGCCACAGAAGCAATAGTAACAGATTAGCGACGGATGATTTTTTGTCACTAATACTATTAGTGACGGAAAATCGACTATTAGTGACCGACATCTTTCCGTCGCTGGCCAATAAATTTCTTATAGTGTTCCCTGAATTTTCAAATTTCTCATGTGGGCCCCCCCACCAACTACCATCTAGGGTTTGTGGGCCCATGTTTGGGCCCACGGGGTGGTTTGGTTTTAGGTTTTAGGTTCCTAGGCTTAGAAATAGGCCTTGAGCCCTAGGGCTTTGAACTAAGGTTAACATAGGGTTAGGCATAGGATTTGACTAAGGTTGACTAGGGTTTTGACCTAAGGTTAGGCCTAGGGCTTTTTTAGGGTTTGACTAAGGCTTGACTAGGGTTTCATTAAGGTTAGACCTAGGATTTGCTTAGGTTTGACCTAGGGTTTGCCTAGGGTTTGGACTAAGGTTTGACTAAAGCTTTGACCTAGGGTTAGGCCTATGGTTTGTTTAGGTTTGACCTAGGGTTTGCTTAGGTTTGACCTAGGGTATGACAAAGGCTGAGTAGGGTTTGTCCTAGGGTTAGAGAGTATTAACCTTAGTTAAGATAGTTAACCATGATTAAAAAGGGGTGTAAAAATTGGGTGCTTACAGTTACCCCTCTTTGTCGGAGAGTGCCAAGTTGGCTATTGAATGGCAAAGACTGGAATCATCTTATATTTACACCAAGATTGGATTTTAGGGAATGATGATATGTATGCATGTTGTGCCAATGGTGTTTGTGATATGTCTGCCTATACCTGCTGGAGATATGAACGAGCTGGGAAAAGAAGTGGTTAGGGCCACTCATACTGGGGATTAATGGATGTTCATGAAAGATGGCATGTCTCGGAGGCACTAGCCGAAAAAGGCATCGCTTGGAGACGGCAACCGGATTGGTTGTTATGGCACTACCCGGAGGTGCTTAGCCAAAACGAATGAAGGACACGTGGAATGTCAGAAGGAGGACATACAGGAGGTGTAGCGGTATGACAAGTGAGTTGTCAAGGTAAACACAGGATGTCGAGGACGCACAGGAGTATCGAAGGGGGACATGCAAGAGGTATTGCAGTATGACGGGTTTGTCAAGGGATACACAGGATGTCGGGGACACACGGGGGTGTCAAAAGAGGGAGACATACAGGTGGTAATGCCACGGTATGACGAGTTTATTAAGGAGAACACAGGAGGTAGAAGACACACGGGGGTGTTGAAGGAAGACATGCAGGAGGTAATGCTGCGATATGACGAGATTGTCAAGGGGCACACAGGATGTCGAGGATACACGAGGGTGTCAAAGGGGGACATGCAGGAGGTAATGTTACGGTATAACGAGATTGTTAAAGGGCACGTAGGATGTCGAGGACACACGGGGGTATCGAAAAGAGGGACATATAGGAGGTATTATTGCGGTATGATGAGATTGTCAAGGGGCACATAGGATGTCAATGATACACGAGGGTGTCAAAAGGGGATATACAGGAGGTAATGCCGTGGTATGACGAGTTTGTCAAGGGACACACAGGATATCCAGGACACACGGAGGTGTCAAAGGGGGATATGCATGAGATAATGTCACAGTATGACGAGTTTATCAAGGGACACACATGATGTTGAGGACACACGTGGGTGTCAAAAGGGGGACATACAGGAAGTAATGCCGTGAGATGACGAGTTTTCAAGGGGTACACAGGATGTCGAGGATACACGGGGGTGTCAAAAGGGGGTGTGGCATTTCCTGGAGGTACTAGCCGGATTGATATTGAGATAGCTCAGAGGCGCTGGATTTTGATCACGTTGAGTGATGCTGAAGAGTTTTGTCACGCAGAGTGTGACGCTATACAAAATGATGTCATTTAGGGAATAAAGGTGAGGATGCTTTCGCATGACTCTTTTGACTACGACTTGTGGGGATACGCGGTGTCGGCTTCTTCTGCTTATCTTGCTGGGGCTGCTTAGTGCAGGTTGGTACGATCGGGTCTTGGTACCAGAAGTTCTGTTTGAAAAACGTTTATAAAAGGTGTCGTGGACTTTTGCAAAAGTTTTTAATTTTGATAGAAAAATGCTTAGCGAGTTTTTAGATTTGCCAGTAAATTGTTTTTGTCAGGGCTTTAGAGGGTATTTCTGGTTTGCCTTTTACTCTTGGAGATTGGATTATGATTCAACAGAGGATTTGCCCCCACTGGGGATGCTACTGGGGGTAGACGGGCTTGTCTCGCTGCTGTTGAAGACTGAGGACTCTTGTTGGGGAGAGCTTGCTAAAGTGTAGAAAGTAGTTGGAAACTTCTACTGGGGATCCGCTGGGGAATGGAATACTGCTGTAGACCATCGAGGATTAACTGTCCGCTGGGGAATTGTTCTTGGTAGAATCTCTTCTAGGGATAGTCGGGAATTCGACGAGACTGATTGCTACCGGATTTTGTTGCTAAACTGTTTTTCAGCTTTTCTGTCACGACCCAAAATACCTACTAAGAGTTATGATACTTTAGCATCGTGACCTATATTTCAAACCATCCTGTAAGAGCACATAAGACATGCTAAAAGGCAAACCTGAAAATTTCTTCTTTATAATATAATCTTCCAAGTGTTAACATAAACAAAAACTAAAATATAAATTGAAACCTATACCCAAGGTCCATCACTTGAGTTACCAACTCAAATTCAATATACAAACCCCACAAGTTAATCCCCAATTACATGTCACTCCCTCTCATTACTCAATCCTAGGATCACCTGTCAAGGTCTCCTTCTTTCTCCAATTAGCCGCACATCGAACACTCCAATATAGCTTTCCTCGAACCATGGTTCAGTAGCATGCATATCAACCTGTGTACTTGCCGAGATAATAGTTTGGCGGAGCATTGAATACTTTGCGTATACCAACCACTAACTAGCAATGTCATAACATCAAAATAGCATACTTTAAGACATAGAAACATAATCAGAGTGTAAAAACCATACTTTGAATCTTTCTTTCAAAACATTACTTCTTTGAGCAAAAACCAATACTTAGAACAAAACGATACTTTAAGCGAACTATACTTTGAGCAAAACTTTGCTTTTCGAAACGTACTTAGAGATCATCATTTACAAAACATTCTTTGAGTTCTTTCCTTAACACATTCTTTACAACGGGGTAAAAAATACCCTTTTCAAAACATACTTTTCATCTTTATTAGGAGGCATATACAATACCCTTGTACTTCTCAGCTTTACGAGGAGGCATGTAAATACCCATTGTGGAACATCACACTTTACAAGGGGGCATCACATACCCTTCATTCTTATTCAGCTTTATCATGGAGCATGTAAATACACTTTTCAAAATCACATACTTTACAAGGGAGGCCTCACATACCATTCATTCTTATTCAGCTTTATCAGGGGGGAGTAAATACCCCATTTTGGAAGTCACATACTTTTCCATTTCCCGGATACTTAACAAAACCTTCCCATGATAATATTCCAAAACTTCTTACTTTTCCTCAAAACATATACTTTTCATCTTTCTTTTTCATCATTTGTTCATAAGAAAATTCAACTTTCATTACAAGCCATGTTTTCCATCTTACTTTGTTAATAACAAAACCATCTTTCAATCAAAACCATCTTTCGTACCTTACTTTGAATAAATAATTCACAACAAGGATAGTTAGTAGAGGATATCTACCATTTTTCATCAAAACACATGCTTGACATATTACTTTTCATCTTTTAGTTCAAAACTAAGGCACATGTATTGATTGATACGGGATCAACTCATTCATTTGTTACACCTAGTTTTACAAAGGAATTTGTCTTATAACCGAGCCAGTTAGATAAGGAGTTATCCATCTTGACTCCTATCGGTAGATCAGTAGTCACCAACCAAGTATACCGAGCTTGTGGCATCCAAGTGGGACAACATGAGTTACGGGAAGACCTGATCATCTTAGACTTCCAAGATTATGATGTCATTCTTAGAATGGATTGGCTTGCAGCTTACCATGGACAAGTAGATTGTTTTGAGAAGATGGTGAAATTTAAGCTAGTTAATGGAACTCCCTTCTATTTTAGAGGATTGAAGAAGAAAGACATTGCTAGATTTGCAGCTTTAAGTCTTTCGAATTCAGAGGGAAAAGATGGATCTATCATTCCAATAGTCAGTGAGTTCATGGATGTTTTTCCTAACGAGTTACCAGGGTTACTACCAGATAGGGAGATTGAATTTGTCATTGACTTAGCTCCGCACTGCACCGATCTCTAGAGCATCGTATAGGATGGCTCCAGCAAAACTAAAGGAGTTGAATGTACAAATTGAGGAGTTACTGGAACAGGGTTTCATTAGACCAAGTGTGTCATCATAAGGAGCTCCAGTTCTTTTTGTAAAGAAGAATGATGGGTCGATGAGGATGTGCATCGACTATCGGCAGTTAAACAAGGCCATAATAAAGAACAAATATTCGTTGCCACAGATTGATGACCTATTCGACCAGTTGAAGGAAGCAAAATTTTTCTCTAAGATAGATCTAAGGTCAAGGTATCACCAGTTGAAGATTATATCAGAACATATCCCTAAATCCGAATTCAGAATGAGATATGGACACTTTGAGTTTCTGGTTATGCCTTTCGACTTAACAAATGCTCCTGCAGGATTTATGGACTTGATGAATAAGGTATTCAAATCAGCCTTGGATTGTCATGTGATAGTATTTGTAGACGATATCCTTGTAAACTCACCAACCCGAGAGGATTATGAGAAGCATCTTCGGGTTACACTTGAGACTTTGAGAGAACATAAGTTGTATGTTAAACTAAGTAAATGCGAATTTTGGCTTAAGAAAGTGGCATTTCTAGGCCATATAGTATCATTAGTGAAATTACTCTGATCAATGATCTCTATGACCTAGAGGGGGGGTGAATAGGTCTATCCTAAGAACTTCTAACCAATTTTTATTTTTTTTAAATTAATTAGATTGGAAATCAATGAACCATTCACATAAACAATCCACACAAATCAAACACAGCAGATTTTTACGTGGAAAACCCTTACGGGAAAAAACCACGGGACCTCGTCCAGCAACAAACTTCACTATAAGAAGAATTCAAGTACAAGACAAGTCCTTACCCAAACCGGACTTGACGTTCCTAGGTACAGAATCTTACTCTTGATTTCCACGAACCAGTAGGTTCGATCTCCGCTGTAGCAGCTTCAGTTCCTAACCGACCAAATCTTCTCAAGCTACTTCAATGCCACGATCACACACGATCGATCTCCTTCCACGAAGGCTCCGGATCATACACCGGACATACACACGAAGTGTAGGGTTGTGAATCAATTTAGAAAGCTTCAAACCCTAGAGGGATCTCATACAGATCTGAGATCACACAATGCAAGTTCAAAAGAATAGATCTATACTTGCATTCTCTAGGACGATTGAAAAAGGAGGGATCACTAAATATCTATGAAGAACAATGGAAAAAAACCCTAGAAGGGTTTCTCAGACCTCTACTCTTTCAAAAATAAACAAAGATCCGAATTAGGTCTCCAAAAAGTTGTTTATATAGGGTTTAGAAAAGAGTCCAGAAAAAATAAAATTATGTTTACGAGGACCGATCGATCGGTGCTTATTACCGATCGCTCGGTCCAAAACCGATCGATCGCTACTTTCACCGAGAGATCGGTTAAAAATAGTCTCTCTGGAAAAATACCCCATACAAAGTTTTTGACCAGTCGATAGCCACCGATCGCTCGGTAGGCCACCGATCGATCGGTCGCAACACCGAGCGATCGGTTGAGACAGAATTTCAGCCTAAACATTTTTCTTTTGTTTTTGTTTGATTCAAAATAGATCAAACCTCTTTGGTAGGCTTAAAACTATTCTCCTATGTATGTTTAGAGTTATCTAAGTCAAATCCAACCTAGGTAGGGGTCTCTAAGTCCATTACCTGTCTAGATCCGGAGTAGAAGCTTTTTCTTCAATATCTTCAGTCTTCTTGAAACTTTAACTCTTCCGACAAGTTGAACAAGACACAACTCTTATGACCTATCTAAAGATCACGGAATTTGCCAACACCTATTTCTGGATTTACAATCTCCCCCTTTGGCAATTCCGGGACAAAACAAGACTAACTCACATACTAGGTTCAAATTTTCCCAAATGATTCAAAAATGGAAAAGTGAACCTTTACATGACTAAAGAATCTCATGACATTCAACTTGTCATGTTCCAACAATCTGAGAACCTGTTAACAATCTGAGAACCTGTTTGCCTCCACAAGCTCAACCAAAAACCTGTGAAGCATGGGAAATAATATTCAAAGAAAAAATAGAGCATCAAGCATCATCGAGCACGAGCATAACAGGTTTATCTATAGAGTAACATATCCATTCCATTAGCAACATATCCATATCCATTCCAGAAACCATCATCTATCACAAATATCATCTACTATTATTCCATAAACCATCATCTATCACAAATATCATCTACTCTCCCCCTTTTTGGCTCGTAATGTCAAAGGCGGAATATGAATGAATGAATTAAGGCAAAATTAGTATAAGAGATGAGATAACAGAAAATTAGAGTAAAATATCAAACATCATCTCAAATGCATTCAAATTAAGAACATCCAAAAGAGGTTTGTACTAAGTACAACCAATACAAAATGCATCAAATGTCTCAATCTAATACTAGGTTTTACAGTAAACTCCCAAATATAAAAGTGAAACATTAGAAGTATCCTAGTACATCAAACTAACTATCACTCCTCATCATCTGAAGTGAGATGAGACTCATAATAAGCTCTAAAATCACGAACATCTCTCTGTACGCCCAACACTGCTGCATCGAGTGATCCAAGTCTTCCACAAATCTCTGTGGTGAACTCCTGGTGGGATGAAATATGCGTCGAGAGATCCATCTGCATCTCTCTCATCATTCTGGCTAGATCATCAATCGTGGCCGGAGGTGGATGAGAGGATCCGATACCAAAATCAGCTTTCTCCTCAATATCTCGAACTGAAGCATGAGAGAAACTCTGAGCGATGGTCTTTTTGTTGATTGGACCTTTCGGATTACGGGTAGGAACTCCAGGAGGAGCAATAATCCCTTGAGAACCAAGGAGTTTAGTAATCAGGGATCCAAATGGAAGAGCTCCAACCACAGTTTGAGTTTGATGGGCTTGAATCATCAAATCAATTATGTGTGCTGCAAGGTCAATATCATGTCCACGAAGGAGACTGAATAAAAATTGAGCTCTATCTTCCCTAAGGTCTGCAGTATGAACCCTTGGGTGGATATTGGCACTCATTACTAGGTTTACAAGTCTGGCATCCCTAGTGAGTTTTGTTACTTCTATTAAGGAACCAACCCAAAGTGTAGGAGCACCACAAAGAAAGGTGACTACATTGTTCATAGATTCTTTATCCTCATCTTTCTTGTATTTATAAGGATAATAGGCATCTAGAACTCGAGGACAACCAAGAAATTTAGCAATGACATTTGGATTTATCAAAACTGATTGTTCTAAAGATCGAGATTTAAAAGACCAGGTTTTAAAGTTGATTTCAGAGAAATTTGAGTAAAATTCCTGGACTAACTGAATAGGAGCAGGACCGGATAAAGTGAGAAGACCTTCCCAGTTACGATCGGTAATGAGCTTAGAAAGGTAATAATCACCAAAATCTGAAATTCTAATGCTCCTTTCAACCATAACACCCTTTTTACTAAAATACTCACTATAAAGCTGAGCAGCACTAGGGCTAATGAAGGGACCCAATAGAACATTTGAAGATGAACTAGCTTTTCCCTTTTGTTTCTGGGTTTTATCTGCCAAAGACTTTTGGCGATTTTCAGTAGTAGAATCCACCATTCTACGGATTGGTCGATCCCCTATTGAAATCCCATGTCCTATTGGAGTGAAAGAGTATGGCTCATTGTGATCCTCTTCCTCTAGAGGGTCCTCTTGGTTATTGAGGACCAATCTCCGGCGTTTAGAGACACCGGACATGAGGAATGCAAGAATAACTAAGGAGTATGAGAAAATCATGATGAATTTTTGATGCCCTAGATGTGAAAAGTAAACCAAAATCAAGAAAATGATTAAAGATTACCTTTTTAGATGCTAGGAGACCCTTGGAGTAGAAAGAGATGAACGTAAGAGAGATTTGGAGAAGAAGGGACCGAGGGATCGCTCTAGAGTTCAGAGAACAAAATAATAGGAAACTGAGAAATGAGGGTTTTATAACCCTGTCCACGAAAGACCGATCGATCGGTCATTAACACCGAGCGATAGTGGTCTGGAAAATTTTCTAAAAATTTTTACTTATAATCATTTTTCTTCCCCTCAACCAAAGCAAGACTTAAACTCATTTTCACCTCAAAATCACCTAACAACTATGCACTTATGCAAACATTTTTTTCATCAAAATCAAAAAAAATTTAACCAATAATGTATCTTACAGAATAGTTATGAATAAGGATTCTGTTAAGAACTTTTAGTTTCCATAAGTGATTAATTTTGATTTTTGCATCAAATCCACATTTAGAGTAAATAAATGCTCAGAAATAATGTGTGTGTAATATTAAAAATTCATAACATGACTCTGAGGATTGGTTTCATCCACAAAACAAGATTTTGATATTATAGCATAAAGGTACTCTAGAATGTTCAAAAACTAGAATTAAAACCAAGAACCATCCATAGAATTATGATGAGCAATGTTTACCCCAAATTTGATCTATAAGGTTATTTCAGTTTATGATCAAATTTGACACATTATCTTTTCTTTGGACATTGGTGACTTTCACTCAAGTGAGGAGGTAGCCCTCTCTAATAACAGTGGGGGCTTTCACATTAGCAACCCATATAGATACCTACTGTTTGTCTAGGTAGCCATTTCTCACTGTTTGCATTCACTAGAAGCTATCACACAAACTCAAAGGTAGGCCTTTCCATGTCAATAATTTTTTAAAACTAGGGGGCTCATCTTATGGAATTTTAATCACTTTGGTTATACTAGATTTGATTAAACTAGAGAACCATATGATATAATATTAGAATCTATAAATAGGAACTAATACCATCTCAAAAATCAGTTAGAGTGCATGTGCAACACATAACATCATTGTTTAGTCAACTCTAACTGAGATTGGTGACCATGACCATTTTAAATCACCAGATAGAACTAATAGTTGAACTATCCTTATTTACACAATCCTATGATAGATTTACCCTTGGAATTAATATTCAATTATGATTTCAAATGAATAACTTTAAGCATAATGATAGGAAAGAAGGTCATACAAACACATTATTTTTTGCAACATTTTTCAATTTTTGAATGTTTTTGGATTTTTATTCATTAAAGAAAACAACAAAAAATAGCTCTATGACTTAAAATCCAACAAGAATAACACATAGGCTATAAAGAAAGCACACCATCACTCAACTCCGCACAAACCAATGGATTTCCTAAGGAATTCAAACCTAAGGGAATCTAAGGGTTTTGTGAGAATGTCTGCATATTGTTTCTCTGTTTGGACATACTCAATACACACAACATTTTGCTCAACTAAATCACGAATGAAGTGATGCCTAATGTCAATGTGTTTTGTGCGAGAATGTTGAACGGGATTTTTGGAAATATTGATAGCACTTGAATTATCACAATACACAGTCATAGTGCCTTGTTCAATCCCGTAATCATGCAACATCTGCTTCATCCACAGAAGTTGAGTACAACAACTGCCAGCTGCTATGTACTCAGTTTCGGCAGTGGACAGTGAAATTGAATTCTGCTTTTTGCTAAGCCAAGCAACTAAGCAGTTTCCAATATAGAAACGCCCTCCGGAGGTGCTCTTCCTATCATCAGCATTTTCGGCCCAGTCGGCATCGGAATATCCAACTATTGTGGCATTGGTATCAAAAGAATACCAGAGGCCAAATGATGGAGTTCCACTTACATATCTAATGATACGCTTGACTGCAAGTAAGTGAGACTCTTTTGGGCTTGCTTGATAGCGAGCACATGCTCCAACACTAAAGGCAATGTCTGGTCTAGTAGCAGTTAGGTAGAGCAAACTACCAATCATGCTTCTGTAAGAAGTTTGATCAACATTCTTACCTGAAGTATCTTTACTAAGTTTTGTTGTAGAACTCATAGGAGTCCTAGCATGCTTAGCAGAACTCATACTAAATTTCTTCACCAGATTTTTAGCATATTTGATTTGAGATATTGAGATCCCAGAATCAAATTGCTTGATCTGAAGACCAAGGAAGAAACTCAGCTCACCTACCATGCTCATTTCAAATTCATTCTTCATTTGTTCAGCAAATGATTGAGCATGTAAGTCTAATGTGGAACCAAACACAATGTCATCAACATAGATTTGGGCGATGACAATATCACCTTTCACATTTTTTATAAAAAAGGTTATGTCTACTCCCCCTCTCGAAAATCCATTTTCCAAGAGATAAGTAGTCAACCTCTCATACCAAGCTCTTGGAGCTTGCTTTAAACCATAGAGGGCCCTTTTTAATCGATAAACTTGATCAAGGTGATGTGGATCTTCAAACCCTTTTGGTTGTTCCACATAGACTTCTTCCTGTAGAATGCCATTCAAAAAGGCACTCTTAACATCCATTTGAAACAACTTTAATTTCATATGGCAAGCCACAACTAAAATAATTCTGATTGATTCTAGCCTGGCTACAGGAGCAAAGGTCTCATCGAAGTCAATACCTTCAATTTGGGTGTATCCTTGTGCAACTAACCTAGCCTTATTTCTTATGATAGTACCTTTTTCATCAGTTTTGTTCTTGAAAATCCATTTGGTACCTATCACATTTGTATTGTTAGGCCTAGGTACTAAATACCAAACATCATTCCTAGTAAACTGAAGTAACTCTTCTTGCATTGCATTGATCCAATTATCATCTGCAAGGGCTTCAGCTACATTCTTGGGTTCAAAAGATGAAGTATAGCAAATGTAGCCAACTTCATTTTCAATTTGTTTCCTTGTTCTCACTCCACTTTCAAGATCACCAATTATATCTGTGGAGTTGTGAGGACTTAAGACCCTAGGATGTGTGGATTTTAATGGAGATGATTGCTTAGTAATAAGTGGAGTTGAAGAAGTTTCAACATTTTCATTTCCAGCATTATCATCATCCTCAAGTTGCACATTTTCAACACCAGAGTCATCCACAACTACATTGATGGACTTCATAATTGTAGAGGTTCTCAAGTTATACACTCGATAAGCTCTACTGTTTGTGGAATATCCAAGAAATATCCCTTCATCACTTCGGGATTCAAATTTGCCCAGTTGCTCTCTATCCTTTAGGATATAGCATTTACTTCCGAATTCTCGAAAGTACTTGACACTTGGTTTCTTGTTATTCCACAACTCATATGGGGTTTTCTTTGTTCCAGGCCTTAGAAAAACTCGATTAACTATATAACAAGCAGTGTTCACTGCTTCAGCCCAGAAATGAGAAGCTAGATTATTGCTATGAAGCATAACTCTAGCCATCTCTTGGAGAACCCTGTTCTTCCTCTCCATAACACTATTCTGCTGAGGTGTAATTGGTGCAGAAAATTCATGTTTGATACCCGACTCATTACAAAAGTCGTTGTACTTAGAGTTTTCAAACTCCTTTCCATGATCACTTCGAATTCGAGTGATTGGGCATCTTTTCTCATTTTGCATTTTCAAGCAAATACTTTTGAAATTTTCAAAAGCATCGGATTTCTCTCTTATAAATGCCACCCATGATATTCTTGAGAAATCATCAACCATGACTAGGATGTATCGCTTTCCACCTAGACTTTCAGATCTTGTAGGACCCATAAGATCCATATGAATTAATTTCAGTGGATATGAAGTAGCAATACTTAAAGTCTTCTTATGTGGGGTTCTAATTTGTTTACCAATCTGACATGGTCCACACATAGTAGTAGAAGGCTTTCCTAGTTTGGGCACATCTCTCACAAGTTCTTGCTTTGAAATTTTGCATAGGTCTTTGAAGTTCATGTGACCTAGCCTACGGTGCCACAAATCAACTTCCTCAATTTTAGCCCTATTACAGACATTTGAGATATTAGTACTAAGGATTAGGCCGTAGCAATTGTCAGTGGTTCTCAACCCTTCTAGAACACACTTACCTTTACCATTAATGGCTAAGCATTTATTTTGGGTAAAGTGCACAGCATGGTTATCATCACATAGTTGACTTATGCTAATCAAATTAGCTTTTAGTCCTTCAACAAACAAGGCATTTTTCAATTTTGGTATGCCTGGTGAATCGATGATACCCTTCCCTTTAACTAATGACTTGCTTCCATCGCCAAAAGTAACAGTCCCATCTGGACAGTCCTCAAATTGAGTAAATAAGGACTTGTTACCTGTCATATGCCGAGAACACCCACTGTCAAAGTACCACATTTCTATGTTTTGGGCTTTAAAGGTAGTATGAATGACAAGGCACTTAAGATCATCCTTTCTCACATACACAGTTCTTAAACTTTGTTTACACATTTAAATATTGTTCTGTGTAGTAGAGACATTTTTCTTTTTAGACCTTCTAGACCTCTTTCTGTTCTGTTCAGTTCTAGCATTATGATTTGTCACATTCTTTCCTCTTGAGTAATCATAAGGAATTAATGGACCATTTTCATTTCTAGACATTTGAGCTATCCTATTGACATCTTCGCTCAAAATTCTAGATTTTTCAACCAGAACTTGAATCTGCATTTTAAGATTCCCTTGACTTTGATTTTGGTTCCATGAACCATTTCGGGGAGCTCTTCTAAATGCATTACAGTTTGGTCGTATGTGACCTCTTACACCACAAAAGTGACATGTGGGTATGAATCTAGAAAAAGGAGGAGGATTTCTTCTAAAAGGAATTTGATTCCTCAAAGCATTCACCCTAGGAGCTGCATTTCTAGGCTTTACAACATTTGTATAAGCATTAGTACTTGATGTGGAAGGTACATTCACTTTGGGATCAGAATGTATTGGTTCAAACACAGCACTAGCCATTGTACCAACAGCTAAAGGACCAGCTGGTGTGTCAGCATGTCCTATCCCAGATCTATTAGAATTTGACCCATATTTTCTAACTAATTCATCTAGGCAGCTAGTATTTCCAAACATTTTTACTTCTTTTCCAAGAGTATAGACCTTCTGAATCAAGTCAGTCTTGTCTTTAAGGGTTATATGATGTTCTTTTTCAAGAAATTTCACCTTATTGACAAGAGATTCTTTTAAAGATTCCAGCTCCAATAATTGAGTCCTTGACTCTCCAACTTCTTTCAAGGAAGTGTCTCTTTCAACTTCTAATCTTCTGACAACATTAGTCAATGAGACATTTTCTTCCAAAAGACATTTAACTTTTTCAGAAAAAGCTTCTTTCTCATTTTCAAGCTGACTAACTAGAGCATTCATCTCCTTTGCTTCTAGTTTACAAGTATCTCTTTCATTTTGAATGATTTTGAGTTTTTTCCTCAAAGAGATTTTTGCTTTAGTCAGTTTCAAACTTTCAAAATACAACTTATCATAAGTTTTTTTCAATTCTTCATCACTTTCAGAGTCAGTATGACTCTTCTCAGTGTCTCCACTTGACTCAGCATGACTACTTTCATCACTTCTATCCTTCTCATCAACTAACGAGGTAGTCTCAAGAATCCCAGAAAGGGACACAGTGAAAGCAGTATGATTTTCAGTTTCTTCACTAGAAGAAGAACTGTCTGATTTTTCATTCTCAGAATCACTGTCATCCGAACAGGCATTCATCACCTTGCCCTTACTTTTCTTCTTGTTAGGACAGTTAGGTGAAATATGACCAAAGCCATGACATTCATAACATTGAACACCTTGGGGTTTCTTGTCGCCACTCTTGGAATTTTTCTTGATTTCCCAGGGCTTAGACTTTGACTTCTCAAAAGATTTTCCTCCCTGTTTGGGATTGAACCTCTTTTTCGTTCTAAAAAATTTTCGAAATTTTTTAACGAAGAGTGCCATTTCTTCCTCATCCATCTCTCCATCACTGTTATCGTCATCCAAAGATTACTTAATTGATTTCAAGGCTAAAGATTTGGTTTTCTTGGATGGTCTAAGATTGAGTTCATAAGTTTGGAGTGAACCAACTAATTCTTCAATCTTCAGAGAGTCAACATTTTTACTCTCTTCAATAGCAGTGACCTTGGGTTGAAATCTCTCAGGTAGAGATCTAAAGACTTTTCTAACAATCTTAGACTCAGTTAATCTCTCACCTAAGTTGAAACTAGCATTGACAATGTCACTAAGTTTTCCATAAAATTCATCAAATGTGTCATCGTCTTCCATTTTCAAATATTCAAATTTAGTGGTTAACATTTGGAGTTTTGAGATTTTAACAGTGGTCGTACCCTCATGGGTAATCTCTAGTATATCCCATGCCTCCTTTGCTGTTTCACATGAAGAAATTCGTCTGAATTCCTCAGCTGTGACTGCAGTAAAGATAGCATTGAGTCCTTTAGTATTCCAACCACTTATCTCAAGCTCTTCTCTGGTCCATTCATTAGAATATTTGACGATAGTCAAATCACCTAGAGTTTTCACAGGCGTAGTCCACCCATTTTGGATAGACATCCAAATTCTCTCGTCAATCGATTTGAGAAAAGCTCTCATACGGGCTTTCCAATATGCGTAATTATTCCCATCGAACAGTGGGGGACAAGAGACTGAACCGCCCTCTCTTAAAGTACTCATGATCGCAGAGTAAGATATACAGGATCACACTCAAGGGTTTAGTCTTAAAGGTGAACCCGCTTTGATACCAATTGAAATTACTCTGATCAATGATCTCTATGACCTAGAGGGGGGGTGAATAGGTCTATCTAAGAACTTCTAACCAATTTTTAATTTTTTTTAATTAATTAGATTGGAAATCAATGAACCATTCACACAAACAATCCACACAAATCAAACACAGCAGATTTTTACATGGAAAACCCTTACGGGAAAAAACCATGGGACCTCGTCCATCAACAAACTTCACTATAAGAAGAATTCAAGTACAAGACAAGACCTTACCCAAACCGGACTTGACGTTCCTAGGTACAGAATCTTACTCTTGATTTTCACGAACCAGTAGGTTCGATCTCCGCTGTAGCAGCTTCGGTTCCTAATCGACCAAATCTTCTCAAGCTACTTCAATGCCACGATCACACACGATCAATCTACTTCCACGAAGGCTCCGGATCATACACCGGACATACACACGAAGTGTAGGGTTGTGAATCAATTTAGAAAGCTTCAAACCCTAGAGGGATCTCATACAGATCTGAGATCACACAATGCAAGATCAAAAGAATAGATCTATACTTGCATTCTCTAGGATGATTGAAAAAGGAGGGATCACTAAATATCTATGAAGAACAATGGAAAAAACCCTAGAAGGGTTTCTCAGACCTCTACTCTTTCAAAAATAAACAAAGATCCGAATTAGGTCTCCAAAAAGTTGTTTATATAGGGTTTAGAAAAGATTCCAGAAAAAATAAAATTATGTTTACGAGGACCGATCGCTACTTTCACCGAGAGATCGGTTAAAAATAGACTCTCTGGAAAAATACCCCATACAAAGTTTTTGACCAGTCGATAGCCACCGATCGCTCGGTAGGCCACCGATCGATCGGTCGCAACACCGAGCGATCGGTTGAGACAGAATTTCAGCCTAAACATTTTTCTTTTGTTTTTGTTTGATTCAAAATAGATCAAACCTCTTTGGTAGGCTTAAAACTATTCTCCTAGGTATGTTTAGAGTTATCTAAGTCAAATCCAACCTAGGTAGGGGTCTCTAAGTCCATTACCTTTCTAGATCCGGAGTAGAAGCTTTTTCTTCAATATCTTCAGTCTTCTTGAAACTTTAACTCTTCCAACAAGTTGAACAAGACACAACTCTTATGACCTATCTAAAGATCACGGAATTTTCCAACACCTATTTCTGGATTTACAATCAGAAGGGATTTCAGTAAACTCTTCCAATATTGAAGCTGTTGCAGATTGGAATAGGCCAAAAAGTGTACAGAAATCAGGAGTTTCCTAGGTCTCGCAGGTTATTATAGAAGATTTGTAGAGAGATTCTCTAGCTTGGCAACACCACTTACTCACCTAACCAAGAAAAATGCCAAGTTCACATGGGATGATAAATGCGAGTCAAGTTTCTTAGAATTGAAGAAGCGCCTCACTACGGCCTCAGTCCTTACTATTCTATCAGGTAGTGGTGGGTTTGTAGTTTATAGTGATGCTTCACATGTTGGATTAGGTTGTGTTCTCATGCAACATGGTAAGGTCATTGCCTATGCATCTCCACAATTGAAGAATCATGAGAAGAACTACCCTAATCATGATCTAGAGCTGGCAGCAATGGTTTTTGCTCTAAAGATTTGGCGGCACTATTTGTATGGAGAAGAGTTTGAAATTTTTACAGATCACAAAAGCCTCAAGTACTTATTCTCCCAGAAAGAGCTCAACTTGAGACAGTGCCGTTGGGTAGAGTTGTTGAAAGATTATAATTGCTCGATTCAATATCATCCGGGAAAGTCAGTGTAGTAGCAGATGCACTTAGCAGAAGGCCCTCTGGTTTATTGGCACACTTAAGGGATGGTGGAAATTATTAAAAGACATGTCTAACAACGAAACAATTTTTAGTCTTTGTACCACTGGACCGTTGGTAGTTAATATTGCAGTCAGATCATATATTCAAGCCAAAATCATAGAGTTGTAAGGGTCTGATGAAGAATTGTTAGCTTATCAAGCCAAGTCCTTCGAAAATGGTCAAAGGGATTTCTCAATTAATGAAGAAAGAGCCATAACATTTAAAGGCATGTTATGTGTCCCAAATAATGAAGAATTAAGATGGGAGATTTTGGATAAAGCACATCAGTCCAAGTATACAGTGCATCCCGGTAGTACTAAGATGTACCAAAATCTCAAGAGGCACTATTGGTGGAGAAATATGAAGAGAGATGTGGCTACTCATGTATCTCAATGTTTGGTTTGTCAACAAGTGAAGGCCGAACATAAGAGACCTACAAGACTATTGCAACCTCTTCCCATTCCAGAATGGAATTGGAAAAATATATCCATGGATTTTATTGTGGGATTGCCAAAGACAGCTAAGAATTTTGATACTATTTGGGTAGTGGTAGACCGTTTGACTAAATCAGATCATTTCCTTCCTTATCGGACTACTTATAATGCTAAAAAGTTAGTGGAACTGTACATAAAGGAAGTAGTTCGTCTCCGTGGAGTACCTGTCAGTATAGTTTCTGATAGAGACACAAGGTTTACATCAAGATTCTGGAGAAGTTTTCAATAGGCCATGGGATCTCGCCTGGATTTCAACACGTCATTTCATCCCCAAACAGATGGTTAGACAGAGAAAGTGAATCAGATTATTGAATATATGCTCCGGTCGTGTATGCTTGATTTTCAAGGTAGTTGGGATGAGCATTTACCCTTAGTTGAATTTTCTTATAACAATAGTTATCAAGCAAGTATTCAAATGGTACCGTTTGAAGCCTTGTATGGTAGGAGTTGTCGGTCTCCTCTTTGTTGGGATGAAGTAGGAGAGAGATAACTATTGACTCCCGAGTTAGTTGAATAGACAGCAGACAGGGTTAACTTGATTAGGGAAAGGTTGAAGATTGCTCAGAGTAGACAGAAGAGTTATGCTAACACCTGGAGAAGAGATTTAGAATTTCGAGTTGGAGACTATGTTTTTGTCAAAATATCTCCTACAAAGGGAATTATGAGATTTGGAAAGTGAGGCAAGTTAAGCCCAAGGTATGTTGGACCTTTCGAGATTATCAAGAGGGTAGGATAAGTGACATACAGGGTTACCCTGCCTCCTCATATGGTAGCAGTCCATAATGTCTTCCATGTTTCTATGTTGAGGAAGTATATTCAAGATCCATCACACATCATTGACTTCGAACCGTTGACAATTCGAGAAGATTTAACAATGGTAGAACAACCGGTTCAAATTCTGGATCAAAAAGAGCATGTTCTACACAGGAAGACCATTCGTTTTGTCCTCCTTCGTTGGCAACATCACTTTGTTGAAGAGGCCACTTGGGAAAGAGATGATGAAGTTCGAGAGAAGTATCCCACTTGTTTTAATTCAGGTATGTAATTTCGAGGAGGAAATTCTTTTAAGGGGGGGAGGATGTAGAACCCCGAATTTATTACTCGTGATATTTGTGATGATTATTAAATTTTATGGACACTTGCATTTAAAATTTAATGTGATCAAAGCTTATAAATGTTACGTGAAACGCATTGATTTTAAAACCCAAATAAATCACATAATTTAGGACATTTTCAGAGTTAAATTGCATGAAAAGAAAGAAAGGCAAAAAATAGTGAAAGAGTTTTTTTTAAAAAATAATAGGATCAGTGCTGAGGCTGATTGATCGCCCACCGACGGCGATTGATCGCCAACAATGCCATTTTGGCCTCTTTTTGCGAGATTTTTCGATTTTTGGAGTCTCTAGCGCCCCCAACACTATAAATACTCCTTATAATCGTGGGTTGATGATTTTTAAGGGTTTCTAAAGCTTTCTAAACCTAAAAGAAAGAAAGAGAAGGGGATTTTGAGAGATTCAAGAGGAGAGATCAAAGGTTTTGCAAGGAAAATGGGTGAAAAGGCTTAGATCAATCCCATTTGCAAGCGCTTAATCGTTCGGAAGCGATCGGGAGAAGTAAATATAAATTCCTTCCTATCAATACGGTGATTTTCATATAGGCATTATGAAATTGATAGATTTAAAGAAAGAACAAAGAAGATCAAACATGTTTATGATGTTTAGAGAGTGTTTTAAATTATGATTTTCTTATGGAAAATATATATGATGTTTAGAGAGTGTTTTAAATGATGATTTTCTTATAGAAATATATATAATGTTTAGAAAGTGTTTTAAATTATGATTTTCTTGTGAAAGATATTGATGATGTTAAAAATGTTTTTATGATTTTATTATTCATATCAACAAGGGGAAAGGGAATGAAATTGTGGTGTATATGTTAGACATATATGCCCACGAAAACCATTCCGGAATTGTATTTATCTATTTAATCAATATATGCATATTTTACATTCACACATTGTCTTCTACATTTGGTAACATATCAAAAGTATCTCATTGGATGAGACTACTTTGTCCCTTAGTAACATTGTAGGAAAACCATCCAATTAGTTTATAACCGATTGCTAAGTAGATATGGTTTTTCCAGTTCCTTGTAGACCTAAAATTGTTCTAAGTTAATTAGGATACATCTGGACAATGTATTCTTAATAACTTACACATTGTTAGTTTCATATGATGGAGTGATGAATCTCAATCACTGAGAGAAGGGTCTCTTGACTAAGATGTGGATATAAGTAAGAAGTACTTATATTGCAATTGGATCGCTCAATGGATACCCTTAGAAATATATTGTCTTTATATTTAGGGTAGTCCATTTGACAGATTGTCCTTAACCTGAGAGGTCGACATCTTCTCTAGTATTTGCCTATGTAGCTTTGATGTAGCCAATCGTCAATGTCCAACACACCGGCGTAAATATGGGCTCGTTGGGTTATGTACACTATACTGGAAGAAGTGTGTGTACGCTCAATAAGGATTTCACTACTCTTACAGAGTAAATAATAGAGTTGATACTTGTCAAAACCAGACTTGAAAAACCCAGTGCTGGTATTTATCGATGAAATGGTTTTATCGAGGACTTTATTTTCTATATAAAAGAAATGTAATTAATATTATTATTTCTTTTAAAGAATTTTTAAAATGTTTTGAAAGTCCAGGTTTGACTAAAAGTATCAAAGAGAATGAGTTCTCAATATAAGTCAGGGATTAAAGACATTATTAGATATTATCCTGTAAGCTTATAACAATATTGGAAGTGGAGGGACGCATCTGTAAACAAATCTTGAGATAGAAATACCTACAAGTATTTCTCTATTTTTTGGAGGTTAATCACATTGTGTTAATGGACATTAATTGTGATTGGTGGAAGTCCAGAGATATAGATAAAATTCTATAATCCTAATGGAATGTAGGAAAGGTGTTTCCTAGTAACAATGCTTTAACCAAAAGGTTGAGTACTTGGTCCCACAACCGGAAATAAGAGATCCATTTAGATTCCACACATAAGGACTTTCTTAAAGTATTTAATTTAATGATTTATTAAATTAATTAATTTATCTAAGTAATCACTATATGGTATAGTAAAGCTCTAAAAAGTGGAATCACATTAGATGTGAAAAACCAAATGGGTAGGACCCATTGGGCATTATTTTAAAAAAATAATTCAAATGACCAAAAGGGTTTAAATACCCTAGGGGGCGTGTGGGGTGGGACCTACCTAGGGTGGGATGCCCACTCCATGAGGATATAATAATGGTTATTATTTTAATTAGTTTCTAAATAAATAACTCCTTATTGGATAAGGTTTGTTAGTTAGTTACTAATTAAAGATTCCTTGTTGGACATGGATTCTATTAGTTTCTTGCAAATCAAGAAATCCTAATTGGATTAGGATAAGGATATGATTACTTGGTTACTAATGGATAAGATTAGTTTCTATTTTGATTAATCCTAATTAATTATGGAGAAATCAAATAGGAAACTAATTGAGGATATCCTAATAAGATTAGGATAATGAAAAGATCTATGAAAGGATCTATGTATATGGGAGGATGTCCACATTGTTGGATACATTAAAAATTTCCAGATTTTTATTATTCTCTCCCTCCCCTCAAATACCTCACGCCCCTCTCTTCTCTAGTGGTGTACGGTCGGCCCCCTTCCCCTTTTCATCTTCTATCTTGTGTTCTTATTTTTTGAATATCAAGATCAAGATCCCATTCTTGAATATAAAGATTTGATCTTTTAATCAAGAGTTGGAATTTTTGGAAGGGCCATTAGCTTCCATTAGAGAAAGCTTTAAAGAAAAAGAAGGTCCGTGTGGATTGCTAAGGAGATTTGACATTTGTGAAGTTTTGCCGGTATTGCTTTTATCGTAGATTTGACTTAATAATTTCAAAGTCGCAAAGGTGATTGTGATTTTTACTCTCATTAAATAAAATCAATTAGAATCTTAGTCAGATCTTGGGATTTGATGTATGCCTCCCTATAAATTTTGGCTACCCCTAGTGATGAATCTTTTTGATTCTTGCTCACTTCTTGATAATGAGATAATCATTAATAGGGCTAAGGGGTCTCCCTGTAATTATTAAGGGGATAAAAATTAAGCCCTAGAAATTAGTGTGATACTGATTTCAAGTTTGGATGATTCCAAAACCTCTCAAGATTTTAATAGGGATAGGTATATGTAGATAAATAAATTTGGTTAAAGGCCTTAAGGATTTAGAGATCCTGTTAGTATTAAATTAAATTGTTTAATTTATTCTGAGAGCCCCGGGCTAGCATAAATAAAATATATAATATTTATCATAATAAATAAATATTATTTTATGTGTTGGATGGGTTCCACAAATCATAGCTCCTTCTCTTTCCCCTCCCCTCCCCTTTTTCTTATTTTTAGAATAGGGTTGTTGATTTATGGTGGACTAAATCAACCAAAGGAGATGCCCGGAGAACCATTGCAAGATAACAAATTGTAATAGGGCTTTATTTAATTCCCCTGGTCTATTAAATAAAGTTGTATAATTTTGTGAACCCATTGTGATATTATAATATGATTATAATTATTATATTATTATTCATGAAATGATTAATAGTATTTCCTTTAGCCCGAAAGCTGTGATAATTGTGATTATCGCTTTTATGATAATTTAGGATAATTAGATTTTACTTCTATTAATGGATTGTGTTTAATTATAAATTATTTATATTTAGACACAATACATTACTAGTACTCTTTTGGACGTAGAGTTTGTGACCCGTGTGGAGATTTTTACGTAAAATCTTTGCATAGGAGATTATTGGATAATCGTGTCTGAAAAGACATTAATTGTAGATGGATCACCAAACTGACATCCAAATATCCTAAGGTTATAGGGATGAGTAGGTTTTGATTATAAGGTGAAAACCCTAATGATCAAAACCCCCTGTAAGACTAGTGGGAGTTTATCACTCTTTGATAATCCTATTATCAAAAATTTTCATAATTCATATAATGAATATTTGGATAATGACATGATCATGCTTGTTTAATATTGTTCCATTCAAGAAAAATATTAAGTGATAATAAATGAGATTATTAATCCTAAGGCCTTCCATTATCAATAAAGACTAGGAATTAATTAGCCTGAGTCTTGTCTCTCTGATAGGAGTTCGACATAATTCAGTCTAAATTAAACTCTTAGTGCATTATTTTTATTGTAGATAGGTCTATGTATGGCCTGATAGGGAGTGTCAACTAGCATAGGGAAAGATCTCTACTAGATCATATGACAACCGAGAATAATGGGTTTCACTTAAACAAAGAAACATGGTGGCTAACGCAGTGATAGTCATATTGTCCTTATAGGTCGTAAGAAAATTGGGAATCACTGATTTACATAAGGAGTTATGCATGAGATGCTCAGTGATGGATGGTTACTATCCACTTTGTAGTGCATGTGTGGTACTATTCTAGCATGGAAGATTACATGTGTGTTATGAGGATCCCAATACTCATCTGGAATAAAAGTTTTATTCCCTAATTTCATATACTGAAGGGAATGATGAAATTTGAAGAAAGATGAGAGCATCATCAGATTTTAAAATCCAAAAAATCCAATGAATATATGTGTGAAAATAAATGTAACCCGGTAGGC
Source organism: Tetracentron sinense (assembly GCA_015143295.1). Lineage (NCBI taxonomy): Eukaryota > Viridiplantae > Streptophyta > Magnoliopsida > Trochodendrales > Trochodendraceae > Tetracentron > Tetracentron sinense. The sequence continues at coordinate 67,543 of CM026568.1, read as the reverse complement.
CAAAAGGTATTTAATCGGAGTTAAAGGGAGAGTAAATCATGGTTAGGGCTGTTAACCATGGTTAAAAGATCTAAGGTCAAGAATTTTCATCCTTTTGCATTTTTTGTATGTTTTGGGATTTTTCCAAGTTTTTCCAATGGTTAAGGGTTTTAACCATGGTTAAATGTTAACAGGGTTGAGTTAACCCCAGTTAAGAGGTATGGTCTGGTCAAGGTGGGCCCAGATGGCTTGCCAGAGCCTAGAATGGCCTCCTACCTGGTCTGGGTCCTGTGCAAAGTCCAAATAATAGAAAGACAGGAAATAGCGGTAAAGAGATTATCGTCATTTCCAGTTTTTTATAAGACTGGAATAGAGGTGATTTGTTTACCGCAATTTCTAGGTAATTCTGGAACTGGTTTACAGGTCAGGGGGAAAGGTCAAGGGTGAACCCATGGGGTCATGGACCCTCAAGGGTGGCTAGGGGACTCCCCCATGTGTCCTGGGCCTGTTGTGGACCCTGGACTTGGTATGAGATGGGCCCACAATGGCCATCTTTGTTTTGTAACAGAAAACCCAGAATAACAGCAGAGTGTTTACTGCCATTCTGAACAGTTTCCAATTTGAGAGGATTTTAACCATGATTAAGCTGTTGGGGTTAGCCTGGAAGGACCATGGTAAGAAGATTGAGGTCCTAGGGACCAAGAATAGGCCCTGGAATGGACCAGGGCCCACCTATGAGGGGTCTACAACTACTGTAAAGATGATGTCCAGGTATGGCGGTACTGTGTTTACTGCCATTCCTGATTTTTTCCAGAAAATTGATATTCCCTCCTAGGACAGCTCTAGGCCACGTCCAGGGGATCCCTCATGGACTGAGGGTCCCCCAGAAGACGAGGGGAGGTTTCATGGAAGGTGGGGGCCTTGTGGCCAGGGTCTTGAACCCTCAAGAGGGTCCCCATGCCTATGAAGAGGCAAGGGGACCCCTGTCCTTGGGTGTATGGAACAACAAAATGAAATGAAAAGGCCCCTGGAGTAGGACTAGGGGCTTACAGAGCTTTTACAGAAAATAAAAGGGGTAGGGGGAGGTCCTACCCTGATGGCTCGATCCTCATGGTGGTGGAGGCAGAGGTGCACAGTGGTGGAGGACTAGGAGAGGCTTGGGGTTGATCCCTGAATGCTCTAGGGTTCTTCCAGGGTGGAGGACAAGCTTAGAAGATTGGTTTCAGGTTGGCAGCAATTCCACAAAGGTTTTCCCCTTGGAATTTTTTGAATCCAGTTTAAGGCTTGAGGGGGGGATTATTTATAAGATTCAAGGGACCTAACGTAGTTTAGGGATATCCAATGAGGGTGTAGGACATGAGAGAAATTGGCATACTCTTAATAGAACAATCTATACTATATACTATAGAAATAGGATGCCTAGGTGGCATACTCTTAATAGAACAATCTATACTATATACTATAGAAATAGGATGCCTAGGTGGCATCCTCTTTGATCTCCAATTTAAGATTTGTGATGCCACATCATCACATAGTGGGAGCCATAAATACCCTTTCTTAACTTCCCATTTTCTCTCCCCATTATTTACTCTCTCCCATGCCCCAATAGAATCCTCTACTCAATAAAGACCTCTCTCTCCCCAAGTCCCAACTCCACTTAAGTGGGACTCATAAATACCCTCTCTTAACTACCCACTTTATACCCTTTTTTTTTTAATATTAAAAAATATATTTTTTCTAAAAACCAAGGATGGGTGGATGAACCCTAGGGATGGGTGGATATTAACCATAGTTAAGGTGTTTCAAAGGGGACACGTGGTGACCTTAGGGGTGATTACCAGATTTGCCAAATCCGGTTATCACTTTAGAGGATTTGGTCTCTTGATTCATAGAAGATGAGAAACCTTACAATTTTAGACTTTATCAATTTTGATTCTTAAAAAAATCAGATTTTTCATTCATTTTTTTTCCTGTAGACTACTTTCCTAAATTTGCACTATTCTCTTACAAAGTTTATTTACTTTTTAATTAAATGATTTTTAGGGTGCTTGATGTTTTGGTTTTAAGGTTTATATACCAACTAAAGTTTCAGATTTTAATTACAAATTCTTTCTAATTTTTTCCCATTTTCGCAATTGGTTGGAAGATTACATTGGATACATATAGAATTCATGATTCTCCAGTTAATGTATTTTTCGTTTCATATTTCATTAGTTGTGATGATTTTCCTTCCTTATCTTGCACATGCATACAAACACACATATCTTAAAATATATTAACATGCATGTTTATCTCATTATACTTTGTGCCCGTGCATTGTACGGGGGTTTTGCTAGTTAGCACCAAAAATGTCCATTGTATTATTGTGTCATAATAAAAATTATTAGGGGTACACAGGGTTGTAACCTTTAGGCTAACAAATAATTCTCAGAGATCATGGAAGTCTTCAAAAACTTACATACATATCAACATCCCATTCCTTACTACTATCAAGCAGTGTCGCGACCCAAAATGCCCCTTAGGAGTTAGGATACTTTGGCGTCATGAACTTATTACCAAAACATCTTGTACAACATATAAATCTTGTATAACATATGAAACATACTATAGCGGAAGCAGAATACAAAATTTTCTATACATACTATATCCAAATTTATACAATGACCCAAAATAAAGAGCGAACATACTCGCTCATCAAAATTCATGTATCAGTCTATCCCTATCTCACTCATTATGGGGCCACCACCTATCAAGTATCCTCTGATAGTCCTGAAGCTCCTCCAGAGTAGGTACCTCCTCAACATATTCTTACTCAACCCAAGGCTTCTGAGGACGCTCGCCATAGATGTCGAGAGGACCTACCAACATAAATATGTATGCCTGAGTATTGAATACTCTGCATATACAAACCACTAGATAGTAATGTCATAAACATGAATACAACATATATATCACAGTTTAAATCATTTCACATGCATTATTTTAATTAGAGAGCTGAAAACATAATTTAAAAACAATCATGTGCATATACCTCAGAAAAAATCTTCTTTTGCTTTACCATCTTTACTTTACATTCCTTTACATCTTTGCATTACAGGTATTATAAAATACCTTAGTTCATTACTTTCCATCTACAGGGATTTAAAATACCCTAGATCTACCTAAGGAGTCAAGCAACTACTACCCATGTACCCACATAAACTGGGCGGGCCTACTATTATCCTCACCTTCGGCTACCTTCGGAGTAGACGACCAATATCCATGATCCTTCCGAGTGGCCTGCTATTCATCGGAGTCCGACGATCAGTATCCCTTTCCCTTCCAGGTGGCCTGCTATCATGCCTCCTCGATTGGTATTACTCAATTGATTATTAGCCATGAACCCATAGTAGATGGGCGGGCCTTCTATCAACCTGAGATAGATGATTAGAATTATCTTGTACCATTACTTTCCCATATATTTTCCTTTGCCTCTTTACTTTTCATATACTTTCCATTTGCCTCTTTACTTTCCATATGCTTTCCATGTGTTTCCATTACATCTTGTACTTTACTTCTTCTTTTACTTTATTCTCTTCTTCTTTGGATACCCATACTTTAACAAATCTCAATCATGCATATACACGTGTCAGTGTAGCAATTGTGAATAATATGGTAGACAAAAAGGAAAACTCTACATATAGCCAATACTTCACCTTTTCATTCATCTCAATAGTCAATATATAATTTAAGTCCTACACATCCAATCACACTTAGAACATATGGTTTTCTCATTGGTTTTTCCCAAAACTTATGTCTTTTATCATGCTCTTTACAATTAAGTCATAACCTATACTTTTTAATATTTGGTTTCAAGCATAAAAGCATCACAAGTTAACTAGTAGGATTTCCTCATAGCACAAATCAAAGGTTTTATCTTAATTTACAACATGGTTTGTGCCATTACAAAGCTAGTAGAGTGTATCTACCTTCCTTAAACCAAACCCCTTTGGTTTCGTGCTTTGAAAATACCAAGGAAGCAAGATCCAAGCTTGAGAATGCGTGAAAAAAGCGAGATCTGGGCTTTGGAAGCTCAAGCAAGGCTTCATCTTCAATCTAGGTTCAAACCCTAGCTTCTTTCTCTTATCTCTCTCTAAAAACTCTTCTTAGGGTGTGTAAACCCTTACCCACGAGTATGGGGCCTTATATAGGCAAAGGGGGTTGGTAAAAGACCCATAAACCTTTCAAAAATATCTCTCCAAGGTCAGTTTCAGCATAAAATGGAAGGAGGGGTTGACCAGATGTGTCCACCGGTCGACCAGTTGATTTTGGGGATTCTACAATAAACCCCCATACAAAAAATGCAAGCACCGGTCGACTGGTAGTGGAGGGGTCGACCCCTGGTCCCGCGGTCATGCTGCCCTATTTGTCTATCTTGGCGTTTCAGCCATAACTTTTGACTCAGTGATCGAATTTTGACGATTCAACTTGGGTTGGACTCAGAATTCAAAGGAGAATAATTTTTACTCTAATAGCCTAATCCTGATTATTTTTATTTCTTGTCAAAATTGGCCTTAAAGTTAGCTGGTCCTAATGGACTGTTGAATTTGCAGCAGACCCATCTTCAGAAAATCGACATTTCACCTAGCTTCAACTCACAATTGGGAAAAGTGATTAACATGAATATCAAAGAGGGTTTCGATACATTTCTAATGGCTCATGAATCACTTAATTCCGATAAGCGATGACGAAACTAGAGATCCCACAAGTTGAGGGTTGTTAATACCTCCCCTATCCTTTAACACTTAGAACCTTTCCCCTTTTAATTTTTAACACCCATAAACATCAAAGAGTGTTCTTTAGTACCCTCACACACCATAAAACCTATAATAAACTCCTCATATCATTCACAAGTACCTAGGGAACCTTGGACCTCACAAACACTATTTACAGCACTAGTCACAGCACTATTCACACACTATTCATTACAACCCTTTAAGCACTTAGGGTATTTTACATACCCTTGCTTTTACCCACTCAGAGTAAATTTATCCTCTCTTTTTGAGACTCAACACACGTATCTAAAACCCTCACTTGAGTCACCATACTACCAAGAACACAATGGAAGGCATCTATTCATAGCACAATGAACCCGGATTCTGGGGTTCTATAAACAGATTCCACCGTATGCTAAATTCCTCAAGGACTTATGCACTGTCAAGCGGCATACTCATGTACCCAAGGATACTTTTTTGACCGAGAAGGCCACTACGTTCATTTAATGCAATGGCATAATCAAGTTTAAGGATCTTGGAAGCCCTACCGTTCCATGCGGAATAGATAATGATTTCACCTGCACTGCCTTGCTTGACTTAGGAGCTAGTGTGAATCTCCTACCCTACTAGGGTTACATTAAAACTTTTGGACCAATCTATAAAGATCCCTAGAGGTATCATTGAGGATGTCCTAGTAAAATTTGCAGACTTTTACTATCTAGTCGATTTCATCATTCTTGACACGGAGCCATGTCTTGACAATCAGATCCCAGTCATCCTGGGCCGACCGTTCTTAGCCACCACTGATGCACACATAGGGTGTAGGGATAGAAACATGTCAATCTCTTTCGGCAATCTCAAAGCAACAGTCAAAATTTTTCACTTAATGCACCAACCTTTCGATCTCGACCCTGTTGAAGAACTGTGTGTTGTTGAGAGTCTAACTTCAGAATGTCCTGAGGATATTCTGCATCAATGTCTAGAACACTTTTGGGACGACTCCCAATCTAAGTTAGCCCTATCTAAACTTCATGATCTTTTGGAGCCAGATCCATTGATATCTTTTCCCACTCTACTCATTGAGTTTAAGGCACCAGTAGGTGTTGGTTAATGTAACGATCCCAAAACCCAACCTTAGTCATAATGGGACTTATATGTCCAAAATCTAAAACATCAACTAAAAGGTCTCAAGTCTATTACAAGTTCTCATTCAACAAAACTGAAATTGGAAAATAAACTATTAATACGGGAACCGGTCAAGATACTGGGCTCCATCAACTGGAAGATCACCTTCTTCCACTTCCTCAAAATACTCCTCTCCCACCCAAAGAGCAACTGCTTGATCTTGTGCTAGACCTAAACGACAATAACAGGTCGACTGAGCATTGAATACTCAGCGGATATCCAAACTAACCAACAATGGCACATATATACATCCAATATTCAAATCATGCAACAATTGTAAAGTTAATAGTAGCTTTTCCTTTTAGCCTGCACTTATTCCATTGAGAGATCTCATTAATTCTTGCTTCGATCATTAAACTCGGAACGACATCAAATATTGGATTATTACGAAATAACTTTTTATGTATCCATTCAAGACATCGGACATGAGAGTGCAATCATGGATTATTACGAAATAACTTTTTACTAAGTGTTGAGGGTCCATCAATATTCTTACTGCAACTTATTGACTAAGTTCTAACTTGTAAATATGTTTACATCCTTGAAATAATTTGATAGAAGGAGTTTTCTCTGAGTAGATGAGAAACCGTGTGTAGCATGTGCCAAGCTCTTTTAAGCTTTATTTTTTACAATAATTGCCAAGGACTGGCAATATGCTAGTTGTGGGTTGTGATAATCGCTTAAAAGTGCTTATTTCTACTATTATCCGATGTAGCATTATCAAACTCTTGTACGTAAAACTTTCATTTTTACAAACCTTTCTATGTGATAGTTTTCTTCATTGCATAGGACACACTTTTCTTATCAAAATGGTATATTAGCATAAATTAAACAAAGTTGTTTCGATGAACTCTCATTATGTATTTTTAACTGTCTCAGGAACCTGACTGGATGATTCTTAAGAATCGGAGGCTGTAGTAAAGCACCAAAGCCCATTACCAAAGACTAAAGAGCTAACAGGCTATACCAGTTAGATATAGGCCAAGTGTAGGCTAAGCCAGAAGATTTCAGAGTCAGAGCAAAGACCAAGAGAGCAGAAAAGTCAATCTCTGAAAAGCAAGAGCAAAGTATTAAAAGCCGCAGTTGAAGACACAAGCTGTCAGCTAGCTCAATTATTGAAGTGTATGAAGATAATACCAAAGACCAGGGTTCAAAATCCTCTGCCATCATTTTCTCTTTTATTTCTTAAAACCCTAATCTCTTTCTCTCCTAATCCTATTCGTCCAACTCTAATCATCTTAACCGTCCATCCCTACTTTTCAAAACCCTAGTTAGTTCAAAACCCTAATCTTAGCCTTGTAAAACTCTAATCCCTACCCAAGATCCTAGCTGCCTATATATATCACTTATCCAAACCCTAAAGTCTAAGTCCTTGGTTCCCTTCCCCCAAACTTCTCTTCTCACCTCTCTTTCAAGTTCTAAACCTTATGCTTAGGGTAAGAACACTTCTCACCCTATCTCTATCACCCACGCTTTTTCCCACCCCATCTTAATACCATTTGGACGTCCTACCCTCTCTTTGCACATGTTGGTGTAGGACCTAGTTCTCGAAAATCTCTATTTCTTACTTCTCTCGAAGCTATACTATTGGCCCTATGCCTAAGGCTCTCACTATATCTTAGAAGAATAACTCTACTTCTAAGGTTATCTCTAAACTCTATTCACTAGGTAATGACCCTAAAGGGGGGGTGAATAGGGTCTATTTTAGATTTTAAAAATTTAGAATCTATGTCTATAATGTGGAATAAAATTAATTTGTAACTAAAGATTAATCAGAAATAATGCTGAAAGTAAAGGAGAAGAGTTAGAAGAGCAAACACAGAATTTGTTCACGAGGTTCAGCAATTCTAGCCTACTCCCCGCCTCAAGCTTTTCCAGCTAGAGGATTCACCACGATTCCTTAATCGTACATAGTACTTCCCTGGTGGAGCCTAAACCTTTATAGCCTCTCTTTTAGGTTGAGACACAACCTTTACACACCCTCCTTTAGGCCAGGTTAAAACCTGCAAGAGCACTTCCATCTCTTGCTGAAATGAAGCAACAACTTCAATGCAAGAATCCAAGATTCTTGGCTGACCTCAATAAATGAGTTGTGGATTTAAAAATTTGAATTGAATGCTCCTGAAATGAGCTTAATAAGAGTGGAGTACAAACTCTAATGAAATCTCTCAAAATGATTGGAGTTGATTTGGTCAAATGAGATTTTGGGGATTTCTAAGTATAAGAGTGAGTGTGAAATCAAAGTGAGTGTAAAAGTAATTGATAGGAGTTATTGCACTAATCAAGAGTTATATTTAGTTCATAAATGAACTCCTTTTATAGCACATGATCCAATAGAATCGTTGATGAAACATTACATGCTTAAAAGGCCATTTAAAACCAGCCATTACAGCATTTTTTCTGTTTTAGACTTCAATTCGTCGACGAAGTAAGGTTGCCTCTTCAATTCATCGCCGAATTTATAAAATAGTGAGCATAGGTTCATTTCCTATCCCCAATTTGTCGCCGAATTCAGAATACTCTATGAATTCGATGACAAATTCAGAACAAAAATTCTGAATGTATTGGATCAGACCAAGATGATGGAAATGAATTCCTTGGTCATTTGGCAGTACTCTAACATGAATTTTATGAATTTTAGGGCCTTAGAATGATTTCCAATATTAGTCATAGGCTCCTATGGTCAATCTATATAATTTGAGCAATCAACTTACCATATTTTGAGGACTTCTTACACAAGTCCTAGACACTCTCAAAATAACATAGCCTACACAGCCTTTCTCTGCCCAGTTCCAGGAGCAGTAGAGGGAGCTAGAGTATTTGTTTACCAAATATATAAAATAGCAGTTTATCCATGAGCGCCAGAATTGGCGCCGGAGCCCAAACCGAAGCCCAACGGGTTAATGGTGAATCCACGACCTTGTGTACGGAGAGGAAGGGGAAACCTTCTCACTTGATTGATTGACCAAGGCAGGCCTCGTTTGACGATGATGGAATCTATTCTAACACATAAAGATCCCTTAACCCGCCTTTTAGCCCACTTCCGGTTTCGAAGGTTCGTTCCGGGTCGAACAGGGGGACTGACCATCCGCTGAACGTTAATTGTGGCATCGTGGCAGTCAATCCAACATCTTGAGATGAGTTAAGCCTTGCTTGAGTAGGAGAACATTAAATGAAAGGGTTAGCTCCGCCTTTAAGTGATAGGGGGTGAGGGGAACTGCTCAGAAATGTCTTAGTTGGTTGAGGGGTGACCGATCCGGTCAGTAAAAAATAGGAGAACCAAAAAAGGTTTTTTCATCCATCTTTATTCAAATGTCAGAACATGTGGATTCCCCGACTTCTTAAAAATTTTAGAGTATTAGGGGGAATTGGCCCAAAAATTGGATAGGGGTCAAGACGCAGTCGGGCCCCGGTGGCTGATTTTAAACACAAATGCAAGAGATTTGGTGACCCTATTACGTACGTAAGGGGGGAGCACCGGTTGGCTTGCCACTCAACCGAACCGCCTTTCGTTTTGAAATGAGCCCACATATAAACGAGGGCTGTTCTGCTCATTATGGGTCTGAGCACTTCTTTTATTACACTATTTCAGAAACAATAAATTGGATTTGAGAGGACCACCAGCTAGCGGATCAGAAAGATTTGTATGGAATGTCCTACTCCTGCTTGAGCGATCAACCAATCCCCTATTTCAGGGACATCTGTGTTAGGTAGGCCCAGGGTCGGAACATGGGTGAAGGTGATCTCCCTAAAGCGGTACCAGAGCCCGTCTTTTGTTAAGGGGGAATGCCCAGCACAACTCTAAACCTTTTAAGGCTGTTGCCCGCCAAATAGAGGCGTCAAGGAATACTGACATCTGACATACGAGGGGCACTCGACGAAAGGGGGCACACTGAGCAAGTATGAGAAATTGGCCCCACTCCGCTTTCTTAAAAGCAAGGACCACTACGGGAGGTAGCCCCAATCCACTCTCGCTCGTCGCTACTAAAAAGGGAGGAGATGTAAAAAAGTATTAATACTAAAACGTAAAAGCGAATGGAAAGAAGCAAGAAACGTTAGTCACACATAGGATAGGCGAGAAAACGTCAAAATAAACATAAGCAAAAACATGCAAACGACGGCATAAGCAAAATGTAGACATTGTTCCTGCTTTTCTGTTGTCTTCGGCGTGGCTTTATGTGCGCTATTAGAGTTAGACTGCACTTTAGGTAACTTGAATGAAACAAGACATACACCGTCTTTGGGGAATAGCACATTGCTCTTAAAACTCTAGCTTATCGGTCGTAGTGCGCAAAGAGAAAACGTAGACCGGGGAACTCAGCCATAGCCTGTGGCATATGCCATTTCCCGCTCATAATGCTTTTCACAAGTTTTTCTTGCATCTTCGACTAACATTCGACTCAAAATAGGCAGTCTTTCGCAGAAGGAAAGGACAACAAATTGGTACGTATCGGCCGGAACGAGCCATCAGTAGTACGTAGTCGATTTCAGTATTCAAGCACCGGTAACATTCCTTGTATAACTCTAGTACTTCTATGAGTAAGGCTCTTTCCTCCCAAAAATGAAACTCTCATTTTTCCAGTGCATATTAGTGAGTACTCCCATCCACCCCGTGCACCTCCTATTCTCGATCTTATTATGTTGTTTACCATTACTCAGCCATGTCTCCCTACTGAGACTACCTACTTCCTTTTCGCACATCCCCCCTTACTATAAACACCAGCATCTGAGCCGGCCCTTCGGTAAGTCAACCATGTCGTCCTTCTGGTAGGTAAGTCACTCTATCGTTATCGTGCCTGCCATCCTTTCTGGTGTGGAAAGAGCAGCTGTGAGAAGCGGAAAAACCATCAAAAAACAACGATTGTTCGTGGTGGTTTCCACAGAAAGACTCGATGCAATAATAGCTTCAATTGGGGCCAGTGCTGATCCAAGTTGGTCTTCAACCCTTATTCATGGGTAGCCTTTGATTTATGGCGTAACAGCGGTGGAACGGTCACCTAATTCAGACTTCCATGTAGCCGGGCAACATTCTGATCTTTACGGGAAGCTCTTCGTGACTGCTCTTAGGAAGCAGTGCTAGAGCATCTCGGTTCGAATCCGAGTGGCGGCATCTTCTAAAAGAGATAGAATAAAAGTGTGAAGTTTACCTTTTAAGTAGTCAGTCTTCAATTAGCCTTCTACTAGCACTTGCTTTCTTACCTTCCCCTCTTTTGGCCATGAAAGAAAAAGAAAAAGAAGGGCATGAACAGCCTTAACAGCAGTCGTGCCATTGATATGCCGCGTTTTACGATTGTAGCTTTGTAGCTAGCCGTGTTGATATGCCGTGTCCCAATTCTGGATCATCTTCTGGAATCGTATAACTGTCAAAAGTGAGTGACTGTTCATCGCTGGGCCTACAGATATTGAATGTAGTTCAGGTGCCGAATGCTCAGGAGATGCAATAGAAGCTACTTGACTAACATGATTTCGATAAAGTTTTTCAAGTAGATTGCGAGGCTTCGCACTTGGGTATAGGCCCTGTCCTAAGTCAAGAGGATTCACAAAACCAAGAATATCTCGACTGGAGTATAGCCTTCCAGAAAGGAGTGATCAACCTAATCTTTCTCCATCTACAAAAGAATCTTGACTCCGTTTTTCAGCCTGGTTCCTTCAATTTCAACAGCGGCATAAATAAAAATCTCTATTTATGTCTCAATGTTCCCGGACGCACAGAAAAAAGGAAGGGAACCCTAACATAAAGGAGAGCTCTTTCTAGGTGGGTCGCCCCCATCTTACGATAGAAACACCTTGATTGGTTTACGGTTCTACCCACATTTGAATCATGTACCCATCTATCTAGACCGTCCAACTGATGGAACAACAATTGGATGAGAGAGGAACGCCTCGCGAGTCGGGCTTCTAGAGATGAGGCCTTTTGGCGAAGCCAAGGGCTATGTTTTTCGATCCCAATAGGGAGGAGTGCTAGGAGATATTCTGATGCGAGTTTCCAATGGATTCCGTATTAGGAAGGTTCCGATCGAGCACTTCCCCATGCCGGGCCGAGTGAGCTCAGCCCCATCTCTAAGACCTTCATTCGACTACCCAAGTCCTGTTCCCTTTGCCATACGCCGGCTGCCTCTCCTTTCCCCAGCTCCGGTTAGGCACAAAGATATCCCTAGTCCGCGGGGTGACTAAGGACACACCCTTACAAACGATCGGTTACCAGTAAGAAGAAAGATCCGGAAAGCAAGATATCCAACTGCAACCCTGAGGAATATGTTTATTTGCTAATATGATGGCCGGTCCGTTTGCCCAGGCTTTCCAGAGCCAACCACGAATTCCTGAACCGTAAAGGGAACCACCCTGTAAAGTAAAGAGCCTCGCCTAAAGGACCGGCCCTTCTTCTTCCCTGAGTTCCCTATCCATAGCTGAACCCCGTGAACTTTAGCCAATGGAGACGGATTCACTTCTTCCTGAAAAAGGAATGGGTACAGCTGTTTATGGCTCGAAGGATTTTATCAAAGGTTCTTGCACTCGAGTACCGAAACTACTTGACTTGCTTTCCGACGAGCTTACTGACTTTCCTTACTCGTTTTGGCCCCGCGTTTATAAAATTCATTCATAATGGGGTATCTAGAATATCTATGTCCCAGGACAAAAAATATGTTTTTTCTATTCCTTTTCGAGCTTTGATTTCTTCCGTTAAAGGAGATTCTCGTTAGATTCCTCCATCAGATCCACCATACATAGGATTGACCGGATTCGTCACGACTGATTTGCCCAGTCGCGCTGACCCTTAGGCCTTACTATATACTAAGGCGCGCAACGGCTTTTCCCCCACAATTCTTTCTTTGTCCGAGGCTCTGAAAAAAGTGCCAGCATGCTACACGTCGCTCGCTCATAGACTGAAATCCCGAGCAACTCAAGCAACGAGATCAACAATTAGCTCGGATGCTTCTTCTCGTCCTGATACAGGGAAGAAGCCCCGTTCTTTCTCATTTTGAGGAAAAGGTTCCGGAGGAAAAGGAAACAACGGAGGGATCCGAATCGGACCTAAGTGGGAATGACATGAAAAGTCTTTTTCAACAAAAAGGGAGAGTGCGGTTCGTGTGCCCTCCACTGCTAGAACTAATGGTTGGGAAAAGAAGAGTTGTATGGATAACGAATCAAAAGCTTTTCAGGCGCAGGGTAAGAATGAACAGAAGGCAACTAACATATTGTCTAGGGCCATTGCTTGTTGCCTCCGCTTGCTGGGGTTCTTTGGAACTATCTAATGTTTGCCCTTCTTCACTGCAAACATCCACGTAGTGGAGGTTTTGAGCCTGGTGGAGCGACACAAGTGCTATGAATAGGGGATACGGAAATGAATAAAAGAGCTAGCGGTCGACCTTAGAGGTGCTGGATTCAATTGATCTGCTACAGAACTCGTCCATTCCTATACCGGTTCCGGAAGAGCGATCCCTCCCACATGTTCAATCTTTCTTCAGCGATTTCCCCAGAGATCTTTATCATTAACGCAACCTCCATTTTGCTCATTCATGGAGTTGTATTTAGTACCTCGCTAAACCACTTAACTAAACCTTAAGCCTAGCTTACAAAGTCATACACCTATGCAAGGAAATTCTAGAGAGTCTATAGTAAGAAGCCTTGTTCAAGTTGTGGAGGTACTAAGGTAAATGAAAATGCTTTAAAAGCCTGTATTTCAAGCCCTAGGGGAGGAATGAGAAGCCCGGCTCTGAACAACGTAGCCATGTTTTGATCAGCTGGCTAGAATGCCTTCTCTTCTAGTGAATGAACGAAGGAACGGCGCTAGAAAGAAGGGTTGGATAGAGATTGTGAAGAAAGCGAAAGGCCAGCCTTGCCAAAGAAAATGAAAACCCCGGAGCATAGAAAAAGCAACAAGCTATCAAGAAAGGGGCGCTTTAGGGTAGGGAGATCTCTTTGCGGGAGAAGAATCCACATAACACAGTAGAGGGCTTGCGAATCGATTCATGTAGTAGAAGGTCGAACCCTTGGAAGAACTCAAAAGAAAGAAAGAACTTCTATTATTACTGAAACTTCTTTTCGTAGATCCTCTCGTCTCAAATATCCAATTTGAAAATGGGTTTCGATTAGAAGGGCGCCGGCTCCCATTATCCCCCTCCCTTTTCTTTCCCCCCTGGCCGTGTGTGGGCCACACTTCAGAAAGGCCCTAGGGGGTCCTTCACCGGAAAAATAGATTGAGGATCAAAGAAAAAGTAGGCAAAAATAAAAAGTCCTTTTCTCGAAATCGGACTTGTTTCACTATCAACATTGAGCCCCCGCGCTGATTGGACACCACGTGGACACACCAAGCGCGATCGGCGACGAGGGGTGCTAACCCGGCCACCCAACCCAGCAGGTCAGGGGCCGACCCCATCCGTGGCTCTGCTTGCTCCTCCTCCATCCCAAGAAAGGGACGACTTCCCATCAACCGCTTGAATAAGGAGGTATTCAAAAAGGGGAGCTGCGGGTTCTTGCTTTCCTTGTAGGAAAGGTCTTGCATCTGTCAGGGGAGGCCCCGGCTTTCTGACTTGCAGCCTCGGTCGAGGGGGTAAGAGTGGGGTGTGGGCTTACTTGCCAATACAAAACCATTAAGTAAACGGAGTAGGTCGATCCAGTTTAATCTCCAGAGGAACTTTCTGCTTTACTGGCCTCCTGCCTTTAGTTTGTAAGGACGGGGGGCGACCATGCATGGTACGTCTCGACCGTGTCTCAGAGGGATAGTTGAACGAGCGACTCATGAATGCTGCCGTCGGGTCTCTATAAAACAGAATGAAAAGCCCGGGTACTGTATAGCCTAAGGATCATGAGCTGAAGCTCGAGTAGGTTTCTTGGCTCAAGAAGACTGCCGCATGTGTATGGTGCTGTTAGCAGGTTACTCAGCAGTACTAGAAGCAAGCAACTCCTCAAGGAAGTATGGGAAGAGAATAGAAGTCTTTTTCGCATAAACCCCGTCATTTTCAGTGCAAAAGCAAGAGAGTTATAGGAAGACAATTCGGTTATGGAGCTCTTACCGTTCTCGCTTCTCAGACGTTTCCACTCCTACCCCTAGGCAACGAAAAAGGGGCCCGATACTTCAACTAGAGGAGCGACCAGTTGGTTCACCAAACCCTGACCCGGAGCATGGGAATTTTATACCAAGTTAGTTGAATGACTGGACCTTTTTCATTGTGAAAGAAGCGTTACGAGATTTCAGACTTGACAACAGCTAATTGAGCAATTTGGGATCGACATCCTCTTTCTCTTCCACAGCTGCGAGTCAAAAGATCGGTGGAAACTACCTGTGCGCCAAGGAGAGGCTTTACAAAACCAAGAAAGAGAAAAACCTCACCTTATTACACTTATTTTGATAAAGAAGAAAGCGAACAGTGGCTTTGGCAACCATAGAGTCATCCCCAATGCCGAGGAACTTTTTTTGCGCAGCGCTACTAATGGAAAAAGATATGCTCTTGGAAACCCGAGCAGCAGCGACTTCGTTCGTCCAAGGGAAACTCCTCAAAAGGCCAGTCGTCTCTAACCCTTTCAAAACCTTAAAGCTCTTCCTTTTGCAGCCAGAAAACCAGGCATCTCAAAAACACTCAGCAAGAGCTCCTCAAGATGTGCATGAACAACTTCACTCTGGCTCGCTAGAATACATTCCGGCTACGCCACCAAGTCCTTTCGAGTATGACTCTCAAGAAAACGGCCTAAAAGGCCTTTAAATGGACTTTTAAGTAGGTTTCTGAAAGTTACTCTGCTCATAGGTCTGGCCCTTTGAATTCATTTCTTAATTCAAATGAATGGGGTGGGTCTCTTCTCGGCAGGAAGGCTTTTGTTTTTTCCTGTGATCCACCGGTTCAATTAGTCATTTAGTCAGCCCTCGCGAAATAAAAGAATGAATCAATCAAGTAAGCATTAATCCTTCCGCGCTAGCAAGATAGGGCCCTTCCTTATTTTAGAGAAAAAAGACGTATCGCCCCTTATCACTTAAAGGTGGCGCTCACGTTTTTTTTCTTTAAAGCTAAAGACTGCAAAATGGCCTGAAAGGCCTTTAAACGGACTTTTAAGTAGTACAAATGGAACGCATCGCGTACTATAACCTTCCTTTTTTGGGCTGGGCCATTCCATCAAATCTTTAAGAAGGGACCCAATCTCGTATTTGATGATCGGCGTGCGATTATAGGCCCGCCAAAGGGAAAGCGCAAAGGTCTTCAGAAGAGACAAGAAAAGGTCTTTACTGGATAGAAAGTTTAGTCATTAGCCTACTGAATCGAGAGTTTAGTACCTTAAAGTTGGAGTTGGTACCTTTCCTTTGAGAAGAAGAGTTGTATGGATAACGAATCAAAAGCTTTTCAGGCTGAAGAAGCCTTTCCTCCATGAAAGGAAGGAAGGGGGGTGGATGGGCTTAGGAAGGTTGGATCGGGCATGGGCGGTGGGAGGACAGAAGGGACTCCCTCTTCTCGAAAAGGGAAATGTATAGCCTGGGTGATCAGCTCTAGATGCGGCACGGAGCAACAGAGATCCAGTCTCACGAGAAGTCGTTTTGGAACCTCCATCCACCAAACCGAAAATCCGAGACGTAGCGTGCTCGCCGAGGGATAGTCAATTTGAGAAGGAAACTTTCTACTAATAGAGCCATGAACCTTGGGTGGGCTTGGCCTCCCCCGATAACATGAGGGGCTTGATTGAGGAGGGGCAGGTCGGTCTGGATTTGAGAACTTGTCCAGTCTAGATTTCCGGGTAGCACGACCAGCTTGACCAAACTCATGAACTGAAGATGCTACATCCAGCTCTAGTTCTAATCCAACATGATAGGAAAGCAAGTCCAGTCTCGAGTTTCTCGTCCTGTCATCCCTACCTATTATTTCCCCTCTGGGTAGTAATGAGGGATCAATTGAGATTGATTCAAATTGGAGAACATATTACCCATCTTCGGGGACAAGGGGCGGAACGACCTCTCGATCTACTTACTGCAGCCCAGGACGGGAGTCGTCATCTAGGCGTTCCCTGTTGCTCCGATCTCCCCTATGCCTAGGACGTTATCTGGGTCGCGGACACAAACACGCTCTTTTTCTGATATGTGTTGCTTTAGCGCGAAAGAAAGGTCAGATCATTGCCCAGTGACAATTGAATTTAGGCCAACTCACCTCGACTGCTTAACCAAAAGAATCAATTACTCTGGGTCAACTTCTCCCTGGAGCTACTGGATATCGACCTAAGAGATACTAGACCAGGTGCGAGAGGAAGGGATGCTGCTATTGATGGACCGGTGCTATCTCTGGATCTAAACCAGAATCCGCGGACGTGCCCGAGTATGACATCTTAGAGCAGCTTAGGAATTATATTTATAATCTTCTGGACAGATAATCTTTGACTTGATCTTGGGTCTTGAGATTTGTCTTTGTCTTCAAGGGACCCGACTTGGACTATGGGTGCAACTTGGAATCTTCACTTTTTACTTGATTTGATCACTTTCTTGAATAACTTTCATTGTTTTTTGCCTTGAGTGAGGTACTTATTTTCTTATTATCTGAAATGGTCAAGCACTTAAACGGAATTATTAGTACAATTTGTTTCATTTCATTATTGTATTATTATCAAAATTTAAGGATACCCAAGGTTGAGGCTAACAATCTCCCCATTTTTTATGATGACATAATAATATAATGAAATGCGATTGAGCTCCCTCTCAGAATATGAATTTAATAAACACTTGAGGTAAGCTCCCCCTAAACATATGCATTTATAAGAAATTTTGATTTGGAGGCATATTTTAGTCATTTCAAGAAGTGTATCAAAGGCGATTAATACCAAGAGAAGTTCCACAAAGATAATTATCATGTTTTTATTTTTCATCACAAGTCAAATTACTCATTAGAGGTTCTATGATAATAATTTAACCAAAGTAAATTTTCAACCAAGAGAAGTTCCATAAATATGATAATTTAATCAATCTCATAAACTTCAAAAATAAAGTTACATTCAAATATTATTCAACCATAGATACAGAAAAAATATTTTTCATTCAATTTTAACAAAAGGTTTTACATTTATAACAAGTCAAGTCATATTCATTACATGACATTCATTACATGTCCCTTCTCCCCCTATGGTATCATCAAAACAAAAGAAGAAAAGAAAAACAAAATGAATTACAGCCCATCTTGGGCTTGCTTCTTCCTGAGCTCTGCCATCTTCTCTAAAAGATCCTTGGTTGGACTTTCATCTCCATCATTCTTTTCCTCTCCATCATCCTTGGCATAAGGGTTATCACTCTCATTTTCATCTTCATCCACATCATCATCTTCATCATCACTACTTGAAATTACAGTAGGGGAAGGAGGAATGGAATGGATTTCGGAAGACTTTGGAGGTTTAGAAGAGGAAGCCGCTCCCTTGACCACTTGAAAAGATTGTTTCTTCACATTGGAGACTTCTATAGAAGGTTGAGTCACTTGGGAGGCCATCTGGTGTATGATTGGAGCTTGCTTATCGAGAAGAGAAGATATTTGAGTGATGGTAAGACCTTGATTTCTTAAATGCTTCTTAGCTCCTTCTACCTTGCCCTTCATCATTGTCCCCAAATCATTCAGTTGAAGGCCTCGTTCCATGGCATCCACAACTTTTCTTTCTATAAGAGATAGGATGGAATCTATCCTATTCTTGGTGACTTCTCCTGAAATTTCTATCTCATCCAATCTAGGCTCCAAGGATTCAGAATTTTTCTTTATCTCTCCTTGGATGATGTCCATCCTAGACTCAAAGGCTGAAAGTCTCTCTGAAGTGACTAACTGGAGGGTCTGAAGGCACTCTCTGGTCTCTGACTGTAGGGTAGCCATGCTGGCTCTACTCTCTGCCATGAAGGAGAGCATAGAAGCCCTCATCTCATCCTGAACTCTCATCTGGCTGAGTCTCATCTCCAGCTGGAACTGCTCCATGCTGGTAGCCATGGAGGCTATCTATCCTGCCATAAGACTCATCTGCTCATCAGAGACTGCTGGCCTACTAGGTTGCTCATAGAATGGCCCAGAGTCCTCAAATTGAGGAGAGTCCTATCTTTTAGATGACTCAGGAACCTCATCCTCAATCACAATCTCAGGCCAGTCAGGTACCATCTCTGCTGCTGGCTTTGAATCTACTACTGGAATTGCCTTAGCCTTTGTAGCTAGCTCATCCTCATGCTCTGGCTCTAGCTGCTCTACTGGCTACTAAACCGGCTGAATCTCTGGCTCTAGCCCTAGTACAGGAGCTAGAGAGGGAGGAATAGGAGGAGTAGATGATGGAATAGGATTAGAAACTGGAAGAGGAATGGAACGAGTGGGATCAGAATATGAAGAGGGAATGGATGGCTGTGAAGAAGGCTTGAGATTCCAATCCTTCTGGCTATCATTCCAAATATAGCCCATCCTTTGGATGATTGCCTTGCTATAAATGGTAGAATCATTAGCATTTACAAAATCTGTGTGCGAAGAAAGAGAGACATGGAAGTATTTGAAAATTTTGGTCAAGGCTTGACCAAATGGAAGACACCCTGACTTTCTCTTATATGCATCATCCATGCAATGGAAAATGATGTAAGAGAGGTCGATATGGGTGGAAGTAAGGATGCACCACAGAAGAAATATATCAAAGAAGGTCAAGTATTCCCTACCACCAGCTCTATAAACTAGATTGTAGGTAATAATGTGGTAGATAAGTCTAGAGGTCAGAGTGAGATCTTTGACTTTGGGTTGGAATGGAGTGGTGAAGTCTTGGTTTATGAACATGAGTTTTAGCACTTCAACCACATCAAATCCTTCATGTTTGGTCCACTGACCATTCACAAAAGATTAGAGAGGATATTAAGGAATTCCAAGAATGTTATGCAAATTGTCTAAATGAAAAAGAAATTTTCTTTCCTAGAACATAGGAGGAAATGATTTGGGTGGATTGATTGAAGTGAAAGTGAGTGTAAAAGATTCTTACTAATCCTAGGTACATGGTTTCGTTAGAAGCTATGAAAGAATCCCACTTAAGGGCAAAAAATAACGATTTGAGTTGACCTAGCCCGTAGGTTTCTAGGTTGAAAAAGTTAACTACCTTACCGTGCAGAGGAGTACGAGGCAAGAGTTTCTCCTTGAATAGCTTTTTGTACTTGGGGGATTTGAACTTGGCAGGTCCTGAGCTCGAAGCCACTTCTTTCCCTTTATCTGTGCGAGCTTTCTTCAGTGGGGGCTCCACAAAGGCGTTCTTCATTCGTGGAGGCATCTTCAGAGATTAGGGTTTGATTTGGAAGGGATTTAAAGAGCAATGGAAGGGATTTGAGTGAGGATTCAATGAAATAGTGGAGTGGAGGGAAATAGGTTTGAGAAATGATTTGAAAAAATTCGGATTTGGGGGTTTTAATTTATACCCACGAAGGAATTTGTCGCCAAAATGGGCTTGAGCCCTGAATTCGTCACCAAAATCAGCTCAGAAAACTTACTGTTTTTGGTTTCGAATGGACTTCATTGCTGAAATTGAATGGATTTTCAATTTTGTTGTCGAATTGGGTACAGGAAGCTTATTGTTTCCTTACTACCCAAAATTTGTCGCCGAATTCAAAATCCTTGACTAAATTCGTCGTTGAATTCAGTACAAAATTTGAAAAATTATTTTATTTTTTATTTTAAAAACATTTTTTCCTAAACCATTGATTTTTTTTAACATAGAAGAACTTTATAAATCATTCAAATCAAACACATAGCATAATTAAACAGATTTTTAAATGACAATACACAAGCTTTCATTTAAGAGCAAATATGATCAATTAAGCTCATTTAGATTAGTCATACCCAATTCTCTTCTCAATGTACTAAATCTATCAGATTGAAGGGGTTTTGTAAAAATATCAGCAAGTTGATTGTTTGTATCTACAAATTCCAATACAACATCTCCATTTTGTACATGATCTCTTATGAAATGATATGTGATTTCGATATGTTTAGTTCTTGAGTATTGAATGAGAGTTTTAGTCATACAAATAGCACTTGTATTATCACACTTAATTGAAATCTTAGAATAGAAAAGTTTAAAATCTTCTAACTGTTGTTTCATGTATAAAGTTTGAGCACAACAATGTCTAGCTGCCATATACTCAGCCTCATCTGTGGATAGGGCCACTGAATTTTGTTTCTTGCTAAACCATGAAACAAGATAATGTCTTAGAAAGTGACAAGTTCACTAGTACTTTTTCTATCAACTTTGCATCCAGCAAAGTCTGTATCTAAATAACTTATTAGGTCTAGTGTTGTGTCGTTAGGATACCATAAACCTAATTCAATGGTACCTAATAGGTATCTAAAGATCCTTTTTACAGTAATCATATGTGATTCTTTTGGACAAGCTTGTAATCTTGCACATATGCACACATGAACATAATGTTAAGCCTACTTATTGTGAGATACAATAGACTACCTATCATGCCTCTATACAGTTTTTCATCAACATTTTTGCCATTTTCATCTTTATCAAGTTTGGTTGATGGACTCATAGGAGTATCCATTACTTTAGTATTTTTCATTTTATACTTTTTAAGCAATTCTTTAGTGTACTTGGCTTGATTGACAAATGTTCCTTATTTTGTTTGCTTAATTTGGAGTCCTAGGAAGAATGTTAGTTCTCCTATCTTACTCATTTTAAATTCATCTTACATAGTTTTAGCAAACATTTTACAAAGTGATTCATTAGTTAATCCAAATATAATGTCATCCACATAGATTTGAATTATTAGCATATCATCATCTTTGGACATAATAAATAAAGTAGTATCAATTTTTCTTCTAATGAATTCATTTTCAATTAAAAAACTGCTTAGTCTATCATACCAAGCTCTTGGAGCTTGCTTTAATTCATATAAGGCTTTAGTTAATTTGAACACATGATTTGGAAATTTATGGTTTTCAATGCAAGGAGATTGATTTACATAAACTTCTTCATTTATAAACTCATTAGGAAATGCAATTTTTACATTCATTTGAAATCATTTAAATTCTTTGTGACTAGCAAATGCAAGTAGCATTCTTATAGCTTCTAGTCTAGCAACCGGGACAAATGTTTCTTCATAGTCTATCCTCTCATCTTGGTTGTAATATTTATTTTTAATTATATTTCTATTTTCATCATTTTTATTTCTAAAGATCCATTTTGTATCAATAATTGATTTATCATAAGGTTTAGGTACTAGATCTCATACTTGGTTACTTTCAAATTGATTTAATTCTTCTTGCATGGCAATGCCCCAAGATTCATCTTCAATGGTTTCCAAGGCATTTTTAGGTTCAATTTGACTTAGAAAAGCAAGGTTCATTAAATTTCTTCTTGTTCTAACCCCTTGTTCCATATTACCAAGGATTAAATCTTTAGGATGATCTTTTATTAATTTTCAAGCTTTGGGAAGTTGATATGATTCTTCATCCTCATTGTTTATTTCAATGATTTTATCATTAGATACTTCTTTCACTTGATTATCTTTATTTACTCATTGATTTCCAAGTTAGATATTTCTTTTGGAAGATTTTGAATTTCATCGTCAATTTCATTATTAGATGGAGTGTTGTTAAATGGGTTTGATTCATCAAACACCACACGAATTGATTCTTTAACAGTTAAGGTTTTCTTATTAAAGACTCTATATGCTTTGCTATTGATAGAATATCCTAGGAAGATTCCTTCTACTGATTTAAGAACAAATTTCTTTAGATGGTGCTTATCATTTAGAATGAAGCATTTACACCCCAAACACCTTAAAATATCCTATATTAAGGATTCTTCCTTTCCAAAACTCATAGGGAGTTTTATTTAATTTATTTTTTATAACTATCATATTGATTACATAGCATGAAGTATTAATGGCCTCAGCCCAAAAATAATTAGGTAGTTTGTTTTCATTAAGAATTGTCCTAGCCAATATTTCTTGGAGAGATCTATTTTACCTCTCAACTACACCATTTTGTTGAGGAGTTCTAGGAGCTGAAAAATTATGGTTAAAATCATTTTCATCCCAAAACGACTCAAGTTCTTTGTTTTTGAACTCTAGGCTCTATCACTTCTTACATTGTTTATGGCATATCATTTTTTCATTTTGAATTCTTTTGCAGAAATTTTTAAATAAAGAAGGTGCCTCATTTTTGTGAGATAAGAATAGCACCCAAGAGTACTTTAAATAGTCATCAACTATTACAAAGGCATAAGATTTACCTCTTAGGCTAGCAACTTCATTTGGCCCAAAAAGGTTTATATGCAAGAGTTCTAGAGGCCTACAAGTATAAATGACTTTCTTAGTTTTGAAAGATGATTTTATTTGTTTTCCAAGTTGGCAAACATCACAAATTTTGTCTAACTTGATCATTCTTAGATAAGTTAGATAAGAGATCCATACTAGCATGACCTAGTCTCCTATGTCATAACCAACTAACCTCATCTATAGCAGAAAAATAAATCATATTTTGTGATTGAAGCTCGTCAAATTGTAAAGTATAAACATTTTCATTTCTGTGAGCAACAAACATGGTATTGAGATTAATCTTATACTTAATTATGCAAATATTGGATTTGAAAGAAACATTTAATCCCTTATCACATAATTGACTTATACTAATAAGGTTATATTTAAGACCATCTACTAGCAAAACATTTTCAATAAAAGTGGAGTTTTTCTTACTAATGTTGCCAATTCCAATGATCCTTCCTTTGCATTGTCTCCTTCCAATGATCCTTCCTTTGCATTGTCTCCTTCCAATGATCCTTCTTTTGCATTGTCTCCAAAGGTCACATGCCCTCCATCCTTGGGAGTGAGTGACATGAACAACTTCTTGTTCCCAGTCATGTGCCTTGAGCATCCACTA
The DNA here is from genome assembly GCA_015143295.1 of Tetracentron sinense. Taxonomy (NCBI): domain Eukaryota; kingdom Viridiplantae; phylum Streptophyta; class Magnoliopsida; order Trochodendrales; family Trochodendraceae; genus Tetracentron; species Tetracentron sinense. The sequence goes on along the minus strand of CM026568.1, from coordinate 43,782 downwards.
TCCAAGAACCAAGTAGTCTTGGAAGAGTTTGACTTGAGGCATACCTACAAGACAAGATCAAGTAACTCCAAGTTATAATCCCCCTCGAACCCAAATTGAATTATGGTTGGTCTTGGGAGGATATGTTCCTTTTGGAACCCACATCATCTTTGGTCCTATAAAGTTAGTTTTAGCAGATGATGTTCCTTTTGGAACCCAAATTTTCTTAACAATTTTTCCATTATAAAATGCAGTAGAGGGTGGAGTTAAGCTACTACTTAATTTGGTAATTTTTTTGCTTAGTAAAGGGATTATGCCCAAGTCGGCCTTACTAAAGACACATCTTTGTTAGCCTAGTAGTCTTTCTAGGTTCTTTTGACCATTAGTGAATGTGAGAATTGTGTTTGTCAAGTGTTTGACTTTAGCTATAAGCTCTTCACATTCACTAGATGAGTTATGAGGAGGATTTTGAATTTTTTTTCAATTTTTCATTTAATTCCTCTTTCTCATTCTCTAAGATACTGTTTTTATTTTGCAGAATTTCATAAGAATTTGTAAGAGTATGAATTGCCTTTTTAAATGATTTATTCATTGAGGTTATTCTAGTGAATTCAAAGTATAATTCATCAAAGACATTTCTAATTTCATCATTTGAAGGTAATTCATTTGAAGTAGAAGTTACCTCTTCCTCATTTGCCATGAGGCACAGATTTGTCACTTCCTCATCACTTAAGTCCTCTAACTTGCTTTCTTCAGAATCATCCCAAGTGGCCATCATAGCTTTCTTCTTGAATTTGTGGCTTTTCTTGAGTTGAGGGCTATCAGTTCTTATGTGGCCAGGCTTCTTGCATTCAAAACATGTAAGAGGTTCCTTCTTGCTTGTCTTAGCCTTGGACACCTCCTTAGAGAACTCCTTCTTGTATGGTATGTTCTTAAAGTTCTTCTTATGCTTGAAAAACCTTTTGAACCTTCTTGTCATTAAGGCAATGTCCTCATCATCACCACTGGATTCTTCTTCACTTTCTTCCACTAGAGATGACTTGAGGGCCAGCCCCTTCTTGGATTTTTGGTTCCTCTGCAACTTGATCCTTCATTATGACCTCATGGGTCATGAGTGATCCCAATAGCTCATCCATTGGCAGCTTGGTGTGGTCCTTTGCTTCTTGTATAACTGTGACTTTAGGAGTCCACTCCTTGGGCAGTGAACGAAGAACATTTCTTACATTCTCTGCATTTGAATAGACTTTACCCAAAGATTTCAGTCCATTAGTAATGTTAGTAAATCGAGTAAAAATGTCACCTATTGATTCTTCTTTTTTCATTTTAAATAATTCATACTTGTGAACAAACATGCTTATCTTTTTTTCCTTAACTTGGTTAGTTCCTTCATATGTGACTTGGAGTTTATCCCAAATCTCTTTTACAGAGTCACATCCAGATACTCTGTTAAATTCTTGAGGACTTAACGCACAGTAGAGATTACTAATGGCTTTAGCATTAATTTGAATGAGCTTAATGTCAGCCTCATTCCATTCTTTCTTTACTTTGGGGATTCTAACATCATCCACAACTTTAATGGGAAGTTGTGGATCTTTGACTATGACTTTCTAACATTCATAGTCAAGGGCTTGAATGTAGTACATCATTCTGGTTTTCCAATAATTATAATTTTCTCCATTAAACAAAGGAGGTCTGGTGGTTGACTGTCCCTCTCCTAAGCTGGTTGCAAAAATGTTGTTTGTCATTTATATCGATTACTCTAAGATATTTTAGATCTATTTAGAGTATTAGGCTCTGATGCCAATTGTTGGCCAGGTAATGACCCTAAAGGGGGGGTGAATAGGGTTTATGGCAGATTTTAAAAATTTAAACTCTAAGCCTATAATGCGGAATAAAATTAATTTAGAACTGAAGATTAATCAGAAATAATGCTGAAAGTAAAGGAGAAGAGTTAGAAGAGCAAACTCAAAAAATTTTCACGAGGTTCAGCAATTCCAGCCTACTCACCGCCTCAAGCTTTTCCATCTAGAGGATTCACCACGATTCCTTAATCGCACAAACTCCTTCACTGGTGGAGCCTAAACCTTTACAACCCCTCTTTCAAATCGAGACACAACCTTTACACACCCTCCTTTAGGTTGGGTTAATACCTGCAAGAGCACTTCCCTCTCTTATTGAAATGAAGAAAAAACTTCAATGCAAGAATCCAAGATTCTTGACTGACCTCAATAAATGAGTTGTGGATTTAAAAATCCAAATTGAATGCTTCTGAAATGAGCTGAATAAGAATGGAGTACAAACTCTAATGAAATCTCTCAAAATGATTGGAGTTGATTAGCTCAAACGAGATTTTGGGGATTTCTAAGTATAAGAGTGAGTGTTAAAATCAAAGTGAGTGTAAGAATAATTGATAGGAGTTATTGCACTGATCAAGATTTATAGGACATGATCCAATAGAGCTGTTGATGAAACATTAAATGCATAAGAGGCCGTTTAAAACTAGCCGTTACAACATTTTTTCTGTTTCAGGCTTCAATTCGTCGACGAAGTGGGGTTGCCTCTTCAATTCATCGCCGAATTTATAAAAAAGTGAGCACAGGTTCATTTTTTGTCTCCAATTCGTTGCTGAATTCAGAACACTATGTCAATTCGTCGACGAATTCTGAATAAAAATTCTGAATTCTGTCTTGGATCAGACCAAGATGATAGGAATGAATTCTTTGGTCATTTGGCAGTACTCTAACATGATTTTTATGAATTTTAGGGCCTTAGAATGATTTCCAATATTAGTCCTAGGCTCTTATAGTCAATCTATATAATTTGAGCAATCAACTTACCATATTTTGAGGACTTCTTACACAAGTCCTAGACACTCTCAAAATAAATAAAATTACATTTATAATCTTCTGGAGAGATGATCTTTGACTTGATCTTGGGTCTTGAGATTTGTCTTTGTCTTCAAGGGACCCAACTTGGACTATGGGTGCAACTTGGAATCTTCACTTTTTACTTGAGTTGATCATTTTCTTGAATAACTTTCATTCTTTTTGCCTTGAGTGAGGTACTTATTTTCTTATGATCTGAAATGGTCAAACACTTAAACAGAATTATTAGTACCATTAGTTTTATTTCATTATTGTGTTATTATCAAAATTTATGGGTACCCAAGGTTGTAACCTTGAGGCTAACAAACTCTTCTCTCATCTAGTTTCTTTTATAGCTTTATTTGTTGATGTTCTTGCATTACTTTTATTTCAAAGCATTGTAAGTGACTTTCAATTTAATTAAGAAATTTTCATGTTGGTTCTTTATGTTTGATGTCTTTTATTGTGTTTATTTCATACTCTTTATTTCATGGATATTAGTAGGTCTTAATCATCTCTCAAACAAAAAAATGATTTAAAAATCAACTCATCCTTCTCATCCCTCCATCTTTCTCATAGCGTTCTAGTGTTTTTATTTTCTTTATTGCACTAACCTAGCTAACCCGAGTGCGGAATCAACATCCGACCTACCATTATGCTTAATTTCATATTTTGCAGGAAAAAGAATCGGATATTATAAATATTGTTAAAATTAGGATGATTCTAAACAACGGAAAAAACCTTATTTCAAATGGCCTTGTTGGGTCCGATCCAATAAGCAATTGATTCGATCTGAGAGTCATTCAATTCTCCTGTAATCATCTACAATTTCTTCACCATCTTCTTCACCTCCCTCTTCCCTTCTAGTTACTATGGTAGCAGGAAAGCCCCTCATCGATACTTACGCTCCCAGCTCCGCCAATCCGCCTAATTGCATTGTGCTCCCCAGACAACGGCAACTCAATTCGAGATCCAGCCACACATAGTGCAAATGCTTCCTACTTTCTATGATATTCCCAAAGAAGACCCGTACACTCATCTTAGGAAGTTCTTGAATATCTGCACATTGTTCATAAATCAACATTTGGATGAAGAAAATGTTAGATTGAGAGTATTCCCATTCTGTAAAATCCCAGAACTCATTTTCTTATTTGGTGAATAGTGTCTATGAATAGTGCCAGTGAATAGTGATTTTTGGTTGAAAAGGGCCTTCTAGGTATTAGGTGTGTGATGATTGAATAAAAGAATTTGAAATCAAAATTTGATGTATTGTATGGGTTAAAGCCAAGGAAAAAGAGTGGAACCACTCTTAGCAAGTTAATGAAAGAGTGAAATCACTCTAAGTGTGAAAAATAGAAAAAAAAACAGGAAAACTGGCCAAGTTCTGCAAAGGCCGATTGATCGTCTCTCAAGGCCAGTCGACCGACTATCACGAAAAGGGCCAAAATAGGCTAACAGTGAGTTGGGATTCAGGGCCGGTCGATCGCCCCTCATAGCCAGTCGACCGACAGTCAAGAAATTACCCAAAATGGGCTAAACAGTAAGGTGTTTGACCTGGCCGGTCGACCGTCCCTCCTAGTCGGTCAACTGGGCCCCGAAAATTTTGGCCTGTTTGGTATTTTACACTATTTTATTAAGGGTAGATTTGTCTTTTGACCACCCATTTGCCTATTTATACCCCCATTTGTCTATTTATACCCATTTTCGTGGGTAAGGGTTTCATAAACCCTCAAGGTAGAAATTTGAGAAAAAATTGAGAGAGTTAGAGAGGGAGAAAGGGAAAGCAAGGGTTTTAGCCAAAGGATTGTGTTGGACATTATGCCCTAAAAAGTCATTTAGATTGTAAGATTTTTATTGATTAGATTAGTAAAGACATCTTCTTTATCTATTGTGAATTCATTATGGGTAATTGACCAAGATCATGAGATGATCTATACGATATGAGATATCGAACAAGGTCCCTACAATATATTGTAGGAAAGCTATGTGATTAGTTATGGACTAACACAGGTATATATAGCTTTCTAATTTCTTATACCTTATAGTGTCATAACTATGGGTAAAGCTGGGCACTTCACCACTTATATGGCTGACACAATGCTTAGATGTTCTCAATGGTTGAGATGTAGTTTTATCTCAAACTATTGTAGTGAAGACTACACTTCAACATATGGGTGCTTAAATGTACATTGACTAATAGCATTCAATGAAAGACCTCTTGCATAAACATACTATTAGATAGATGGTCTCTCATTCACATTGGACAAATTTGATGATCCTTAGATCTGATGAGTTCATTTATAACTGAGTAGTGATTTGGTTGTTTTAATTGCACCTAAGTACTCTTTACTTAAGGGACTACGATAAGGTGACAGTTGGATAATCAGAAAGCAGTTCGAGTCATGATGAATATCAAACAAGAAATCCATACTCATTAAATTGAGAGATTATTCAAGTTCCGGGATAAGACAGTCCATTAAGCTAAAAGCTTGCGCAGGTGATTTTGAAATCAAATACATTTGAGATATATATATTGATAAATTATATTATATTTAATAAAATATTTTTTTTTCAAAATGTTTTAACATGATAAATAGTTTCTCATGGCTTAATCAAATGTTTTGGAACCCCGGATGATGTATAATAGGCTATGAGTTAGATAGCATCTTAATCTCGAAGGCCTATTAGGGATAATGTTAATGGAAGGATTATTCAAATGCATTAGTTCATGTGGAGGGATCCTTTTGGTTTATGTTCTTTCACTGGGATTCAATTGCAATATGGATATCTCACATCACTTGCAATTCTGGTGTCCTTCCTATTAAAGGTTCAATGGAATAACACCGGGTAAGCCAGAGTTAGAATATCCCAGAGCAATCTGAGGATGTGCTCATAAATAAAAGAAATACAAGCTCGTACAAATAGATTAAATGTTAATCTATATTTTAGATTAAATGTTAATCTAATTTAAAGAGATAAAATAATAATATATTATTTACCAACCATAAAGGTGGGCTCACGCCCATGAGGTTAACACCCCTATAAGTGGCACCTACTTTATCTTTCCTATATTTTAGGGATTTTGGTTAGTAGATAATTATTAATTAATTATCTCTTATCTAATGAGATTAGATTATTACTTGGTTGTGAAGAAACAAAAGAGATAAAGGATAATCACTAATCCCTCTCTTTAAGCTCATGCCCCCTCCCCCCCTGGTGGAGAATCTAGATTGTCTAGGTTCAATATACCCTATTTTTTAGGGAGTTGGTTATATCCTTTTAATTGAGGAATCCTTTTTAGAAAATGAAACTTAAAATAGAAGTTCTATGATAACAAACTTATTATGGATTAACTAGGAGTCTAATAATGATAAGTGTTATCATTATTAGAAACTCTAAAAGATAATTAGCAAGATATAGATTAGATCTATCTATAAATACACCACAAGGATTTTCGTGACTAAAGGAGTTGACACCCAAGGATTTTCGTGAGCTAGAGAGAATTCTCTAAAGATTTTCGTAAGCTAAGGAGAACATCCCAAGGGATTTTCGTGAACTACTTGTGGGGTTCTAAATAGTTAGAACTTAATCATCTCCTTTTTATCTTACGATCTTCTTTTAAGAATTGATCCAAAGATAATTTTGTTCTTCATAAAGCTAAGAAAAGATTCGAAAGCTTCGTGGAGATAGCGAAGAGCGAGGATTGAGCTAAGATTATTTCTACGAGAAATCTCTACAAAGAGTTCTGAAGTTCTATCGTTTTGTCCGACACCGGTAAACATCATTCACCTAGGTATTCTTCTTTTTTAATGTAGATAATTTTAAATGCTTTCTTTGGTGTAAAGATATTCAGGATCCAGATTTCCGCAAATTTTTTTTATCTGGAGTCCCTTCAGATTGTGCTAGTGATCAAGGTGGAACTTGGATCTCACATCCTCAACTCTTCTCAAGCTTTTCCCTAATACTAAAAGTAAGTAACTTCTACTACCTAGCTTTGTTATGATACCAATAATGAAAAAGATAATTAAAGTATGATTTTGAATAGCAATTGTAAGTATATCCTTCTAGTTAACTTAGTGATAACCTAGATCCCAAACTTAGGTTTCCAAGCTTGAAATGTTTTGATTGTTTACATGTGTTTTCAAATTTCTAAATCTACCATGATTTCTCTAAATGTATGAGCTATAAAGTACATTATGGATGTAATAGGCAAAGTAACCATGATCTATGCCATGTATACCAAATGTATGATTCCTATTGCTATGATTTCATGTTTCGAACTTGTTCATGCATACTAAGATGTTTTTAAGGTTTTTTTCATGAATGTCTAATTATTAGAACACATATATATGTTTCCTTTAAGTTCTCCTATATCTATAAGAATATTCAAATGCCCACAAGTTATTTCTTTAAGTATCACCATGACATTTTGATGTTCACAAATCACTATGCACAAGCATGTATGCATGAATCGAGTTTTTAAGTATAAGTATATGAAGACAAACCAAGATAAGACAAGTGATTCATGAAATGAATGATTAAGCAGAACTTTGGGTCGGTCAATGATAGGGCATATCCAAGGATATGCTATATCCAACTTCAAGAAAACAAGACAAGCAAATATAATAATATCGGACGTTGGGCGGGTCAAGGATATTAGTGTGCCTTTTCTATTTCAATGAAGGGTGTTTACACACCCGACTTCAAGTTGTTTCAAGTATTTCGATGAGGGGTATTTACATACCCGGCTTTTAAGTCGTTTCAAGAGCACTAATATCTGACTTCAAGTACAAGACAAGTAGGATCCAAGCTGTAGAGCCCCAGAAATTTGGTTCACTGTTCATGTGAACAGTGTCCTTATATGGTGTGTGTAAAGTCCTAAGGCCTTACGTAGTGTTCTTGGTATTATGGTGAGTCAAGTGAGAATTTTATGTGCATGTGTTAAGTCTCAAAGAGAGAGTATAAATATACTCTAAGTGGGTAAAAGCAAGGGGTATAAAATACCCTAAGTGGTTAATGGGTTGTAGGTGAATAATGCTAGTGCGCGAGACATAAAGAGGTCGGGGTCTCTCATGCATGTGGGTGTGGATTCAATGATCACTTAGGTGGGTTACGAACTTATGGGGAACAATTCATGAAGTGTGAGTAGGGTATTGGACCCAAGGGAAAAGAGTGTGAAAACACTCGAGGTGTTCTAAGTGTTGAAGAAGTATGTCTTAACATTACCCTCAACTTTATGAAGCCCTAATTTTATCACTGTCGCTCGGAATCGAGTGATTCTTGAATTTTAGGAAAGGAATTGGAACCCTCTTAGAGGTTCATGTTTACCATTTTTCTATATTTTGAGTCAGAGTTGAGTTAAAGGTTGGATTTCCGAAATCGGATCTACTGAAAACCCGGGCTACTGAAACCCAATTCCAGACCAGTCGGCTTTAGGGACAATTTGGTCCATGAATAAAAAAGAATTGGAAGATTTTAAAATGCCAAAACTATTCTTCTTTGAATGACGAGTCCAACGCAAGTTGAATCGTCGAAATCCGACGAACGAGTCAAAAGTTATGGCCGAAATACCAAAATAGGAAAATCTGAAAAATTACTGTCAGATTTACGAATGATCGTACAGACCCTACGTACGATCATAGGTGAGCTACGATCGATCATAGAAAATCTGCGATCGATCGTAGAATTCCAAAAATGGCCAAACTCTTTGTAATGTTTACGATCGATCGTAGGAAACTACGAGCGATCGTAGCAGATTTGCGATCGATCGTAGATATGTTACGATCGATCGTAGGTCGCGAACCCAAAATTTTTATGCGAGATTTTTAGGGTTTCTACTCCTTGACCTATAAATAGGAGATGATTTGGGGGTTTTTGGGTTACCTTAAACCTAAAGAAAGACCTTAGAAGAGAAGGGAAGAGAGTGAGAGTTTCCAAGAGGGGGTTTTGGATTGGAAGAGGAAGAGCACGAATCAAGCTTCGATCTCGCTCCTACGTGCCATTGGAGCTTGGATCTCCATCCACAAGCTTAGGTTTCACTTCTACAAGCTTCCTCAAGCTTTTTCGAGCATTGGATCAAAGGGATTTCATCTCATAAGGTAGATACACTCTACTAGATTCTAATTTCATAAATCATCAATGATAAACATGAATTTCTTGATAAGTATAGATATATATAGCCTCATATATGTGGAAATACACTCTTCTAGCTATTGATTTCATGAATCCTTTTCTATATCAACATAAAATCCTATGCTTGGTGATATGAGTTAATTATGATGATGCTATACTTTTAACCAACAAATAAAAGATGGTAAATAGTGAGTTGTTCTATAAGTTAGTATCCAAAGATGAAAAGCATGTTAAAAAACATAAGTTTTGGGGAAAAAAAAAGTAGAAAAACCTTATTTTCGATGTAATTGGAATGGTGTGATTTAATGGTATATGGCTATTACAATGGATGAATTACGTTGAGTATTGAATATATGACTATATGTAAAGTGTTTCCTTTAATGTCTACCATGTTATATCACAATTGCTACACGGACACATATGCGTATGCATGATTGAGCTTTTCTAAATTATGGGTATCCAAAAGAAGTACTTAAGATGTAATACAAGAATAAGAAGATGAAAAGTATAAGAAGCAAAAGAAGTATATGGAAAGTATAAGAGGCAAAAGAGGTTATAAGAAGTACAAAAAGATGGAAAATATATGGAAAAAGCCGACGGGGATGCACGATAGCAGGCCGCCTAAAAGGGAAATGGATACTAGCATCGGATTCCGATGATAGCAGGCCACCGGGAAGGGAAATGGATGCTAGTTGTCTACTCCAAAGGTAGCCAAATGTAAGGATAACATTAGGCTACCCAGCTTACGTAGGTACAGGTACTAGTTGTCCGACTCCTGAGGTAAGAAATGATGAATACCAAGTGTAACGGATAAAATTCGTAAAACAAACTCAGCGTTGAGGGACGAGCTTGTTTTTGTCGTTTTGTTCACGAAAGTGACACGTGAACATGAGTTGGGGTCACGTGCTTAAAATATAGGGGTCACACGTTGTCTGATGCACAACGATCCCGTTGTGCGCATTACGACGCCTTTGTTCTCATGCAGAACAACGTTTTCGTTGTGGCTTTGACAACGTGCTCGTTGTCTAAAGCACAACGTGAACGTTGTGCTCTTGACAACATCGTTGTCGTTACGCGAACAACGAGTCCGTTGTCTCACCGACAACGATGTCGTGCTGTATTTTAAGGCATCTACGCCGTAACCGAGCTTGAGTCAACAACGAGACCGACTTTTAGGAGGAAGTGATCAGGAGGCGATCCATAATTCCGACAGGCGTGCTGAACGCGCCGTTTCGTGCCGAAAGCACTGTCTTGGCATTTAATGCTGGTCACTTCTGCGTACCGTCCGATCCCGTCCGATTGGACTTATAGGAGGCTCTCACGTGTAATGCAACCGGCGGCAGATATGTGTAAGATATTTGGCAATGAGTGCAAAGACACGTGGTATGGACGCCTATGGCCATCTATGGTCATCGATGGCCATACCAACCCTTGCCCTATAAAAACCCCGTGATTTTTAGTGCACAGGACACTTGTTCATTAACCCAGATCCGAGAATACGTGTTCAATGCATCCAGTGCCTTGCGTATTTTTCAGTGACTGTTCTAGCGTTTACTGTTCATCATCTTCTACACTTACTGACTTTACCATCGGAGTACAGGTCAGGGTGCCACACCCTCCGCTCCAACCTTCTACCAGTAAACCAGAACGTGGAAGAAGCTGCTGCTGACGCGTGTCCTTCCGGTATTTTTTCCCTCACAAAATTGGCGCCGTCTGTGGGAAATAATAAACGGACCCCCCTTTGCTCTCTGTGATCATGGCTGATCAGTCAATAGTGTTCGGGCATGAGGATCAAACCCCTCAGGCCACTTCTTTCATACCTTCTGTCGTGCACATTCCTGGAGTCAGTCCTTCGTCTGGGCAACCAGAGAGGACCGTGCCTCCTCCTGCTGAGCTCTCTGTTTCAGATCGCATCTTGGCGATGTTGCAGCTGCAGCAGTCTGCTCTGGATCAAATCACCAGGTAGCAGCAAGTGATGCAGGCAAGGCTGGAGGCATTCGAGCATAGCAGGCTCGAGGTGGATGATGTGCCACTGCAGAGGCCTTCCTTGAGACGTCAGTTTGACTTCTCTTCTTCTCCTTCTGCCCCAGAGAACCGTGAAACCAGGTTTGTGCTTCTTCCTACTGAAGGGGATGTAAGGCAACCTCCGGTTCGGGCAGAGCAGAGCATCTATTCGGATCATGTGGATTTCAGAGAAGGAGCAAGGAAAGAAGACCTGAGAGTGGGTACCGGAGGTGCAGACACCCAGAAGACTTGGGTAACAGCCAAGGAGGTGGAGGCTTTAATCGGTGCTCGTGTTAAGAGCATGAAGGGAGGGATTCCTGACCACTTTGCCCAGTCAGCAAAGGAGAACGTTGAGAACTCTCATTTCACGGATGCCATCAACCAGTCCTATACTTCTTCCAAGTTCATAACTCCGATCTTCCCCATGTACACTGGAAAGACGGACCCGGAGGAGCATTTGTTTGACTTCAAACATGCGATGGCTGTTCGTAATCCAGATGATGACCTGTATTGCAAGGCTTTCCCCAACAGCCTGTCTGGGGCAGCATCGAAGTGGTTTCGGAACTTGCCTCCTGGTTCCATCAGCAACTTCTCGGAGCTCAGGTCGGCCTTTATTGATCGCTTTATCATCAATAAGAAGAAGAAGGCAGGTGCAGATACTCTCTTCTCTTTGAGGATGAAGCCGACCGAATCCTTGAAGGACTTCATTTCGCGTTTCACCGATGAAGTCCACAACATTGACAAGGTTGACGAAGCGAGCTGCATCGCTGCTTTCAAGAATGCTATCCCCAAGCATTCCGAGCTCTACAAGTCCTTAGCTCTTGACTATCCTGTCAAGATGGACGAGTTGATGGTACGTGCCACCAAGTACGGGAGGTACGAGGAGGACGTATCCGTTGTGTCCGTGCCGAAGCCCAGAGCGAGAGTGGTGGATGTCGTGGAGAGGACACACCGATCATCGAAGAGGAAGGAGAAGAAGCAGAGGTACGAGTCTTCATCATCTGAGGACTCGTCACCGAGGAAGCAGAGAGAGAAAGTTGTGTATGTGACCCAGCGGGATCAGCCGGATCGGCGCCCGTTGGAAAGAAATTTTAACCAGCATCAGAGCAGGACGGAGAGACGTCCTAATGACCAGCAGGCGAGGCAGCAGTATCAGCCACGCCAAGTGCAGCCTCAAGTACAGCACGAGAGAGGCGTGCAGCCTAATGAGAGGCGATCTTTTGCAGATCAAACACCGCGCATCAATTTCACAGTCAGCCCGGCGACCATCATGAGGTCAATGGAGGATCAGCCATACTTTGAGTGGCCGGCGAGGGCGGTGCAGGATATTACATCGGGACCACGGGTGCATGAGTATTGTCACTATCACAAGTGCCGTGGTCATCTCACCAACCGATGTCGTATTCTGAGGGAATACTTGGAGAGGCTTGTTCAGGAGGGGTACTTGGGAGAGTATCTCGCTTCTGACAACGGCGGTGGGGAACGCACCAGGGAGCCGGTGTCCCAATCTCGTGGAGGAGAACCCGCCAATAATCCCAGTACCAGTGGAGGAGCTTCCTTGGGCACGATCAATGTCATTTGCCGCGTGCAAACGCCGAAAACTGATGTGGAGAGGAACTTCAGGGCGAAGGCCAGGAAGCTGTCTTATGAGGCTGCAGTGTGCCAGGTGCAAGTGCCCAGCAGAAGCGTTGAGCAGGCACTCACCTTCACTGATCGTGATCTGGCAGGAGTGATCCGACCTCACTATGATGCTCTTGTTCTCACCATGAGAATAGGAGACTTCAACATCAAGAGAGTGCTCGTGGATTCAGGGAGTGGAGCAGACATCTTGTACCTTCATGCTTTCACTCAGATGAAGTTAGACCCTTCCGTCCTCATCCCCACTCAGACTCCCCTGTTCGGATTTGATGGCAGCTCGATGCAGCCTGTAGGCGACGTTGTCTTGCCTGTTGTGGCTGGACCCGTTGTCCTTCAGACCAGGTTTTCCGTCCTGGATGCGCCATCACCGTACAATGCCATCTTGGGTCGTTGGTGGACCCATGAGATGAAGGCTGTTCCGTCCTCGTACTACCAGGTGTTGAAGTATCCAACGCAGGACGGGCCTCAGGAGATCCGAGGTGATCAGTTGGCATCGCAGAAGTGCGATTTTCCTGCTTCCGTTGTGCCCTCATAGCAGTTACAGGTCGCTCCCGTTGTGGAGGAGAGCTCGGAGACATCGTTGTGCAGACCTTCCGTTGAGCCCACGAAAGCTGTCAATTTGGGAACGGAAGAAGAGCCAAAGGTGTTGTAGGTCGGGACGAGCTTGACAACGGAGGAGGAGCTCGAGTTGCTGAGTTTTCTTAGGCAGAATCTTGATGTCTTTGCATGGTCTCACAAAGACATGACTGACATCGATCCGAGTGTTATCTGTCATCACCTCAATGTTGATCCTGCTATCCCTCCAGTGAAGCAGAAACCTCGGAGGCTTGCTCCAGCTTATCATGATGTAGTGAATGAGGAGATTGACAAGCTGATCTAGTTCGGGTTCATTCAGGAGGTGCAGTATCCTGACTGGATAGCCAATGTTGTGGCTGTGCCTAAGAAGAACGGGAAGGTGAGAGTTTGCATCGACTTCACCGGTGTCAACAAGGCATGCCCCAAGGACTTTTTTCCCATGCCAAGGATAGACAGGCTCATCAACGCCACTGCTGGCCACGAGATGTTATCCTTCATGGATGGTTATTCGGGCTATAACCAGATCCTCCTGGCGGAAGCAGATCGAGAGAAGACCACCTTCATAACAGAGCGAGGTTTGTTCTGTTATCGGGTGATGCCTTTTGGCTTGAAGAATGCAGGTGCCACCTATCAACGTCTGATGAATCTAATGTTCGGGTCACTCCTTGGCAAGACGGTTGAAGTGTACATCGATGATATCGTTGTGAAGAGTCGAGTACGAGGTACTCTGGTGGCAGACCTTGCTGAACCTTTCTCTGTGCTGCGATCTTTCAATCTGAAGATCAACCCAGAGAAGTGCACCTTCGGAGTTACCTCAGGGAAATTTTTGGGTTACCTTGTGAGCCAGCGGGGGATTGAGGCTAATCCAGCTCAAATCCGCGCTTTGCTGGACATGCCAGAGCCTAAGTCGAAGAAGGAGATCCAGAAGCTGACAGGCCGGATTGCTGCGCTCAACCGATTTATCTCCAAGTCATCCGATCGTTGCAAACCTCTGTTCGAGCTGCTGAGGAAGGACTCCATTTTTGCGTGGACTCCGGAGTGTTCCCGAGCTTTCCTTGCCTTGAAGGAGTATTTAGGCTCAGCTCCTATCCTTTCGGTGCCAGAGCCAGGTGAAATCTTATATCTCTATTTGTCTGTTTCAGAGCAAGCCTTGGTTCCGTCCTGGTGAGGAGCTGTGATGGCGTGGAGAAGCCTGTCTAGTTCATCAGCAAAACCTTTCTCAAGGCAGAATGCAATTATAGCAAGCTCGAGAAGGTGTGTCTGGCTCTTGTCTTTTCTGCAGAGAAGCTTCGTCCGTACTTTCATGCTCATTCTATCGTTGTCATCACAACGTATCCATTGAAAGTCGTGCTGGGACGACCCTCAAAGTGGGCAGTAGCTCTGAGTGAGTTCGATATCCAGTACCGGGCCAGGAGTTCAAAGAAGGGGCAAGTGATGGCGGGTTTTCTTTCTGATTTCCCTGTGGAGGAGGAGGCAGAGGACATGGTTGCTGATCTTCGGGAGCTCCCAATTGAAGTTGACAACGGAGATGCCGTTGTGGAGGGAGCCGAGTCGTCGGAATGGAGCGGTTGGCTGTTATACGTGGACGGATCTTCCAATTTCAGTGGTTCGGGACTAGGCGTTGTGCTCATAAGTCCGGACAACATCAAAGTACAGAAGATGTCGTGCCTTGGGTTCACTGCCTCCAACAACGAAACTGAGTACGAAGCCTTACTCCTTGGGTTGGAGAGTGCACGAGAGTTGCAGATCTCCACGTTGAGAGTGTTTTGTGATTCATAGCTCGTGGTGAATCAGGTGAATGGTGTTTATGATTGCAAGGACGACCGGATGAAGCAGTATGCTACTCTCGTTCGTTCGTTGTGTGAAACATTCACCGTTGTGGAGATCAGGCATATCCGAAGAGATGACAACAGACATGCTGATGCTCTGGCGTATCTAGCTTCCATGGTGCAGGCTGACGAGCCTAAGGCTATTCTGATGGAGTTTCAAGAGTATCCTTCGATAACTCTTCAGGCACAGCGAGAAGTGTTCTTTGTCAATCCAGTCCCGAGCTAGATGACAGGGTTGGTGGCTTATCTAAAGGACGGAGTTCTCCCTATCAGTGTGAAGAAGTCGAGGCGCATTCAGTTCAAGGCATCTCGTTATACCTTGGTGCAAGGAGAATTATTCAGGAAATCTTTTGGTGGTCCCTTGCTGAAGTGTGTTCATCCTGTAGACGTGGAGAGAATACTTGCTGAGCTGCATGAAGGTATATGTGGTATTCATTCGGGCGGGAGAACCATTGCCCATCGAGCTCTGGGGCAAGGTTACTTCTGGCCTTATATGCAGGCCGATGCTCAGAAGTATGTGAAGAGGTGCAACCAATGCCAGCGGTTTGCTCGCTTGATTCATGCTCCAGCTCAAGAGCTCAGCACTGTATCTCAGCCTTGGCCGTTTGCGCGGTGGAGACTTGATATTGTGGGACCTTTTCCGAGGGCTCCAGGGAATCTGATCTTCCTTCTAGTGGCAACTGACTATTTCTCACGGTGGATTGAAGCTGTTCCCCTTGCACGTATCAGAGAACAAGAGGTGAAGAAGTTCTTGTGGGAGCATATCATCTGCAGATTTGGCATACCGCAGTCCATCATTACTGACAACGGGAAGCAGTTCTCAGGACGTTTGATTGCCGACTTTTGCAGCGAGCTGAAGATCAAGCATGTTTTCTCTTCCCCATATTATCCTCAGGGGAATGGATTGGCCGAGGCAGCCAACAAGAATATTCTCAATGCCTTGAAGAGAAGACTGGAGGACGCGAAGGGGAAGTGGACCACCGAGCTGCACAACGTTTTGTGGGGGTACAGAACAACTCCAAGGAGCCCTACCAATGAAACTCCTTTCTCTCTAGCGTATGGCATGGAGGCTGTCATTCCTACAGTGATCAGTTTACCTACAGTGCGTTCTTGGCACAGCAAGAAGAAGGGTGGAGAGAAAGATCAGAACGTAGAGCTCATGGCTATTCATCTTGATCTGCTAGAAGAGAAGCGAGAAGATGCCAGCATTCAGATGAGGAGGTATCAGCAGCGATTGAGGAAAGCCTACAACAGGAAAGTACAACGGAGAGTGCTGCAGGTCGGTGATCTCGTCCTCCGAAGAGTGTTCCAGAACACAAGAGAGCTTAACAGTGGCAAGTTGGGACCAAACTGGGAAGGGCCTTATATCGTAGAACGATTGGGAAGTCCTGGAGTCTGCTACTTGAAAGAATTGCAAGGTAACCTCATCTCGAAATCTTGGAACATCATGAATCTGAGGCAATTCTTTCAATAGAATCTGTGATATGCTATTTACATACATCGTTGTGCTTACGAGTTTTCAGTGATTTCGCATAGTCATAGTGTTCATATTTCAACATGTGATTTGCAATATTATGTGCCTGCTCGTTGTTTACACTATTCTCTGTCTGGTACATGTTTTGCAAGTAATTCAAATAAAGTTTTGACTGAACAACGTACTCATAACGAACACGAGTGGCTTATATAAGGATGTCATCTGAGCAAATCTAGTGGCTTATCCTAATGACATCCTCTGAGCATGTGCTTTGGAACTGAGTTACATTGCGTTCGTCCTATGAATTTTATTTGTCAGATTGCATTCACAGTGAACTACGCGAATGATGCATTTGGATCAGTGCTTGCTCGTAGTGCTTTGCTCATAGTGTTTGCTCGTGGTGCTTGCTCGAAGTGTTAGCTCGTGGTGCTTTGATCGTAGTGCTATGATCGTAGTGCTTTGCTCATGGTGAACGCTCATAGCGAACGCTCGTAGTGCTTTGCTCGTAGCGTTTGCTCGTGGTGCTTGCTCGTAGTGTTAGTTCGTAGTGCTCTATTCGTAGTACTCTATTTCTAGTGCTTGTTCGTTGTGCTTTGATCCTAGCGCTCTACTCATAGTGTACTGCTCGTAGTGTTTTGATCAAAATAGTTTATTTAAGTGTGCAACAGTTATAATTTTCACGAATATTCAAACATTCACATAGTGAAGTACCGCATTAACATCAGTATAGTGGACTGTGAAAAATCATTCAGCTACTCATGTTGTGTTCTTTCTTATTCTGTGTGCATGCGTTGTACTATGCTACGAGGTGAAAAGAAGTGCAAACATAAGAAAGAGGAGCGATCTATTCATATCAAATGTAGAGCCCCAGACTTTTTTTCATGCTTAATACATGACACTTTCGTTGTCATCTCGCCTTTTTAAGAGGTATGATTAATAAATGAGGAAGAACTTGGAAATTTCGAAATGTCAGAATTGTTCCTCTTCGAAGTACGAACACAACGCAAGTTGAATCGTCAAAATCGGACGAACGAGTCAAAAGATATGGCCAAAACAGTCTGTACCTGTAGGAAAACGTATACTGTGTGCATCCGTTGTACAACTCACCACGGGCACGTTGTACAGCTCACCACGGGTACGTTGTACAACGGCACCACGAGTTGACACTATTCACGGCACCACGAGTTGATACTATTCATGGCACCACGAGTTGCACTATTCACGGCACCACGAGTTGACACTATTCATGGCACCACGAGTTGCATTATTCACGGCACCACGAGTTGACACTATTCATGGCACCACGAGTTGCACTATTCACGGCACCACGAGTTGGCACTATTCATGGCACCACGAGTTGCACTATTCACAACACCACGAGTTGACACTATTCACGGCACCACGAGTTGACACTATTCATGGCACCACGAGTTGCACTATTCACGGCACCACGAGTTGGCACTATTCATAGCACCACGAGTTGCACTATTCACGGCACCACGAGTTGGCACTATTCATGGCACCACGAGTTGCACTATTCACAACACCACGAGTTGACACTATTCATGGCACCACGAGTTGCACTATTCACGGCACCACGAGTTGGCACTATTCATGGCACCACGAGTTGCACTATTCACAACACCACGAGTTGACACTATTCACGGCACCACGAGTTGACACTATTCATGGCACCACGAGTTGCACTATTCACGGCACCACGAGTTGGCACTATTCATAGCACCACGAGTTGCACTATTCATGGCACCACGAGTTGCACTATTCACGGCACCACGAGTTGGCACTATTCATGGCACCACGAGTTGCACTATTCACAACACCACGAGTTGGCACTATTCATGGCACCACGAGTTGACACTATTCATGGCACCACGAGTTGCACTATTCACGGACCACGAGTTGACACTATTCACAAGCACCACGAGTTGGCACTATTCACGGACCACGAGTGGCACTATTCACAAGCACCACGAGTTGGCACTATTCACAGCACTATTCACAGAAATCCCAGTAAGGGTATTACGATCTTTTGGTCAGTTCACTCTTACCTTAAGAGTTTAACCTGAGCCTTTAGGGCATCATTCGACACTTAGAGAGTTTGAGATAATAGAAGAAAGAGGAGAAGGCGATTCCAACCTAGGGTTTCCATTTGGGAAGGAAATCAAAGGGTTTGAAACCCTAGATCAACCTCAAACCCGTTTTCTTCAAGATTTCGGTTCAGGCATTGTGGAGCTCGCAATCCAAGCTAGGGCAGCAACTCACAGTCATTTGAAAAGAGGGTTTCTTCCTCATTTCTTCAAGGTCGGTACTTTTTACTACCCTCCTAGTTATAGTTCCTCTTTCCCCTTCTTTTCTCTTCATTTTCTTTCATTTACACATGTGTAAATGGTAAATGGTGAATGGTGAATGGTGAATGGTGAATGGTGAATGGAGATGGGATGGGCGATTGGATGCCAATGGTTGTGTGTGATGAACAAATGGGGAAGGGCATTGTTCCAATAATGAACGTACATGTATGATTTGAGTAAAACCCATCTAGAAAAGCATGTTGTAGGATAAATCCATAATGAATACACCATGTTTGATGAAATGCCAAGGTGAACACAGTGAGCTGAAAATTTGGAAATGCATGCCTAATAAATTATGAATATTGCTAGGGACTATGATAGTGTGTTTCCTGCTTTCCCATAATGCTATGAATATTACATTACTCAATCTTTGATGCTATATATGTTGTGAAATTACCCAAATGTCATCTTTAAATTTGAATGCAAGTATGTACACGGTTCCCACGAGCACGGCATGCATGGCATGATTTATCGAGGTTTTCAAGAACATGGTTAGAGGTGGGACATATCCTACGATATGTTTTACCTCGCTTTTCACAAGAAGACAAGAACCAACATTCCACGAGGGGTCTCCCCTCACTCACAAGTGCATATCATGAAGAAGGGTCTCCCTTCCCTTGCAAGTACATACATATCATAAAGAAGGGTCTCCCTTCCCTCGCAAGTGCATTGCATAAAGAAGGGTCTCCCTTCCCTCTCAAGGCATCTCACAAGTGCATCTCACAAGTTACATGATCACAAGCAAGCATGCATGACATGACATGACATACAAGAATCAAGCAAGATAGACAAGACAAGCTTTCACGTACGAAAAGATATTTCAAGTCAAGTCAAGTGCACGATGTTTTCAAGAGGATTTATCGGTTTTCTACGAGTTTCAAGCATGATTATAAACTGCTTTACTTCCTTGTATGATATAAATTGTTTCCGTGTGACAAATATGAATTTCTCCTGATTATGTATTGCTATGTTTATGCTATAATTGTTGGTTAGTATTCAGTACCCGCTGAGTATTCCATGCTCAGCCGTACTTCTTATGTCGGCAGGTTCTGAGGGAGCTGCTACTCCATTTGATGTTTGTGCTCTTGGTCCATGGGTGGAGGAGGAGTATGTCGAGGAGCCTTTGGAGGAACCTCCAGTAGAGGGTTACCAATAGGTGGTTGTAGATTCTGAGTAGATTAGCTGTGGGTGAGACGAGGGTCAGATTTATATATTTTGGCGGGCATGTCCGCACTTTCTTTTGGATTCTTTTTATATAAACTTGGATTGATTATGTATATACATAGAGGTTTGGTAGACTTCCGCTATACCATGTTAGAGCATGTTTCCGCTGTTTTGTCCTCTATCGTATATGCTCTATGGGTTTTGCAGGTTAGTTGTCAAGCAAGTCATGATTAGTCGTCCAAAGTTCACTCTAACTCCTAGGGTGGGTTTCGGGTCGCGACATCAAAGGCCCATTTCTGGGCCATTACAGTGATAAACTCCTATGGGGGGAAAAAGAAGAATTTACATCGTCAAAAGAGAGAAGCAGGAACATAAAGAAGAGCAGGGGATCAGAGGAGTAGCAGATCAGACGAGCTCAAGGTCAGCATCTGTCGTCGTTGCAGCAGGGGCAGAAGTAGAGGCTTCAGCAGTAGGGGCTTCCACCGGAGTAACTTCATCAGCAGTAGCAGGGAGTTCTGGAGCAGCTGGCTTGGAGGATGGCTCGGCTGGGAGGGGTGCAGGACCTTCAAGAAGGTGAGGTTGCTCGACGCCTTGCACCTCGGGCTCGTTGTCGAGCTCGATCAGTTCTTTGCTCGGAAGCTCGGAGAACGTGGTTGCGTCCTCTTCATTGTCTTCTTTCAGGCGTCCTTGTTGGCGGAGCGAGTCCAGAACCTCCTTCTCGGTCTCAGCCCGATCTTCATCCAAGAGCGTGTCCAGCTGAGACTGATAGTGCTGTTGCAGTCTCAGGGTCACGGACCTCTCGTTGTCCTCTTGAGCTTTCTTGGCCTCCTCGAGCTCCTCCGCCAGTGCTGTCCTGGCTGCCTCAGTCTCCTCCAGCTGTCTGCCCAGAACTTGGGAGACATGCTCCAGCTCGCTGATGCGTACAACAGTGTTCTCTACCTCCTGCTTGGCCTTCTTTTTGGCCTCCTTTGCTGATCATGCCTCAGCCTCAGCCTTTTCCCGTACCTTGGTGGCAGTGTTTAGCCTTACCTCAGCACGAACGGTGTCAGCCTTGGCTTGAGACAGATCAAAGTCTGCCTTGAGTCTCTCTTCAGCGAGAGTCTGCTCCAACGTCTCCGTCCTATCCTTCCAGTAATTAATCCCATCTCGCAGTTGGGTGTACTTATTTTGGTTGCGATCGCAGAGCTCTTGCACGAGCGTGTTCATCTGCAAGGAAGTGTCTGGGCGTTAGCACAACGAGAAGTAATATTTCAACAGTTGAGGAAGAAGACGAGAGAGGGAGAAGCTTACTGTCGCCACCGACTGGCAGGCGGCGTAGGACAATTCGGACAGGTGAAGTTGGCCGACCTCAGCGATGTCCTGGGGCAACCTCATCGCGTAAATTAGAGCTCGGGCGGCCTTCTTCGAGCTCTTCACCGATTCGTTCACGGTCAGTACCCCGAACTGAGAAAAGTCGGGTGACCAGTGCTGAACGAAGGACGGCAGCATACGAGCCGGGAGACTCGTAGTGCCAGCTTCCGTTGCGGTCAGAGCCACGACAGCGGAGCTCGTGCTGGCGAGGGCAGTGGCAGCTCGAGAAGGGCCAGGCGCCGAGCTGGCCTCGGGCACTGCCGTTGTCACCTCTGCTCCTGGGCTTGTTGGAGGAGCGGCAGAGGTGGAGGGGGGAGCAGCAACGACTACGCTCTCTTTCTCCAGGCGTTTGTCCGCCTTAGCCTTCTTTCTGGCCTCGTACTCGGCCTGGGTGGGCATCTTTCTCTTCGGGTCAGCAGTCGCTGTACCCTTGGAGGAGTGGCTCCTCTTCTTCTTCGGCGGTGGTGGCAATGGTGGAGGCTGAACTGCAGGGCGAGCAGACCTCGGCTTCCTGCTTAGTGGGGGTGGATTTGCGTCAGTCATATCTTCTTCCTCTTCTTCTCCTTCGGCTAGGTTAAGAGCTGGTGAAGGTGCGGAAGTGGAGGCGCCTTGTTGCTGTCGCTGTTGCTGTTGTTGAGTAGTTGCTAGAGTGCTGGAGGAGACCCGCGTGTCAGGCTGGAGTGGTTTCCACCTGATGTATTCCCCACCTCGAGCACGGCGGAAACCAGTAAGGAGGCCTTCTTCTTCTGGGGCCAACTTCTTATACGGGAACTTCTTTGGGTCAACTGCACACAGGAAAGCAAAATGAGTACAACGAGAGTTAGTAGGACGAAAGCATACAACGCACAACGAGAACAGAGTCAGGACAGTGGTGCACAACGGACAACGGGTGACTATAGTGGTATACCTGCTTCCACTCGGAAGACGTTGGGGACCGTGGAACTCTCTGCCTTCCAGCCGCCAGAGACAATGAAAGGAGTGGCTTTCCATTTTCTTTCTCTATCGAGAATGCCTGAGACGAGCTCTGGATATAGGGGTTTCTTGTTCCACGAATAATAGGAGTACAAACTATCGTCATTGCCTCGGCATCTGACGGCATGGCAGAAGTGGAATAGGTGCCTAGCCTCTATTGGGTACCCGTCTTTGATGAATTTGATCATCATGGACATGTATTTGTGGAAGCCCGGGTACATTTGTCCCGGTGCGAGTTGCAGGGTGGACAGAACTTCATCCAAGACGGGATGAAGAGGGAAGCGAAGGCCAGCCTCAAGCTGGGAGAGATAGACAACGGTACAGGCTGAGCGCCTATCTATAATAGCATCATCTCGCATGAAATGGAGATTGACGTTGGAAGGGAAGTCGAAACGTTCCCTGTAACGGTTCAGATGTGCCAACTGGTGTTGGCGCAGAGCTGAGGATTTTTCAATGTAGGCACCATGAGGTGCGCTACCTGTGCAACTGGCCTCATCATCGGAAGGGCCTCTAACTTCCTCTAACCTAGCAGGTTCTACGAGAACGATGGCAGCCATGGTGATTGGAAGAAACAGAGAAGAGGGACAAGAACAGTGAACAGAGCAATGGAGTGTACACAGAGCAGAATCACTCTGAGAACCAGAGAAGAGAGAAATGAAGAAACAGTAAGAAATAATAAGAGATAGGGGTGAAGGGCGTACCGAACCAAAGAACTCAGAGAGATTGTTAAAGAGCTTGAGGAAGATGAACTTTCGGTTGAGAAGAGAATTCGGCAGAGTAACAGTGCTTGAAGAAACAGGGTGAAAGAGAAGGAGGATTCGGTGGGATTTTATAAGCATCTCAGGTTTGTGAAAGTACGCCACTGCCCTTCATCTGAGCCGTACACCTGTATCAGCGGAAATGAAAGTAGTGGCAAGATCATCTTTTCACCAAATAGAGTAACCGTCAGGGTCATTAAAGCGTTTGAAATTCAAATCGACGATGATGACAGCCTGTCCGCATTAAAGAGACGTGACGGTTCGCACGCATAACCAGCTGGCGTGAACGGTCGACCTTCCCAGCAAGCGTTTAAAGCACGCAACGTTTCGTCTTCCGGAGCGGTGCCAGGTATGATCTTTTTGTCCGTTTATGACGCTTCGAACTGCGTTCCAAGCATCATAAATGGGCAAATTGTAACGGATAAAATTCGTAAAACAAACTCAGCGTTGAGGGACGAGCTCGTTTTTTTCGTTTTGTTCACGAAAGTGACACGTGGCCATGAGTTGGGGTCACGTGCTTAAAATATAGGGGTCGCACGTTGTCTGATGCACAACGATCCCGTTGTGCGCATTACGACATCTTTGTTCTCATGCAGAACAACGTTTCCGTTGTGGCTTTGACAACGTCGTTGTCGTTACGCGAACAACGAGTCCGTTGTCTCACCGACAACGATGTCGTGCTGTATTTTAAGGCATCTACGCCGTAACCGAGCTTGAGTCAACAACGAGACCGACTTGTAGGAGGAAGTGATCAGGAGGCGATCCATAATTCCGACAGGCGTGCCGAATGCGCCGTTTCGTGCCGAAAGCACTGTCTTGGCATTTAATGCTGGTCACTTCTGCGTACCGTCCGATCCCGTCCGATTGGACTTATAGGAGGCTCTCACGTGTAATGCAACCGGCGGCAGATATGTGTAAGATATTTGGCAATGAGTGCAAAGACACGTGGTATAGACGCCTATGGCCATCTATGGTCATCGATGGCCATACCAACCCTTGCCCTATAAAAACCCCGTGATTTTTAGTGCACAGGACACTTGTTCATTAACCCAGATCCGAGAATACGTGTTCAGTGCATCCAGTGCCTTGCGTATTTTTCAGTGACTGTTCTAGCGTTTACTGTTCATCATCTTCTACACTTACTGACTTTACCATCGGAGTACAGGTCAGGGTGCCACACCCTCCGCTCCAACCTTTTACCAGTAAACCAGAACGTGGAAGAAGCTGCTGCTGACGCGTGTCCTTCCGGTATTTTTCCCCTCACACCAAGGTATTTTAAATACCCTATACATGAAATGATAATAAAAGATGAAAACCAAGGTATTTTAAATACTTGTATATGTAAAGATAAAAGATGATAAGAAGATGTTTTCCGATAGTATTTTTCTAAGATATATGCACATGATATGATTTTGTTTTCCGCGCTCTGATTTTAGGAATGCATGTGAAATGGATTAAACTGTGATGTATATATGTTGTATTCTTGTTTATGACATTACTATCTAGTGGTTTGTACACGTGGAGTATTCAATAGTCAGCCGTATATATTATGTTGGCAGGTCCCTTCGACAACTGTGGCGAGCGTCCTTAGGAGCCTTGGGTCGAGGAAGAGTACGTTTAGGAGGAAGAGACTTGGGGTAGTCTTTAGGAGCAGATGGCTCAGGAGGAGTAGAGGGCCGTTGTTAGGTGGCCCCATCATGAGTGATGAGAGAGAGAGAGACTTGTATATAAATTTTGTTGAGCGAGTATGTTCGCTCTTTATTTTGGGTTATGTATAAACTGAGATATAGTATATATAGAAATTTTGTAGTTCACTTCCGCTACCATATATAGATTTGTATTATGCTTCCGCTATTATATGTCATACATGTTGTACAGGATGTTTAGTAATGAATTCACAACGCCAAAGTATCCTAATTCCCTGGGATATTTTAGGTCGTGACACAAACAAGAACAAGACAAGACAAACATAATTCCCATGAGACAAGAACAAGATAAGAATAAGATTTTTAAGCACGATAAGCAAGTTGTCACGCCCCAAAATACCCCCTAGGAGTTAAGGGATACTTTAGAGGTGACTACGTGTACCTGTCAAACCATCCTGTAATACAAGAGGCTAAACATAATATAATACAATGATGATCAGAGCGCGGAAACTAAACATAAGTGCGGAAGCATAAGCCAACTTTTTCTTTTCTTCTATAACTCCAAATAGTATTCCAAGTTAACATATACCAAATACAATCAAGGTAAAGGTGGACATGCCCACCTATCAAAATACACAAAAAGAACTCTCTAACCCTCTCCTCTCAACAGTAGTCGAGGTATGGCCACACATCCAAGTCCCTATCCTCCTGAGACTGCCATGGGATAGGTGGCTCCCTCTCCTCTACATACTCCTCCTCGACCCAAGGCTCGGGGTCGAGGACATCCATAGTACTTGCCGGCATAAAAGTACGGCTGAGCATGGAATACTCAGCGAGTGCAAACTACTAGCTAACCATAACAATAGCGAAAGCATAACAACAGTGAGCAATACAAGATATTAATTTAAAGCAATAGTGAAAGCATACGATACATAACCATATCTTGACATGCGTGTATGAATGCAAAAACCTCAGTAAAACTCATGTTTCGGAAACCTTTTTCGTGTCTCGGTCGAATCATGTATGTGTGTCGTGTCTTGTCTTGTATTTCATGTCTTGATTTGTTCTTGACTTGTATACTTGTGAGCCAGAGACTAGCACCCTTCCTTGGGCTACCAACCTCCTTGTCATGTTCTTGTTCCATTTCTCTTGTGAGCCAGAGGCTAGCACCCTTCCTTGGGCTACCAACCTCCTTGTCATGTTCTTGATTCATTTCTCTTGTGAGCCAGAGGCTAGCACCCTTCCTTGGGCTACTAACCTCCTTGTCATGTTCTTGATTCATTTCATATACAAATACAATCTTGGAAAACCCGGTTTCATGCATGCATGTGTGGTGTGTGTAGCACTTGTAATATCATGATGACAATATGACATGAAGAGTAGTGTATAGCAATTCAATCCACAGTATAACCATATAGGAATTTGAGTAATCTACGTGGCATTTGAATAGTTCATCATTCATAAGAACACATGCATAAGGCCTACTTTCATTTTCTTCATTTATGTCATTTATTCCTAGTTTAGGCATTTTGTCAAACACATAACATGCAAGGTTCCTTAATGGTTCATCTTCTTCTTTTTAGTGCCTACTTTCCATCCAAAAATCAAGGTATGTTCATTATTGGTAAAATGCCCATCCTCCATTTTCCATTCTTCACACCACACATTCATACACCATACATTCGGCATCCCATCGCCTCAATCAACCTCTCATCCATGCATCCACACCATTTTCCTCACCTTGTTTATATTTAGTGAATATGATACATTTCATAAGGGAGAAATACATAGTAGCAAAATCATATAGTTCATAGAAAAACTAGGTTATTGTTAGGGGAAGTTAGTAGGGTGTACTAACCTTGAATCAAGGCTTGATCCTTGGTAGGGACCTTGATTGAAGCTCCAACTTGAAAGATGAAGCCTTTGCTTGAAAGAAGCTTGAGTTGGGGAAGAAATCCCTTTCAAAAACGTGCGTGAGGGCTGCCCTAGCTTTGAGAATGCACCCCACCCGAGCTTGAGTTGAAATCTTGAAGAAAACGTGCTTGGGGACGATCTAGGGTCTTCACCCCTTTGATTTCTTCTCCAAAAGCAACCTAGGTTTAGGAAACCCTTTTCTCTTCTCTCTTATCTCCCAAATCTCTCTAAGTATTGTGAATGATGCCCTAAGGCTCGGGCAAGCCTTAAGGAGAAAGGGTTTAACCCCCAAAAGACGAAAAAGCCCTTACTGAAATTTCTGCAAAAACGCGAAGACCGAGCGATCGGTGGTTATGACCGATCGATCGGTTGTCTACCGAGCGATCGGTGTTATTGACCGATCGACCGGTCAAAAACTCACTCTCTGGAAAATTTCCCCATACAAAATTTCTGACCGTGCGATAGCTACCGATCGATCGGTTATGGACCGATCGATCGCTGACTGGACCGAGCGATCGGTACTCTGTATGTCTGGACTGTTTTGACCATATCTTTTGACTCGCTTGTCGGATTTCGACGATTCAACTTGCGTTGGATCCGTCTTTCGAAAACGCACATTTCTAACGTTTCGGAATTTTTGATTTCTCCCTTATTTATTAATTACACTACGAAAACGGCCAATTAGCTACGAGAGTGCCATTCATTAAAGATGAAAAAGTCCGGGTGCTACATTCTCCTCCCCTTACAAAAATTTCGTCCTCGAAATTTGGACAATGCGTGCTTTACAATTTAAACAACTTAGCATAACAATTCGAAACAAAATTACAAGTCATACACAAAATCATTCAAACAACTCGGGGTACTTCGCCTTGACTTCGGTCTCACATTCCCATGTAGCCTCTTCTCGAGCGTGATGCTGCCATTGCACGAGAACTAGCGGAATAGTCTTGTTGCGAAGTACTTGGTCTCTTCAATCCAAAATATGAACCGGCTTCTCAACCAAAGTGAGATCCTCTCGAATCTCAACCGGATCAAGCTCGATGACGTGAGAAGGATCCGGATGTACTTCCGAAGCTGGGAGATATGAAACACGTTGTGGACCGCCGCCACGTGAGCGGGCAAGGCAACACGGTAAGCAACTTCACCGACTCGAGTAATGATCTCGAACGGACCCACATATCTCGGGCTAAGCTTGCCTCTTTTCCCGAATCGCATAACACCCTTGGTCGGTGAAATCTTGATAAACACAAAGTCACCGACTCGGAATTCAAGATCCCTCCTTCGGTTGTCGGCATAGCTTTTCTGTCTGTCCTGTGCGGTCTTCAACCTCTCCCGTATAAGCTTGACCCTATCCGCGGTTCGTTCAATCAACTCGGGGCCCAAAATCTTTCTTTCTCCAACCTCATCCCAATACAAGGGGGATCTACAACTTCTTCCATATAAGGCTTCAAAAGGTGCCATTTGTATGCTTGCTTGATAGCTGTTATTGTAGGCGAATTCCACCAAAAGTAGGTGATCTTCCCAACTTCCCTTGAAGTCTAGCATACATGCTCGGAGCATATCTTCAATAACCTGATTCACCCTCTCGGTTTGCCCGTCGGTCTGTGGGTGGAAAGCTGTGCTAAAGTCTAACCGGGAGCCCATTGCACCTTGAAAACTTTTCCAAAACCTGGATGTGAATCTTGGGTCTCTATCCGACACAATACTCACTGGCACCCCGTGCAATCGGACTATTTCCTTGATGTATAGCTCCGCTAACTGATTGGAGTTGAATGTAGTCCGGTACGGTAAGAAATGAGCGGACTTCGTGAGTCTATCAATAACTACCCATATAGCATCGGTCTTCTTGACCGTCTTCGGCAATCCCACGATAAAGTCCATAGAGATATGTTCCCATTTCCACTCGGGAATAGGGAGAGACTGCAAAAGACCCGCCGGTCTCAAATGCTCCGCTTTCACCTGTTGGCACACCAAACACCGTGCCACATACTCCGCAACCTCCCTCTTCATGTTTCGCCACCAAAAGTGACTCTTGAGGTTCTGGTACATCTTCGTACCCCCAGGATGCACTGTGTACTTTGAACGGTGAGATTCATCCATGATTTCTCTTCGAAGGTCTTCATTGGCTGGGACACAAAGTCTTCCCTTGAATGTAATAGCACCCCGTCTATTGAGAGAGAAGTCCGTACTACCCTTGGCAATTTCCTTGTCCTGAAAAGCCAACAAGTCAGCATCTGTGGCCTGGTACTCCTGGATCAAATCTATAAGGTACGGCCGAACCGTAACATTTGCCAAAACAGGACTGCGGACAGAATCATTCACACTGATGTCCAGATTTGCCAAATCGTCTAACAGTCTCCATTCCCGCACCAACATGTGAGCCAACAACCCCGATGGTTTCCTACTCAAAGCGTCTGCCACCACATTTGCTTTTCCCGGGTGATATTGGATCGTGCACTCATAGTCTTTTAAGAACTCAATCCAACGCCGTTGTCGCAAATTGAGCTCTTTTTGGGAAAAGAGATATTTGAGGCTCTTGTGGTCCATGTACACATAGAACTCCACCCCGTACAGATAATGTCGCCAAATTTTAAGTGCAAACACGACTGCCGCAAGCTCCAAGTCGTGAGTGGGGTAGTTCTTTTCATGCTCTTTCAACTGCCTTGATGCATAGGCAATGACCTTCTTGTGTTGCATTAGGACACACCCGAGTCCAACATGCGAGGCATCACTGTACACCTCATACCCAAAAGGTCCAGATGGCACAGTAAGGACAGGGGCTGTGGTGAGGCGTTTCTTCAACTCTTGGAAACTTACTTCACATCGGTCACTCCAACTGAACTTTGCATTTTTCCTTGTCAAGTAGGTGAGAGGTGCAGCCAAACTGGAGAATCCCTCCACAAATCTCCGGTAGTAGCCTGCCAATCCGAGGAAACTACGTATCTCCGTGACGCTCTTGGGCCTCTCCCAACTCATGACTGCCTCAACCTTGGCTGGATCTACAGAAATGCCCTCGACCGACACCACGTGTCCAAGAAATGCGACCTTCTCTAGCCAGAACTCGCACTTACTCAATTTGGCATATAGCCTATGCTCTCTTAACATCTCCAGAGCGAGGCGGAGGTCTCGTGCGTGATCTTCCCGTGTCTGAGAATACACCAAAATGTCATCAATGAATGCAATCACGCATCGATCCAAGTAAGATCGGAATACCCGGTTCATCAAATCCATGAATGCCGCCGGTGCATTCGTCAGCCCAAAAGGCATGACGAGGAACTCGTAATGCCCATACCGAGTCCTGAAAGCCGTCTTCTGAACATCTTCCACCTTGATTCTTAATTGGTGATACCCCGATCTAAGATCAATTTTGGAGAAGAATCTCGCTCCCTTCAGTTGGTCAAACAAGTCGTCTATCCTTGGCAAGGGATAACGATTCTTGATAGTTACCTTGTTCAACTGACGGTAGTCTATACACATCCTCATAGACCCGTCCTTCTTCTTCACAAAGAGAACCGGAGCTCCCCACGGCGGGACACTTGGTTGGATGAAACCAAGTTGTTGTAACTCCTCAATCTGTTTCTTTAATTCTTCAAGCTCTATAGGGGCCATTTTATATGGTGCCCTTGAAATCGGAGCGGTACCCGGAGCAAGCTCTATAGCGAATTCGATCTCTCTATCAGGAGGTAATCCGGGAAGTTCTTCCGGGAACACATCTAAGAACTCACTCACAACTGGAATAGCCGATGAGTTTTGTGCTTCTGGGTGTGCTATACTCAAGGCTGCGAGGCGAGCAATGTCTCTCTCTCTTAATCATCGGAAGTGAAAAGGCTTACCCCCTTCCGGCTTGAAATTCACCATCTTTTCAAAACACGCAACATGCCCGTGATGGTTTGCCAACCAATCCATACCAAGAATGACGTCAAAGTCTAAATCTTGGAAATCCAGGACGATAAGATCGGCTAACAGTTCATTCTCCCCCACTTGAACCACACTATCCCTGAATATCTTGTCCGTATCAACTGACTTACCGAGTGGAGTTGCAATGGTCAACTCCCGCTCCAACGGAGTAGCCTCAGTCGAAAAGCCCTTTGCAAAACTTGGGGAGACAAAAGAGTGAGTAGATCCTGTGTCTATCAACACTCGAGCGAGACACTCGTTCACTAATAAAGCGCCTGTGCGATTAAGTAACTAATATCAGTAGATTTCAAATAGTAACAAGCATCATACATAGGTAACCCTTAATATAAATAATCACATAATAAACCATAGAAATTTACACAACTTAGACTCTAGAATTTTTTTGCGTACCTTGCACGACATCGTCGGATGCACGTGCGTCTCTCTCCGATAGGGCGAAGACTCGGCCCTGAGTGGCTGGGTGAGGAGGCCGGGTAGACTGTGAGGCCCTTGAAGCCTGAGAAGAGCTAGGCTGAGATGTCTGCCTAATCGGGGGCCTGCTCCCCGAAGACTGAGCTGGCAATCGACGTCGGGGACAATCCCGAATCATGTGGCCCTAGTCGCCACAATGAAAACAGCCTCCTGTAGCCTTCCGACATTCCCCTACTGGATGCCTCCTTCCACAAAGGGTGCAGACATCATGTGAATAAGTGGGAGGAGTATAACCCGTAGCCTGAGTCACTGCGGGGCGAGGAGCAGACGAGGTAGCCGGGCGAAAAGCCGGTGGAGCAAAAGGGCGGGGAGCCTGTGGTGCCGAGTACATCCTCTGTGACTGAGCCGGCCCTGCAGACTGATAAGACATAGTCCTAGCTCTCTTCTCCCCTGAACTACTAGACTGTCCCTTTTCTATTCCTCTTCTCTTAAAGAACTCTTCTGAATTCGACTCGGCCAACAATGCCTTGTCCACAACTTCTGAATATGTCTCATGTCGGAACATTGAGACACGATCCTTGAGGTAGGCCTTCAACCCCCTCTCGAATTTCTGGGCCTTCATAGCCTCGGTAGCTATCATGTGTGGAGCAAATCGAGATAGCTCTGAGAACTTGGCTTCGTAAGCCGCTACAGACATATTACCTTGCTCCAAGGTAATAAATTCAATTTCTTTCTTTTCTTTCATCCCAACCGGAAAGTACTTCTTGTAGAAAACGTCTAAGAATTCTCCCCATGTCCATTCTTGGCCTTGCCGGGTCAACTCTCGGGTCCGAAGTGCAGACTTCCACCAATGGTCGGCTTCGCCTTCAAGCATAAAGGCAGCCCATGTGACCCTCTCTACTTCCGTAGGTGCCAATACCGAGAATATCTTCTCAAGTTGCCGAATCCAACCCTCGGCGACAAGTGGATCAATGCTTCCACAAAAAGTTGGAGGCCTCATCCTCCGGAAAGCTTCTATCCCGGCTTGGGCTCGGTTAGGAGGAGCCGGTATAAGTGCCGCATTAGGTGGAGTGGCCGGTTGCCTCGCCGCTAGCATAGCCAAGGTCTCGGCTATTGAGGCAAAAGCTTGGGCAAAATCGGGTTGATCATCACCCGATGGAGCATCACCTCCATTGCCCCTCGTGTTGTACCCGCGACTCCGGGTATTGCGTCTCATGATTTCTCCTGAGAACGACAATACAACATGAGTCTAACTTGGATACGCATTTAGTACAATTTTCGCAATTCACTCAATACATATTCATTAAGAATATTTAATAAGCATAACACAATTAACGCACACATGGTATACACAACAATGGCGTCACAAACAATCCATGTTCCTAGCGTAGGACTCTATGTTCGGTTGGAGTTCAACCTACCTTGACTAGGACTAACTTGTTAGTCCATACTTGGAATACAACTCTTTAAGGTAATTCTAATACCTAGTTCAATCATGGTATCATTCCTATGTGACCCTAGGGACTCTAATGCCTAGAGCTCTGATACCACTTCTGTCGCGCCCCAAAATACCCCCTAGGGGTTAAGGGATACTTTAGAGGTGACTACGTGTACCTGTCAAACCATCCTGTAATACAAGAGGCTAAACATAATATAATACAATGATGATCAGAGCGCGGAAACTAAACATAAGTGCGGAAGCATAAGCCAACTTTTTCTTTTCTTCTATAACTCCAAATAGTATTCCAAGTTAACATATACCAAATACAATCAAGGTAAAGGTGGACATGCCCACCTATCAAAATACACAAAAAGAACTCTCTAACCCTCTCCTCTCAACAGTAGTCGAGGTATGGCCACACATCCAAGTCCCTATCCTCCTGAGACTGCCATGGGATAGGTGGCTCCCTCTCCTCTACATACTCCTCCTCGACCCAAGGCTCGGGGTCGAGGACATCCACAGTACCTGCCGGCATAAAAGTACGGCTGAGCATGGAATACTCAGCGAGTGCAAACTACTAGCTAACCATAACAATAGCGAAAGCATAACAATAGTGAGCAATACAAGATATTAATTTAAAGCAATAGTGAAAGCATACGATACATAGCCATATCTTGACATGCGTGTATGAATGCAAAAACCTCGGTATAACTCATGTCTTAGAAACCTTTTTCGTGTCTCGGTCGAATCATGTATGTGTGTCGTGTCTTGTCTTGTATTTCATGTCTTGATTTGTTCTTGACTTGTATACTTGTGAGGCAAAGGCTAGCACCCTTCCTTAGGCTACCAACCTCCTTGTCATGTTCTTGTTCCATTTCTCTTGTGAGCCAGAGGCTAGCACCCTTCCTTGGGCTACCAACCTCCTTGTCATGTTCTTGTTCCATTTCTCTTGTGAGCCAGAGGCTAGCACCCTTCCTTGGGCTACCAACCTCCTTGTCATGTTCTTGATTCATTTCATATACAAATACAATCTTGGAAAACCCGGTTTCATGCATGCATGTGTGGTGTGTGTAGCACTTGTAATATCATGATGACAATATGACATGAAGAGTAGTGTATAGCAATTCAATCCACAGTATAACCATATAGGAATTTGAGTAATCTACGTGGCATTTGAATAGTTCATCATTCATAAGAACACATGCATAAGGCCTACTTTCATTTTCTTTATTTATGTCATTTATTCCTAGTTTAGGCATTTTGTCAAACACATAACATGCAAGGTTCCTTAATGGTTCATCTTCTTCTTTTTAGTGCCTACTTTCCATCCAAAAATCAAGGTATGTTCATTATTGGTAAAATGCCCATCCTCCATTTTCCATTCTTCACACCACACATTCATACACCATACATTCGGCATCCCATCGCCTCAATCAACCTCTCATCCATGCATCCACACCATTTTCCTCACCTTGTTTATATTTAGTGAATATGATACATTTCATAAGGGAGAAATACATAGTAGCAAAATCATATAGTTCATAGAAAAACTAGGTTATTGTTAGGGGAAGTTAGTAGGGTGTACTAACCTTGAATCAAGGCTTGATCCTTGGTAGGGACCTTGATTGAAGCTCCAACTTGAAAGATGAAGCCTTTGCTTGAAAGAAGCTTGAGTTGGGGAAGAAATCCCTTTCAAAAACGTGCATGAGGGCTGCCCTAGCTTTGAGAATACACCCCACCCGAGCTTGAGTTGAAATCTTGAAGAAAACGTGCTTGGGGACGATCTAGGGTCTTCACCCATTTGATTTCTTCTCCAAAAGCAACCTAGGTTTAGGAAACCCTTTTCTCTTCTCTCTTATCTCCCAAATCTCTCTATGTATTGTGAATGATGCCCTAAGGCTCGGGCAAGCCTTAAGGAGAAAGGGTTTAACCCCCAAAAGACGAAAAAGCCCTTACTGAAATTTCTGCAAAAACGCGAAGACCGAGCGATCAGTGGTTATGACCGATCGATCGGTTGCCTACCGAGCGATCGGTGTTATTGACCGATCGACTGATCAAAAACTTACTCTCTGGAAAATTTCCCCATACAAAATTTCTGACCGTGCGATAGCTACCGATCGATCGGTTATGGACCGATCGATCGCTGACTGGACCGAGCGATCGGTGCTCTGTATGTCTGGACTGTTTTGACCATATCTTTTGACTCGCTTGTCGGATTTCGACGATTCAACTTGCGTTGGATCCGTCTTTTGAAAACGCACATTTCTAACGTTTCGGAATTTCCGATTTCTCCCTTATTTATTAATTACACTACGAAAATGGCCAATTAGCTACGAGAGTGCCATTCATTAAAGATGAAAAAGTCCGGGGTGCTACACAAGTTTTGAAAATACGAAAGAAAATTTCAAGTACAAGCTGTGAATTATGCACACATGATTTACATAAGGTTTTGCGCTTGGGTTTTCATGCATGCTCATGAATGTTAACCTGAAGGTTACAACTCTAAGTACCCTTAATAGTTTCGATGATAACACAATAAAGGAATGATCTTTATGGTACTAATATTTCCATTTAAAATGTGTAATTTCAAAGCTATGGGTCCGATGACGATGTCCGTTTGATGCTTTTAGAGCTATGGATCCGATGACGTCGATGCCCCAAGCCGAGAGTGGTCAAGGAGCAGTCCGGTTGTGGAGCCTTGTTGCCAGTACATTGATCTTATCAGCATAGATCTGGCACTGGTGGCACTTCTGTATATGCCTACAACAGTCAGCTTCCATGGTAGACCAGTAGTAGCCCAGTCTGAGGATCTTCTTAGAAAGCATTAACCCGTTCATGTGTGGGCCATAGGTTCCTCCGTGAACTTCTTCAACTACCTATGCTACTTCACTGGTGTCTAGGCATTTGAGCCAAATCAGATTTGATGACCTTTTGTACAAGATTCCCCCTGAGAGGACAAACTGGATAGCCAGTCTTCTGATTGCCCGCCGGTCTATTTTGGTGGCATCAGGGGGAAGGTCCCATCCTCGAGGTATTGCTTGATGTTCGTGTACCAAGGCTTGTTGTCAGATACCGCGTCTAGCTTGAGGCAAAGGCAAGCTATTCCTGTTGCTGAATTTCAATCGGCCAGAGCATGATGCCCTTGGAGATCTGAACCATTGAGGCAAGGGTAGCCAGTGCATCGGCAAACCTGTTATGATTTCTGGCTCGGTGGCTGAAGGTAATTCTTCTTAACTGAGCAATCAGTATGTTGAGGTAGGCTAAGTACGGGACTAGCCTTGCTTTTCGGATGGCCCAAGATTCTTTTGCTTGATAGATTACCAAAGATGAGTTACTGTAGACGTCGATCTCTTCAATCCTGATGCCCAGGGCTTCTTTAAGACCGGCTATGCATCCTCGTATTCTGCATTATTGTTGGAGCATCTGAATTTCAGTTTGACTGATGTAGGGAGGTGTGCTCCCTGAGGTGAGATCAGGACTGCTCCTGCCCCGTTCCCTTGACTGTTGGCAGCTCCGTCAAAGTATAACTCCCAATCAGAGTATTCTTGTTCTTCTGCTTCTATGTACAGGATAGCTTTATCTGGAAACTGATCGTGTACTGAGACATAGTCCTCTGTTGGACTGTGGGCCAAGTGATCTGCTATCGCCTACCCCTTGATTGACTTCTGTGTCATATATATGATGTCGAATTCAGACAACATCATAAGCCATTGGGTAGTCCTTCCGGTGGTAGCTGGTTTTTCCAGCAAGTATTTAAGTGGGTCCATCCGTAAGATCAGGATTACCAGATAAGATAGCAAATAGTGCCGCAGACGCTGAGTTGCCCAGACCAGTGCTAGGCAT
>CM026568.1:0-5000 GCA_015143295.1 Tetracentron sinense | reverse complement strand
AATTTTGGCAAAAATTCTGTCTCAACCGATCGCTCGGTATTGCGACCGATCGATCGGTGGCCTACCGAGCGATCGGTGGCTATCGACTGGACTAAATATTTGTATGGGGAAAATTTCCAGAGAGATGTTTTAAGACCGAGCGATCGGTCATTAGAACCGATCGATCGGTTGTGAACCGAGCGATCGGTTGTGAGCACCGATCGATCGGTCCCCGTAAAAAGAATTTTTCTTTTTCTGGATTCTTTTTTTAACCCTATATAAACAACTTTTGAGAGACCTAATTCGTGTCTTTGATAATTTTTGAAAGAGTAGAGGTCTGAGAAACTCTTCTAGGGTTTTTCTAATTGTTTTTAATTAGATCTTTGTGATCCCTCCTCTTTCTTAGATCCTAGAGAATGCAAGTATAGATTAAAATCTTTGATCTTGCATTGTGTGATCTCAGATCTGTATGAGATCCCTCTAGGGTTTGAAATTTACTAAATTGATTCACAACCCTACACCTTGTGTGTGTGTCCGGTGATTGATCCGGAGCCTTCGTGGAAGGAGATCGATCGTGTGTGATCGTGGATTTGAAGTTGCTTGAAAAGATTTGGTCGGTGTGGAACCGAAGCTGCTAAGGCGGAGATCGAACCTGCTGGTTCGTGGAAATCAAGAGTAAGAGTCTATACCTAGGAACATAGTTTCTGTTTTGGTAAGGTCTTATCTTGTACTTGATATCTTTTCATAGTGAAGTTTATTGCTGGACAAGGTCCCGTGGTTTTTTCCCGTTAGGGTTTTCCACGTAAAAATCTTCTGTGTTTGATTTGTGTGGATTGTCTGATTGAGTTAATCATTGATTTTTAAACATATTAATTGAAAAATTAAAATTGGTTAGAAATTATTAGATAGACCTATTCACCCCCCCTCTAGGTCTTAGAGATCATTGATCTGGATAAATCTCAATTGGTATCAGAGCTAGTTCACTGATAAGGCTAATCCCTTAAGTGTGATCCTGTATTATCCGTGATCATGAGTACTCTAAGAGAAGGAGGATCCGTCTCTCGTCCCCCACTTTTTGATGGAAATAATTATGCATACTGGAAAGCCAGAATGAGAGCCTTTCTCAAATCAATTGACGAGAGAATTTGGATGTCTATACAGAATGGGTGGACTACGCCCGTAAAAACTGTAGGTGATTTGACTGTCGTCAAATATTCTGATGAATGGACCAGAGAAGAGCTTGATTCAAGTGGATGGAACACTAAAGGTCTCAATGCTATCCTTACTGCAGTCACTGCTGAGGAATTCAGACGAATTTCTTCATGTGAAACAGCAAAGGAGGCTTGGGACATTCTTGAAATTACCCATGAGGGTACTACCACTGTTAAAATCTCAAAACTCCAAATGTTAACCACCAAATTTGAACATTTAAACATGGACGACAATGACACTTTTGATGAATTCTATGCAAAACTTAGTGACATTGTCAACGCTAGTTTCAATTTAGGTGAGAAAATATCTGAGTCCAAAATAGTTAGAAAAGTCCTTAGATCTCTCCCAGAGAGATTTCAACCCAAAGTCACTGCAATCGAAGAGAGTAAAAATGTTGACTCTCTGAAGATTGAGGAATTGGTTGGATCACTCCAAACCTATGAACTCAATCTACGTCCATCCAAGAAGAATAAATCTTTAGCCTTGAAAACCATCAAGGAAACTTTGGATGAGGATGACAGTGATGGAGAAATGAATGAGGAAGAAATGGCTCTTTTCGTTAAAAAATTTCGAAAATTTTTTAGAACGAAAAAGAGGTTTAATCCCAAACAGGGAGGAAAATCTTTTGATAAGTCAAAGTCTAAGCCCTGGGAAAACAAGAAAAATTCCAAAAGTGGCGACAAGAAATCCCAAGGTGTTCAATGTTATGAATGCCATGGCTTCGGTCATATTTCACCTAACTGTCCTAACAAGAAGAAGAGTAAGGGCAAGGTGATGAATGCCTGTTGGGATGACAGTGATTCCGAGAATGAAGAATCGAACAGTTCCTCTTCAAATGAAGATACTGGAAATCATACGGCTTTCACTGTTTCCCTATCTGGGATTCTTGAGACTACCTCTGCGGTTGATGAAAAGGATAGAAGTGATGAAAGTATTCATACTGAGTCAAGTGATGACTTACAGAAGAGTCAAA
Organism: Tetracentron sinense; assembly: GCA_015143295.1. Lineage (NCBI taxonomy): Eukaryota > Viridiplantae > Streptophyta > Magnoliopsida > Trochodendrales > Trochodendraceae > Tetracentron > Tetracentron sinense. The sequence goes on along the minus strand of CM026568.1, from coordinate 2,836 downwards.
CTGACTCTGAAAGTGATGAAGATTTGAAAACAACTTATGATAAGTTGTATGCTGAAAGTTTAAAACTGACTAAAACAAAAATCTCTTTGAGCAAAAAACTCAAATTCATTCAAAATGAAAGAGATATCTGTAAACTAGTAGCAGAAGAGAAGAGTGCACTAGTTAGTCAGTTGGAAAATGAAAAAGAAGCATTTGTTATAAAAGTTCAATATCTTTTGGAAGAGAATGTCTCATTGACTAATGTGGTCAGAAAATTAGAAAATGAAAGAGACACTTCCATGAAAGAAATTGAAGAGTTAAAAACTCTGCAAATGGAGCTGGAAACTTTTAAAGTCTCTCTTGTTGATAAGGTGAACTTTCTTGAAAAAGAACACCAAATTACACTTAAAGACAAGACTGACTTGATTCAGAAGGTCTATACTCTTGAAAAAGAAGTGAGAATGTTTGGTAACACCAGCTGCCTAGATGAATTAGTCAGAAAGTATGGATCAAATTCTAGTAGATCTGGGATAGGACATGTTGACACACCAACTGGTCCTTTAGCTGTTGGAACAATGGCTAGTGCAGTGTTTGAGCCAATACATTCTGAATCCAAAGAAAATTTACCTTCTACATCAAGTACTAAGGCTTATACAAATATTGTAAAGCCGAGAAATACAGCTCCTAGAGTGAATGCTTAAGGAATCAAATTCCAGTTAGAAGAAATCTTCCTCCTCTACCAAGATTCATACCCACATGTCACTTTTGTGGTGTAAGAGGTCACATTCGACCTAATTGTAATGCATTTAGGAGAGCTCCCCAAAATGGTTCATGGAACCAAAATCTGAGTCAAGGGACCTCTTCAAAGGCAGATTCAGGTTCTAGCTGAAAAGTCTAGAATGTTGAGCGATGATGTTAACAGAATTGCTCAAATCTCTAGGACAAGGACTGGTCAATTTATTCCAAATGATTATTCAAGAGGAAATAATTTGACTTATCACAAAACTAGAACTGAACAAAACAGAAAAAGGTCAAGGAGGACAAAAAGGAAAAAGGTCTCTACTACACAGATTAATGATCAAAGATCTAAACAAAGTTTAAAGACTGTGTATGTGAGAAAGGAGACCTTAAGTGCTTTGTCATTCATACTGCCTTGAAAGCCCAAAACACAGAAATGTGGTACTTCGATAGTGGGTGTTCTCGGCATATGACATGTAACAAGTCCTTATTTATTCAATTTGAGGACTGTCCTGATGGGACTGTACTTTTGGTGATGGAAGCAAGTCATTAGTCAAGGAAAGGGTATCATCAATTCACCAGGCATACCTAAATTGAAAAGATGCCTTGGTTGTTGAAGGACTGAAAGCTAATTTAATTAGCATAAGTCAACTATGTGATGATAATCATGCTGTGCACTTTACCCAAAATAATGCTTAGTCATTAATGGGTAAAGGTAAGGTGTTCTAGAAGGATTGAGAACCACTGACAATTGCTACGGCTTAACTCCCAGTACTATTCCCTCAAATGTCTGTTATAAGACTAGAATTGAGGAGGTTGATTTGTGGCACCGAAGACTAGGTCACATGAACTTCAAAGACCTATGTAAAATCTCTAAGCAGAGCTTGTGAGAGGTGTTTCCCAAACTAGGAAGCCTTCTACTGCTGTGTGGTGGGCCATGTCAAATTGGTAAACAAATTAGGACCCCACATAAGAAGACTTCAAGTATTGCTACTTCATATCCACTGGAATTAATTCATATGGACCTTATGGGTCCTACAAGAACTGAAAGTCTAGGTGGAAAGCGATACATCCTAGTCATGGTTGATGATTTCTCTAGAATGTCCTTGGGTGGCATTTATAAGAGAGAAATCCGATGCTTTTGACAATTTTCAAAAGTATTTGCTTGAAAATTCAAAATGAGAAAAGATGCCCAATCACTCGAATTCGAAGTGATTCATGGAAAGGAGTTTGAAAACTCTAAGTACAATGACTTTTGTGATGAGGTCTGGATCAAACATGAATTTTCTGCACCTATTACACCTCAGCAGAATGGTGGTAGTAGAGGAGGAAGAACAGGGTTCTCCAAGAGATGGCTAGAGTTATGCGTCATAGCAACAATCTAGCTTCTCATTTTCTGGGCTGAGGCAGTTCACACTGCTTGCTATATAGTTGAATAGAGTTTTGTAAGACCTGGAACAAGGAAAACCCCATATGAGTTGTGGGAATAACAAGAAACCTAGTGTAAAGTACTTTCGAGAATTCGGAAGTAAATGCTATATCCTTAAGGATAGAGAGCAACTGGGGAAAATTTGAATCCCGGAGTGGATGAAGGGATATTTCTTGGGTATTCCACCAACAGTAGAGCTTATCGAGTGTATAAACTTGAGAACCTCTACAATTATTGGAGTCCATAATGTAATTGTGATGACTCTGGTGTTGAAAATGTGCAATGTGAGATGATGAAAGTGCTGAAAATGAAGATGTTGAAGATTATTTCAACTTCACCTATTGCAAGCACACATCTCCATTAAAACCTACACATTCCTAGGTTCCATGATTCCGCACACCTCACTGAATATTCTTGTTGATGTTGAAAGTGAGTAGAACGAGAAACAAATTGAAAAATGAAAGTAATACATTTGCTATACTTCATCTTTTGACCCCAAGAATGTAGCTTGAAGCTCTGCGAGATAATTGGATAATAATGCAATGCCCAGAAGATTACTTCCGTTTAACTAGGAATGATGTTTGGTCGTTAGTACAAGGCCTACGTATACAAATGTGATCTAGGTACCAATGGATTTTTCAAAACAAATCTGATGAAAAAGGTACTATCTAAGAAATAAGACTAGGTTAT
>CM026567.1:38677050-38824535 GCA_015143295.1 Tetracentron sinense | reverse complement strand
TTTACCTTACTTTTTTTCATTTTCTCGGCAAACGAAGACACCTAAGGATTAGAAGTTAGAGTTAAAAGGAACACATGGCAAGAAATTAAGCTTTGCTTTATAAGGCCGACCACTACATAAACCGCTGGCGGGGAAAGTTCTTCGAGCTTCCCTTCATTCGTTGCTAAGCCAAGGTCCCAGGTCTCCGAGTCAGCCCGAGCTTTTTCGGAGAATCCTGCACCCATGGGCATAAGGCCTGGCAGGCCTTCCCTTTCCGCCGGAGCTTCATGGGCGTTGCCTGGAGATGAGACACCTTCCTTCGCGTGGTGATTATTTTTAGCTTTGGAAATGAGAGAGTTATGGACTCAACGGATCCGAGGCGACAAGGAAAAGCAGCGACACAATGTTGCCACCGTGCTTAGAAGTGTGCGTCTAGCATTTCTCTAGTTGGACCCAATGTGTTTTAAACGGGCCGAGATAGAACCATCAACCCGAATTGTGAAACGTCGGACTTCTCTGTGTGTTTTTGGTTCACAAATCACAACTAACAAGCAAGGGTTTAAGGCTTTGGAAAGCAAAACCCCCGACTGTTTCGTTCTACAGCTGCAAATCCTGGGCTGGAAGCTCCAAATCTCATCATAGAGAATATCGGTATTGTTGACCAAAGAGCATTTCGACGGTGAGGCGGTGGGGCGTCAGGTTACTCCGGGTCCGGGGGCTGAAGTGGAGAAAGAGAATAGGAGGAGTAAGGGGTTTGTATCGTAGATGGATGGGCGTGTTGTTGAAGCAGGTTAGAGAGCCCGGTGCCAGGGGCTCCTATCTAACAAGGCCCAGATGTATCGACTGCATAAGGACAACCCCCCAATTCTATACGGTTCAAAATGCGGCAGAGGGTCCACGCCATCTTTGGCCCAAGGAGCTCGAGGAGCAGAAGCTTGGTCGACCGTGTTGTTGATCACCGAGTTCAGCAAAGAATCCTTCTGTACCCTGCTCCAACTAGGTAATTTTATGTCTTGATAATGCAAAAGCTCTGCTTTATGAAAGTGGGTTTTCTTTAATGTTCTTAGGTAATGAATGGCAATGGTTTGAATGATATTCCCGGAAGGTTTCTATTGATGAAGGGAGCAACATTTTCATTCTTATTATCATGTCCTAGCTTAGGTTCGTTCTATTCTGTTTGTTCAGGACTTCATGTTTTGTTTGGATGCAAAGTTTGCAAGACAGGATTGTAAGAAGCGACGAACTAGCAGATTTTCATCAGTACTTTTCAACTCTTTTGATAACTAACTAGATGTTTAATCTGGAGTGAGTGTGAGATAATGCGGTACATGAGGTATCAATGCCAAATAAAGTATTGTTAATGCGTTTCTGGGATTGATAAGTCTGGAACTGGATATCCATTTACTGAAAAAGGACTTGCTAGTGCTCCAAAGAGGAGGCTAGCTTGTGTAATTTTGCATGTAACTGAAATGTGAGGTTATATGAGTGTCTTACTTGGATATGACGTATGAGTCTCTGTATGATTTAGTATAGAATATAGGTACATGGGTTTTGATATATCTTGCCTTTTAGATACATCTAGTAACAAAGTTCTCCCCCAAAAAAGTTCTGACGTGACTTTTTCTTCAAAGGATTAATTCACCACATGTTTGTTGAAAAAACCACTAACTTGAAAAAGTAACAAAATCCCGATTTAAACGAGATTTATTTGTTAAAAGAGAGTCAAAAAAAAATAAATGATATGTTTATAATGGGACGTAATCTTCTCCAGTTGTAACCGGTTTTGCCAAAACCGGTTACTTCCACAAGGTGGCCACATGTCTCTTTTGACATCTCTTAACTATGGTTAAGGTTCACTCACCCCTAAGGTTCACCCACCAATTCTTGGTTTTTAGAAAAAAAAATAAAATTTTTTCTTAACTGTAGTTAAAATTTACCAACTCCTAGGGTTAATTTTTTTAAAATATTATTTCTAAAAACCAAAGAGAGGTGGGTGAACCCTAGGGGTAGGTGAATCTTAACCACAGTTAAGGGGTGTAAAGAGAGACATGTGGTAACCACAGGGTTGTATCCGGTTTCGCCCAAAACCGGTTACAACTGGAGATGATCACCAGTCGTTTATAATTGGTAATTTTTTTAAAAACCTTTCTAGAGATTTTCCCTTTTTTTTTGCATAAGTGGTTATCTTATAATCGTAGAACACACATGCATAGTTACTTCAAATATTTTGCATAAGTTCTCCAATTATTAAGTTATAGATCAGGCATGTAGATTAACGTTAATATAGAGGGAAATACTGCATAATAGAGATTCAATGCACAACTTCGTAGAGTGGATGTAGATGCATGAAGTTGTTAGTTTTTTTTTTTTTTGGTAACAGAGGGTGTCTCAAACCCTTCAATGCTAGGATTAGTCCCTTCGGGTGTCCACACTACCCACTCGGAATTTTTCCGACAAACACCAGGGTAAGTCGGGGAGTGGGAGTTGAACACAACCACAGGGAGCAAACCCGGGATACTAGCCAACTGCACCAACCCCTGGTGGGTGAAGTTAGGTACTGTTGAGGATAACGAAACCCTTGTGTCACTCGGAGGAGAAATATTTCCCTGATAATGTAAGAAGAACTATGGAAGTGCAAGAACCTTGCTAAGATTAAGTCTTGTTTTGTTCGTCTTGATGTCTTGTGTGCATCATCATTTATATGTTGAGTAAAATGTCCTCTCACGGGCTAATGCAATTTTAATAATAGACTGAACAATTCATGGTACATGGATGATATTCAAAGAATTGAATAAAGTATAAAGTATTCAAAAGATGAAAGCTGCAGTTAATACCCTACTTCAACTTATTCGCGTGGGTAAGTGACATTTTGGACTCAGATGATTAATTTTATATAAGTGATAAGTTTGAACAGCTCTTCAGGGTTTTTTTTTTTTTGGCCATGAAGCTCAAATTAGCCGCAGAGATATCTCTAGCAGCAGTAGGCAAATGTTTTTTGTATCTGAATATACAATTATGAAGAACTATGTATGTTATAGAGAATTTTTTTCTATTGTCCCACACTATATTTGTTAATAGGGAAATGCTATTGAGACCGTGTTAGGGCCGAGACCTCCAAGACCTTGCGCCCCAACACGGGATCTCAAAAGGGGCCCACCATGTGAAGATGGGCTCCACCTGAGATCCCGTGTTGGGGTACGAGGTCTCGGAGGTCTCGGCCCTAACACGGTCTCAGTAGCAAAGTCCTTCTTAATATTTTTTGCTATGTACGCTTCAGTGAATTGCAATTCCTATAAAAATAAAATTAAAAAAAGGCAAAAGAAACAAGTAATTATAATAATTATAGATATGCAAGCTCTCTTCTCTTGGAGAATTTAAGACTTCGTAAATCTAAATAATGTCAGTAGCTTTGTTGAATTACATCTTAAAAAGTTTGTAAAGAGAAGAAAAGATGATGTTTTACTCCTTTTAGTTTATATATATATATATATATATATATATATATATATATATATATATGTGAGGGGAATTTACCGAAAGGACACGCGTCAGCAGCAGCTCCTCCCAAGTTCTGGTATACCGGTAGAAGGTTGGAGTGGAGGGTGTGATACCCTGACCTGTACTCCGATGATAAAGTCAGTAGGTGTAGAAGATGATGAACAGTAAGAGAATACAGAGAGTTTGAAGGTCTTAGCTCTTAAAAATTCCGTCCCTTTCACACTGTTTTTCCCAGGTTCTTATAGGCCACCTCTGCCATGGCCATGGGCACTCATGGATGTCCATGCATACCTCAAATCTATGATGTGTACTTCAGTAATCATTTTAGATAGATCTCCCGGTCATTCGTACTGCACGCGTATCTGCATACAAAAGTGAGCAGGCAAAGAGTAGGAACTCGTCTGAGGTGACTGGCATTAAATGGCATTTAATGCTGCATTTAATGTCAAGACAGTGTTTCCCACCTACCATCGTAGAGGTAGGATCAGTCCCAGGCGACTGGGCAGTAGCGCCGGATCTCATTACGTGTTGGGATACGGGGTCGTTGACAATAAGACGACGGGTACGTCGTCAGAACGAGGACGTGATCGTCGTCTATGAGACCACGGGCCCGTCGTCGAAACGAGGACATGATCGTCGTCTATGAGACCACGGGCCCGTCGTCAGAACGAGGACGTGATCGTCGTCTATGAGACCACGGGCCCGTCGTCGAAGAGACTACGAAAATGAGCTCAAACGATAACACCACACCGAGGACGAGCTCGTTACTACTATACTTAGATTTTTACGAAATTTACCCATTACAAATTGCCCCTTTATGATACTTTGAACGTGGTTCAGAGTGTCATAAATATAGCGAAACGACGGAGGAGAAGATACTGCTAACCTCAGAATGGTGATAGGTCACGTACTCTGTACGCGAAGACGCAGCGTCGTGCCAGCTGTATTGCGCGTACCGAAACGTCATACCTCATAAATACTTGGCAGGCTGTCATCATTAACTTTCGGACGCTTGGTTTTTCCTGACGGTTATTTAACTCGGTCAGAAGACCATCCTGCCCTTCACGTTGTCTGCATGCGTGGACACGCGTACGGTATAGATCGAGGTCATTATCGTCCTTCGAGTTATGGACTGGTCTATAAGTACTGAAGGCCTGGTACTTCATCTTCTTCGTTTGAATTTTTGCATTCAGCTACTCTGCCGGAATTTCTTCTCACCGACGGTCTGCTGTTCTGCTCTTCTCTCTTCTCCGGCTGTGCTCCTTGCTTCCTAGATACAGTTTTGGTAAGATCCTCCTCTTTTCCTTTTGGTCTGTGGTCGCTTCTCTGCATATTTTTTTTCTTTTTCTACTTGTTTGCCACCATGTCTGCCGAAATAGTTAGGATAGACAGTGCCGACGAGGCCAGTTGTTCGGGCAGTGCCCCTCATGGTGTTATTACCAATGTTTCCCAACCCAAAACCAAACCAGTTGTCAGATATGCACTTGACCATTACAGAGCCCTTTTCCAAATTCCCCCTCATGTTCATATTCATTTTGAGGAAGAAGACGTTATTCCAGACCACCGTTTTTCCTGTACTATCGTCTACCTCGCCCAGTTCAAGGCTGGACTTCGATTTCCTTTATTTCCCATCACGGACTCCGTCCTGTCTGTCCTCCAAGTTGCCCCTGGGCAAATGCACCCGAAGTTCTACAAATACATGTCTCTGATGGACAAGTTTAACAGAGACGGGTACAATGTAGAGGCCAAACACGTCTTCCACTTCCGTCACGTCGTGAAGTGTCCCGGGGTTGTTGAGGAGGGAAAGAAGACGTACTTCACCTGGAGGCAAAAATCCAGGATCCCCGATATCATCTCACACCTCCCTGATGTGGAACGGGACTGGAAGGAGATGCCTTTCGTGGTCTCCGGAGCTTGGAGGGCAGAGACTGCCCGTCCTGTTCCCCACGAATTTACTTCAGGTCTGTTACTTTTCAATCGTTCTCCGTTGTTTGTTTTGAAAGCGTACTCCTGTTACACGGCTAATAACGTTTCGTTCTTTCTGCAGAGGCTTCTAAGCCACCTTCTCTGATCTTTCCGCGGAAGAAGAGTACGCGCTTCGGAGGGTTCGCACCGATAAAGGGGACGCTTACGTCACCTGGAACCCGTCCTCTGCTCGAGAGACAGGGTCCGCTGTAGAAGCAGGGACCTTACCTAAAAAGTCTCGTCGACCAGCTCATCCACCGTCTCAGAGACCGCTCGGACCGGCAGCTATCCTTGACGAGGAGATAGAGGAAGACATGGCTGACCAACTTCCACCGCGATCCTCACAGGCTCCAACGTTGACTCGTCCTCCCCTCCCATCTCGTCCCCCCTGTCTATCCGCGACGAATAAGAAGACGGAGAAAAGAGAGAGAGTAGAAGCTCTCAAAACTCTGAAGGCGAAGAAAGCTCGGCGAGAGGCGGAGCACGATCAACGGGTTCGAGAACGGGAGTCAGCCGGGGTGTCGTCTACTCAAGCCGCAACATTCGGCGAGGGGAGTGGTACCCCCGTGGAAGAGCCTCCAATTATTAGCACCGGCCCTTCCGTGGACGTCGTAGCTGCTCCGTCTACTGTGGCAGATACGACTGCCCCTGTGATTGTCCCGGCCTCTACTTCCTCACCAGCCGCAAACGTGGCTTCATATTCTGCCCCTCCTCGAGAGAGGATCACCATGGGGGGCCCCGCTGAGCTGTGGAATCCCGTCTTCCCCAGAGGGTATACTCGTCCTACAGTCGTCCATTCGGCGATGGAGCACGACTCCATTGCCACATCGATGATGTTGGCGATGAGACTCCCAGCGGATATAGCCGCAACAAGAGATTTGCACTGGATGGGGATGTTCAGTGCCGCGAGTCGAGCTGTTGCCACGGTACGCTTTTTTATTTATTTATTTTATTTTATTATTTTTTTGTTTTTGATACCATCTTTCTTTCTCTTCTTTTTTTAGCTGGGCAACATGCTCGCCGGGATGTACGAGGTCACAGCCGAAAACAGGCGTACTGCCAATGGGCTGAGGGACAAAGTCCTTGACCTGGAGAGGAGGGGGGCTGAGGACGTGAAACGGCTGAACCACGAGCTGATGTCCGTTAAAGCTGACTTGCGGTCTGCTAAAGGCACGATTGCCACGGCCGTGAAACAACGGGACAAAGCTCGGGACGAAGCCCGTAAGGCAATAGAAGGAGAGAAGGCGGCGGTGGAACAGGCCGAGAGATCCGTCCTCCGGATCAGCGAGATGGACGAGATCGTGAACACTCTCCGTCAACGGCTAGAGGCGACTGAAGCCGAGAAGGCAGCATTGGCCGAACAGCTTGAGGAGGCCGCGGCCGTGAGGGACAAGGAGGTTGAAGCCGCCAAGGAGGCTTTAACGGAGTCTCTTCGAGCCCACTTCCAGACGGAGATGGAACGGCTGATAGCTGAAGATCGGGTCGAGACGGAGAGAGAACTGATGAACGAGCTCCGAGAATCGGGACGACTGGTAGAGTCTCCCCAGCAATCGAAGGACGAGGCCACTCGTTCTGAGGCTGTAGGCATGGAGGTCCCGCTCGGTGAAGAGCCCGAGGTACAAGGAGGGGGGCAACCCCCGTCACCTATTGGACCATCTCCCGTTCTCTCCGAGGTTCCAGCTGAAGCTGCTTCTGCCGATCCCGCTGTTGCTGCCGACAACGCTCTGATCGTTCCTGATGACGCTGTCGTGGTCGTTGACGTTGGCGAAGACTGATCTTTCCTCCTTCCTATCCCTTTTTTTTCATATTTTGTATTGGCTGTACTCATGTTTGACTCCTGTTAGTAAAAATTTTATATATATATTTTCTTTTGTGGTCATTGTGTTGCAATCGATTGATCCGGAATAGTCATCTCGTTCAAATAAGACAAATAGCACATAATTAACTCGTGATTTGATACAAATCTCATAATGAATATAATTCACTATATCATTCTAATAACGGGTTGTCAAAGACGCGGATTAACACTACGGACGTAATTCGACAAAAAGTTCATTTCATAAAGACGAACTTATGGTAACTCGTGGTGGGACACCATGCTCAGAGGACATTCCATTAGTATAAGCCACCAGTATGCTCAGATGGCAATTCCTTTGTATGAGCCACCTGTGTCCCGTGGTGAGTACCATGTTCGTGTGAAATGCACTCGCCGTGGTAACTCGTGGTGGGACACCATGCTCAGAGGACATTCCATTAGTATAAGCCACCAAGATGCTCAGATGGCAATTCCTTTGTATGAGCCACCTGTGTCCCGTGGTGAGTACCCTGTGCGAGTGAAATGCACCCGTCGTGATAACACATCTAGAACATTTTACCAAGTACTGAATATGTAAATAAAACGATTGATCACATGCTCATATCAAATGTTCATAACGCACAACTTTATTGGAAAATTACTTTAAATTCATAATGTTCCACGACTTCTGAATTACATTACCTTGTAGGTCTTTAAGGTAGTACACCCCGGGACTCCTGACACGGTCCACGATGTATGGCCTTTCCCAGTTGGGACCCAGTTTTCCGCTATTGACTTCTCGTGTATTTTGAAAGACTTTTCGAAGAACGAGATCTCCGACTTGAAGAATCATTTTCCGTACTTTCTTGTTGTATGCCTTTCGTAATTGTTGTTGATACCGTTTCATCTGAGTACTGGCATCTTCCCGCTTTTCTTCCAGCAAGTCTAAATGAATAGTCATTAATTCGACGTTTTTGTCTTCCTCTCTGTGCTTCTTTCGGGAACGTGTTGTTGGTAGGCAGACTTCGGTGGGAATAACAGCTTCCGCCCCGTATGCCAAAGAGAACGGGGTCTCGTTCGTAGGGCTCCGCGGTGTTGTCCTGTATCCCCACAACGCATTATGTAACTCGCTGGTCCACTTTCCCTTGGAATCTTCCAGTCTTCTCTTGAGGGCATTCAAAATGTTCTTGTTAGCTGCTTCGGCAAGGCCATTCCCCTGAGGATAATAAGGAGAAGAGAAGATGTGCTTGATTTTCAACTCTCGGCAAAAGTCGGCGATGAGTTTTCCTGTGAACTGCTTCCCATTATCAGAAATGATGGACTGTGGAATGTCGAATCTACAGACAATATGTTCCCACAAGAACTTCTTCACTTCTTGTTCTCTAATACGTGCCAGTAGAACAGCCTCAATCCACCGGGAGAAGTAATCTGTAGCTACCAGCAGAAAAGTTAGATTACCGGGAGCCTTAGGAAAGGGCCCTACGATATCAAGTCCCCAACGAGCGAAAGGCCAAGGTTGAGATACGATGTTGAGTTCCTGAGCGGGGGCATGACTTAATTTCGCATGACGCTGACATTGACTGCATTTTTGTACGTACTTCTGTGCGTCAGCTTGCATGTACGGCAAAAAATATCCTTGCCCCAGAGCACGATGAGCGATAGTCCGTCCTCCCGAATGGATGCCGTAAATCCCTTCGTGGAGCTCGGCTAAGATCTTCTCTACGTCTTCAGGATGCACGCATCTCAATAGGGGTCCTCCAAAGGATTTACGGTACAGTTCCCCATCCACAAGGGTATAACGGGGAGCTTTATATTGTATTCGTCTTGCTTCCTTTGTGTCAGAGGGGAGAATTTCATTCTTCAAATAAGTCATTATGCCCGTCATCCAGCTCGGCACTTGATTCACAGATAACACCGTGCGTTGCGTTTGCAACTCAATAGAGGGGTATTCCTTATACTCCATGAGGATTGTCTTGGGTTCATCAGTTTGCATCATCGAGGCGAGGTAGGCCAATGCATCAGCATGCCTGTTATTGTCCCTTCGGACATGTTTAATCTCGATGACATCAAAGGCCTTTCGGTGTTCTTGTAAAAGTGCAGCATAGCGTCTCATCCGCTCATCTCGACATTCATAGGTACCGTTGACTTGGTTCACCACGAGCTGTGAATCACAGAACACTCGGAGTTTAGAAATTCCCAACTCTTGGGCACTTTGCAACCCAAGTATTAACGCTTCATATTCAGCTTCATTATTGGAAGCAGCATAACCAAGACGCGTCAACTTTTGTACTTTAACATGATCTGGGCTGACAAGAACAGCACCAAGTCCCGAACCGCTGACATTAGACGACCCATCCACGTACAAGACCCAATCGCACCACGCCGTCAGTTTGGTTCCGTCTCCTGCCTCGTCTTCCACAACGGGATCCTCCTCCGCATCGTCTGGGAGCTCGTGACGGTCGGGCTCTACTGAAGTTTCGGCCTCCTCCACGGGGAAATCGGCTAGGAAGCTTGCAATGGCCTGCCCTTTCTCTACGGTTCGGGCCTAATATTGGATATCGAACTCGCTGAGTGCCACTGCCCACTTTGACATACGTCCCGCAGTTTCAGGTCGCCCCAACACAGTTTTCAAAGGGTACGTGGTGATGACGACGATGGTATGTACCTGAAAATAAGGACGTAACTTTTCAGCGGAAAAGACAAGAGCCAGGCATACCTTCTCCATTCTGCTATAGTTGGATTCTGCCTTGTGGAATGTTTTGCTGACGAAATAAATAGGCTTCTCTACGCCGTTGTGACTTCTGAGCAGCACGGAGCCAATGGCTTGTTCTGAAACAGAGAGATAGAGGTACAACACTTCACCAGGTTCAGGTACGGAGAGGATCGGAGCGGAGCCTAGATACGTCTTCAAGGCGGCGAAAGATTGGGAACACTCTTCTGTCCATCTGAAGACAGAATCCTTCCTCAACAATTCGAACAGAGGTCTACAACGGTCAGAAGACTTTGATATAAACCGGTTGAGAGCAGCGATACGTCCTGTTAGTTTTTGAACTTCTTTCCTTGTCTTCAGTTCCGACATATCTATCAGAGCACGGATTTACGTGGGATTTGCTTCGATGCCCCGTTGACTGACGAGATAACCAAGGAATTTGCCTGAGGCGACGCCGAATGTACATTTCTCAGGATTTAACTTCAGATTGAAAGTGCGTAAAATAGAGAACGGCTCCGCCAAGTCGGCTACAAGAGAGACCCGAGTTCGGCTTTTCACAACGATATCGTCAATGTACACCTCCACCGATTTACCGAGCAAGGGTCCAAACATCAGATTCATCAATCGTTGATAAGTGGCCCCGGCATTCTTCAGGCCAAAGGGCATGACCCGGTAACAGAACAGGCCACGCTCCGTTATGAAGGCCGTCTTCTCTTGATCGTCCTCCGCTAAGAGGATTTGATTGTAACCCGAATACCCGTCCATGAAGCTCAACATCTCGTGACCCGCGGTTGCAGTGATAAGTCTATCGATTCTGGGAACTGGGAAGAAGTCTTTCGGGCAAACTTTATTAACATTAGTGAAATCAATACAGACTCTGACTTTCCCGTTCTTCTTCGGAATAGCTACTACATTGGCTATCAACTCCGGATATTGGACCTCACGAATGAACCCGTGCCGAATTAACTTATCGATCTCTTCATTGACGGCCTCATGGTACGCCGGAGCAAGTCTACGAGGCTTCTGTTTAACAGGATTGACTACGGGATCAACGTTGAGATGGTGACAGATGATTTCAGGACGGATACCCGTCATGTCCTCGTGTGACCAAGCGAAAACATCAAGATTCTTCTTCAGAAAATTTATCAACTCCTGCTCTTCGTCCGTTGTCAAACAGGTCCCGATCTATAGCGTTCTTGGCTCGTTCTCCGTCCCCAGGTTGACAAGCTTCGTGGGTTCAACAGAGTGGTTCGTCAACAATTCACCCGGGTTCTCCTCTTCCATGAACCCGACCTGTAATTGCTATTTGAGCGGGTCGGGTGAGGCATAATCACACTTCTGCAATGCCAGCTGGTCTCCTCGTATTTCACTTGGTCCGTCCGGAGTAGGGAATTTCAATACCTGATAATAGGAAGACGGAACAGTTCTCATTTCGTGAGTCCACCATCCCCCCAAGATGGCATTGTATGGGGACGGTGCGTCGATAATGGAGAACCGGGTGGACAGGATGATAGGTCCAGCTTTGACTGGTAGGACGACTTCTCCTACGGGTTGCATCGAGCTTCCTTCGAATCCTATCAAGGGGGTCTGTACAGGGACGAGAATCGCCGGGTCCAACCCCATCTTTGCGAAAGCATGGAGATACAGGATATCTGCCCCACTTCCAGGGTCAACGAGCACTCGCCTGATGTCGAAATCGCCAATTCGCATAGTCAAGACAAGAGCATCGTAGTGAGGCCTGACCACAGTTGTCATGTCCTGATCAGTGAACGATAGGGCCTGCTCGACTTCCTTCGTCGTCGATCGCACTTGACAAACTTTTGCCACGTGTGATAACTTCCTTGCCTTCGCTCGGTACTGCTGCTCGATATCTACCTCCGGTACTCGAGCGCGATGGATGACATTTATGACTCCCTTTGGAGCTTCTCCGCCTCGGCCCATATGACCAGATGGCTCTCCCTCGTGAGATCGAGTGGATGGATCCGTAATATGCCATTCTTCTCTTCCAGAGTCCACATACTCTCCCAGATAGCCTTCACGGACTAATCTTTCCAGATATTCTCTCAGAATGCGACAACGATTTGTAAGGTGCCCGTGGCACTTGTGGTACTGACAATACTCATGCGCCCTGGGTCCCGAGGTGACATCACGAACGGTCCGTGTTGGCCATTCGAAGTATGGTTTGTCTTCCATCGTCTTCATAATCGTCGCCGGGCTTGCTGAGAAGTTGACCTGACCACCGCGAGATGCAAAAGGACGTATTTCTGTTGCTTGATTCTCCCTCTCCTTGTAATGCCCGGGTTCCTCTCGTCTCTGATAGGCACGGTCGTCCCGCCGTTAGAAGTTGGAACGTAGATCCGTTCTCCTTGATGAGTCTACATCTTGGCGGACCCCCAACGAGAGTCGGTTCGGTTCTCCCCGTCGTTCAACGTACACCACTTTTTCCTGTCGTGTGCGTCTCCGTGGTTCCTCGTCGCTAGAAGATGATTCATACTTTGGTCTCTTCCCTCTCTTCGAGGAGGGTTTGCTTCCCCACTCCACAGCATCTACCCCTCGTGCTCTGGGTCTCGTCGTTGCTGCAATATCCTCCTCCATCCTCCCGTACTTAGAGGCACAGACTATCAGCTCGTCCATCTTGATTGGACAGTCAAGGGCAAGATATTCGTAGAGCTTAGAACTCTTGGGTATGGCATTCTTGAAGGCCGCTATGCAAGTGCAATCCTCGATCTTATCGATATTAGAGACTTCATCGGTAAACCGTTGAATAAAATCTCTAAGGGGTTCCGCCGACTTCATTCTCATGGCGAAGAGTGAATCTGCGCCAGCTTTCTTCTTCTTGTTAATGATATACTGGTCAATGAAAACTGACCTGAGATCAGCCATACACCTGATCGACCCCGCGGGTAGATTACGGAACCATCTCGCAGCCGCTCCAGTCAGGTTGCTAGGGAAGGCTTTACAGAGGAGATTATCATCCGGGTTACGGACAGCCATAGCATTCTTGAAGTCAGTCAGGTGGTCAATAGGATCTCTCTTCCCATCGAACTTAACAAAATTCGGTACCGTGAACTTTGATGGGGTATAAGATTCGACGATCTCTTTGGAAAAAGGGGACGTCTCCTCCTCGTCCTTGTACTTCTGAGCGTATTGATCGAGAGAGGCCCCGCTCGTCGTTCCTCTGACTCGAGCATTGATCAGGGCTTCCACGTCCTTGAGGGTTAAGCCTGTTTTCAATCCGTCATTGCTGACATCGAGATCTCGTTGTTCAGCATGAGCACCAAGAGAACGAGGATAGGCAGTCTCGGCAGTAGAAGGAGTGAGAGTGAATCTTCTCTCCAGATTCTCTGGTGCAGACGGCGAGATCGGGACTGTTGCTTTGGGAGGAGGGGAAGAAGGGAAATTGAGTTTACGAGCCGCAGAGCCCCCTCTAGGAGATTCGTCATCGATCTCCAAGTTACCATGCTCCAAAGCATCAAGCCGCTCCTGCAGTGACTGCTGCTGGCTGACTATCTGGGCCAGAGTGGCCTATTGCTGTTGTAATAGTAACAGGATGGGATCAGGTATGGTCATGGGCCTCTCTGATTGTCCGGAAGATTGGCCTGAAACGAATGTCTGCATGGTGGAAGGGGTGCATAGAACGGCTTGAGGGGGCTGGTTTTCGACGATAGACTGAGGAGTTTTGTCTGTCATGCTGACCGGGAGAGGTGGTGTGAGCAAAGGGTGAGTTCGGCTGAAGAATTCCCACAGACGGCGCCAATTTTATGAGGGGAATTTACCGAAAGGACACGCGTCAGCAGCAGCTCCTCCCAAGTTCTGGTATACCGGTAGAAGGTTGGAGTGGAGGGTGTGATACCCTGACCTGTACTCCAATGATAAAGTCAGTAGGTGTAGAAGATGATGAACAGTAAGAGAATACAGAGAGTTTGAAGGTCTTAGCTCTTAAAAATTCCGTCCCTTTCACACTGTTTTTCCCAGGTTCTTATAGGCCACCTCTGCCATGGCCATGGACACTCATGGATGTCCATGCATACCTCAAATCTATGATGTGTACTTCAGTAATCATTTTAGATAGATCTCCCGGTCATTTGTACTGCACGCGTATCTGCATACAAAAGTGAGCAGGCAAAGAGTAGGAACTCGTCCGAGGTGACTGGCATTAAATGACATTTAATGCTACATTTAATGCCAAGACAGTGTTTCCCACCTACCATCGTAGAGGTAGGATCAGTCCCAGGCGACTGGGCAGTAGCGCCGGATCTCATTACGTGTTGGGATACGGGGTCGTTGACAATAAGACGACGGGTAAGTCGTCAGAACGAGGACGTGATCGTCGTCTATGAGACCAAGGGCCTGTCGTCGAAACGAGGACGTGATCGTCGTCTATGAGACCACGGGCCCGTCGTCAGAACGAGGACGTGATCGTCGTCTATGAGACCACGGGCCCGTCGTCGGAACGAGGACGTGATCGTCGTCTATGAGACCACGGGCCCGTCGTCGAAGAGACGACGGAAATGAGCTCAAACGATAACACCACACCGAGGACGAGCTCGTTACTACTATACTTAGATTTTTACGAAATTTACCCATTACAATATATATATATATATATATATATGATGTTTACGGATCTAAAAAAAAAGAGAAGAAAAGATCAACCCTTTCTTGTTGTTGCTAACTCTTTTTCTCTTGCAGTTTTTTGAATTCCCATGACAGGGAATTCCATGTGGCATCCCTTCGTTACAAACCTGATTTCAAGGTTATGCGTGAAGGTTGGGATGGCACTACCAGAGATCCAGATGAAGTTCACTATGAAATATCAATGAAGGAAGATGAGATGTTATATCAAGAGTTTGTAAAAAGGATGAATTTCAACAAGAAGAAAGTAAGTTCTAGCTGTCCTTAGCCCTTATCTACCCCAACAAAAAAGGAAAAAAAAAACT
Organism: Tetracentron sinense; assembly: GCA_015143295.1. Taxonomy (NCBI): domain Eukaryota; kingdom Viridiplantae; phylum Streptophyta; class Magnoliopsida; order Trochodendrales; family Trochodendraceae; genus Tetracentron; species Tetracentron sinense. The sequence goes on along the minus strand of CM026567.1, from coordinate 38,809,648 downwards.
ATTATTCTAGCTGTCCTTACCCAGACTTACCTGGTGTGGCGGGTTGCGGGCTCACGTCGCACCCTCGGGGATTAGTCCTAAGTCCTGATCTAAAGGGTTGGGGACACCCCGAGTTCCAAAAAAAAAAAAAATGCACATACTACTTGATATTTTCAAGAGCTAAACCTATTTGTTGGAAGAGTAATGCTATGTCCACTTTCCGGTTGTCCACTCTCTTATTTTTGTACAAGAAAACAAAATAGTATGACATTTTTTTTGTGGGACCCATTACTTTTGTTTTGTCTTTTTGTTTAAAAATAAGAAAAACTAAGGGAAAGTGGAAGTAGAATTGCTCTTGAGTCTTTACTATTATAATGGGAGAGGCAGGGGTAGCTTGAATTTTCCGAAATTCCTAAACTACCCTTATATAAAACAAAACTTTAATTTAATGTTTTACTTTAATTCCCAAACTACCCTCATATATCTATTTAAAGAATAGAATCAAAGTCAATCACGATTGAACTCGGAGAGAGTTCAATCGCACCCGCGGGTTAACACGTCCCTTTTAACTCCTATTAATTGTGGTTAACTCCTTCCCCTTGCTCTCACGTGCATCGCATGTGCCACCCGCTGGTTTTTTATAAAATAATATGGATTACCACTTAACTCAATCTTAGGGTCCCTGATTTTCAAATCATCACTTTTCCCTCAATCCCATATGACTATATGAGGAAAATAGTAAAGAAGAACAGAAAATAAAAAAATAAAAACAAACAAACAAACAATACAACAGAAGACAATCAATTTTCAGCAAAAGATCATTGGAATCATCAGAGATTCCAATGGTAAGATGATTATTGCTTTCTATGAGTACTATATGCTGGAATCAAACACAATTGCTGAAATAAGGGCAGTCTGAGATGGATGTTTGCCATGTGATAAATTAGGGATAACCAATATCATTGTGGAAAGTGACTCTAAAATTACTATTGATGTAATCAATGGTATTATAGATCCCCCATGAAAAACATGGTATTGGTGGAAGAAAATCATTAGTTTGAAGATCAAATGTACAGCATACTTATCATGAAAATAATCAGATAACTGACTATCTTTCTAAAGAAGCTTGTAAGAATCAGGATAGCAAAATTTTCAGATTTGTAAGTGAGTGTCCGCGGCCTATTACAGGAATGGTGCGAATAGACAGATCTTCTATATGTAATATCCGTGTGTAAGTCAGTGTTCTCGGATGCCCCCCCCCCCCCCCCCCCCCCCCCCCCCCCCTCCCCCCCTCCCCAATTTTGTGTCTTTTTAATTTTTTATTAATAAACTGGTAGGGGTTTGCCTAACCCCCGCCCCCTCTGGGTGTTTTATTTTTAAAAAAAAACCCATTAGGACGGAAAGTAGTACACACACCCTTTAAAAATAGCTTTAAATCCTGCCCCCACCCCCTCCCCCCCAAAAAAAAAATCTTGTGTAATGATCTTTTTATATTCCATTTCTAAATTTCCTTTAATGCCCCTTAAGAAACCTTGAGATGTATGTGCTTTGCTTCCTTACAGATGGCTGGGGAAGTAAAATGCCACAAATATAGCAGGAGGCGCCCTTCAGAAGGATGGAACTTCACTGTCGAAAAACTGGGCTCACTAGGAAACGTGGAGGTGGAGGCGGCTGGAAATTTGTGAGCTTGCCAGATGGGTCTAGCAGAGAGTTGAATGAAATGGAGAAAATGTATGTGAAGAGGGAGACTGTCTGCCATCGTTGTAAGATCCTCCCTTGATGACTCTTCCACTTCAACTGAGGAAGTTTGCTTTGTGATGGTGATTCTCTTACTACAAGTGAACAATATCTGGAAAAAAAAAAATTCACCCAGTCTCTTTTATAAGACATCTATCTACTAACATATGGGCCCCATGATTTTGACTTCTCCACCCATAATAAGACATGTGGTGATAAGTGTATGAGAATAAGGGTGAGAGATATCAAGTGGAGAGAAGTCAAAATCAAGGAGAGAAAATAAAATGACTTTCTCCCCATTTTTATGCCAACTGTCGCACACTGTATGGAACCTCGAGAGTCCTTTCTGGCTTCGCTAGAGACAATCTGAGGCCATTAACATATATATACATATATCTACTAACATATATATAAAAGGTGAACGGCAGCTGTTGAAGCTTTCGTTCACCTTTTCTGTATTCCGAACATACCCTTCTAATATTTGCTTCACTTCATTCATATTCCAAAGATGTCCTCCATATCAAGCCAAAAGAACCGCATAAGAGCATTCCTAGCAGCCTCACCAAATTTCACTCACCAAAGTAGCCAAAATTCACAAAAAGTGATTTTGGTGAGCCATTTTTTAAAATCACTCCCAGCAGCCTCATCATTTTAACTGAAAAAAGAGGAGAGAGAAGCAATATTTTATTGTTTGTGTGGGACCAAAGAAAGGAAAGGTGAGAGAGAAATCTTATTTTATTATTTGTGTGGGACCAAAGAAAGGAAGGGAAAGAGAGAAATCTTATTTTATTATTTGTGTGGGACCCAGGGTGAGAAAAATTTAACTTTGGTGAGTCTACAGTACTCACCAAACTTGGTGAGTACTGTGGACTCACCAAACCGATTTTGTTATTCTGCTGAGGCTACTAGGAATCATTTTAACATGTTTTTAGTGTTTTGCCTCTAAGAAGCCAAAATAATAACTGCCGCAAGCATCTTTGGCAAGTTTGATGGCCCACTCTTGCATTGCCCTTCGCCATATTACCCTTGCCATTGTTTTTATCTGCTAAGCTTAAACAGCTGCCAAACATCAAGTCCGCAAAGCAGCTCCTTAGTATATGTGGGCCCCACCATACTTCTCTAGCTACCAGTAGACCTCCCATGCGATCTACAAGTGTAAGAGTAAAAAATAACAAATAAAATTTGCTTGACAGGAGTAGATATCTTTTTACTTGATCTGTTCTTATCCCTACTTTTCACCGCCTATGCCCCTCTAGAGTACAATCGATGGGCCCCACTTGTGTTCCAACAAACCTCTTTCACATGACATATCCCATTTGGCTAACTTACTTGTGGATCTCTCCTCTTTTAAAGCAGGACCTGCTTGTAGAACGATTGCACCTGCTCATGATTCTTTAATATTCTTTTGTTTTTTTTTTACCTCACGTTTACTCCCTTGCAAGCATTTGGTTATTTATTTTTTGAACTTATCCACCGAGCCATGCCTCATACTTATCCACCCATTGCCTCACCAATTTAGGTTTTTTCTTTTCTTCATTTTGTTATCTATTCATCTGAGATTCTCTTACCAATGACGAACTCAATCTACAATTACGCTTCTTGAAGATCTTTTTCGTGCACTGCATATTCTCATCACTCAGTTGGGATTCAATTGTTTCTCCTCCCAGGTTTTGACTATTTTTTGTCATCTCAGACATGAAAGCAGAAAGTTGCCTTCCTTCATGGCCCAGTATTGGCAGTAGAATTGGAAAAAACAAAATTGGACTCTTTAGTCTCAAAGGGTCGTAAGCCCTCCCATGATATGATCAGTTGTAATTTTCCTTCAACATTACTCTTAGAATTGTTTTCTGAAATTTTAGTGACTATGTGTTGATGTCCTCTGACATTTTAGTGACTATGTCTTGGATGTATGTTCCCTGCATAAGCATAATAATGTCATCTATAGATGTATGGTGGTGTTTCAATGAAACTCAAGGAGAATATGAGTTTTACTGCAAGATAATTAGTCATTACATATTTTTCTCTAAAAAATAACTCAACGGGTTTGTTTTAGGAGTTAAGCAAACAATTACACTAGAGAGGAACTCATGCAAATGATGACCTAAGATAGATATGCCATTTTTGAAAGTTCAAAACCAAAAAAAAAATAAAAATGTGTAAACCCAAAAAAGAGTTTTGTTACCGCTAATTTTTTTCATGTTCTAATTTTTAGGTTAATAATTATTTATTTTAATTAAGTAAATAAGAATAACCTGCACGTTCCTTGGACGTGTAGGCCAATTAGGATATATAAAAAGGGTGAACGACAGCTGTTAGAACCTTTCGTTCACCTTCTTGCTATCCCCCAAATACCCTTACACTATCACATTCCCAAGATACCCGATCTATCTTTTTAAACATTCCCAAGATACCCATTCCAGAGAATTCTCTTCCAGAAACAGAGAATTTTCTTCCAGAAAATTCTCTTCTATCCAAGAGGGTTCCGTTTCGGCCTTTTGCCCTTCTCCTTCATCCTTCGTTGCTCAACGCCCCCACGTGTCTCATTCTCGCCCACATTCTCACGTGTTCAGGATGTCACAGCAGAACTCTCAAACGACACAGCCTCACCAATGACTTCCAAAAGAGAGTGATACGCCTACACCTTACATTCTCTACATTCAGATTCGGATCTCTTGTCTGTGTTGTGTTTCAGGTACCAAATCCTCTTAACTAATATAATTTTTTCATCTACAATTTTGGTTTCCCAATTGTATTTCAAAAAATCTAGGGTTTACGCTAAATAAAATTTTGACAAAAATTTGCTTTTCTGTGTTTCCTTCTCTCCAGATTCATATCTAGAAATCTCACGTGTGTTCCATGTATGAAATTCTTCTTTATCAATTTATTTTTCAGAATTTCTGGTTCGTTATATGATTATGGCTATATGCTTCATCATGTAGTCGCCTATCTCTCTCTCACTCTCTCTCTCTGGTCAATTTGAATCTACTTGAGCTCTGTATTGCTATACTTTCCTGTTTTTTTATACATAGAGAGAGACTAAGTGAGGTTTTGCATCAAATCTCAAAACGCATCACCACCATGGATCCTTCTTGCTATTCTCCCTCTTCTTCTTCTTCTGAATTACTCACAACTTTCCCTCACCTAACGGGACTTCGGCTCACATTTTTATTATTTGTGGGTGAAAAGTTCAGGACATTAATCAAACCTTTGTTGCGGTCTTAGTGTTATAGAGTGATAACCGTGTGGTGGATTGGACCCCTGTAACAATGAAGAACATAGGCCCTTGCTATTCTTATTTATTTTTTGTTCTCATTTATTTTGTCATTTGACTGTGTCATAGCTAAATTTATGTTTATGTGGTTAAGCTTTAATGAATTTACTTTCATATTTGTTCACTGCTGTTATATCAGACCAAGTGTGAATACCAGTTAACTGAATTTCACTTTCTTTTATATTGCTATTTATTTTATTGTTTATTAAGACTTTTCTATTCACAATAATACTCTTCAATTTTTTCCATTTATTGTGATATGATACATAAAAAGAAAAAAAAAAAACAAGTAAAAATAAAAAATATTCATGATTTATTTATGTTTTTTTTTCCTTGCAGTATAATAGAAATGGACAACAAAGAACATAGATAGGGATTACTTACATTATTGAATACTACTTCGGAAGAAGGTGCGACACTTCTTACATAATAATGGAATAGACAACCACTATTTAAAAATTCTGAAAAATGCTGGAAATTAATAAAATTTTATTTTGGTGTACAGAGAAGGAAATTTTTTTTTGGGAAATTGTAAAAGACGCAGATTATGGTATGCTGGATTATCTGAAGAGAGAAGAGAGGCAATGCGGCGCAAGAAATGGGAGTCATATGCATTAAAAAAACTTATGAATTGTAGTGCAGCTCGAAATAAATTTACAGGTATGATAATAATGTTCTCAACGGATTGTAATTAAATTATACTATAATACATGACCTAACAATAAATATAGCTATTAATAAAGGTACTCAAAGCGAGAAGGATGTCGAGACAAGTTATTCAAGTATAAACACCCAGCCAATTGAAGCAACAATGGATATTTCCTTGGTTAAAGGAAAATATCTATCAGATAGTTATAATTCTCATGAAATTGGTAAGAAAATTAACTTATCTACATTTTATTTACTTCAATTTAATTACAAATATTGATATTATTGTCGTACCTTTGAATAGGATCTACATCTTTAATCCATCGTTATTTCTCTTCACCTCAAATAAGATATCAAAAAAATTTATCAGGTAATAAGATTGAATATGAATGTATTACGAAAAACTCCCATACCTCTTGATGTGATAATTACTGATATGAGAAAACTAAAGTGATGTAAATGATAGTAGATTTGATTGTGTTGGATATGAGGGACTATGATATCATCCTTAGGATGGATTGGTTGGCCAACTACCATGCAGTGGTAGATAGTAATGTCAAGATGGTGATATTTCGAATTTCGGATATTTTAGAATTCGAAATGCAAGGGATTATCCGAGATCAAGCACCCAGGTTGATCTCAACTGTTGAAGTATGTCACCTTTTGGACAAGGGTTGTACATGTTATTTAGCAGCTGTGGTAGTAGATAAAGATGAAGACCTCACATTAGGGAATACGTCAGTGGTAAAAGAGTTTCAAGATGTGTTTCCTGAGGAATTACCAGCACTCCCTCCTACTAGAGAAATCAATTTTGCAATCGATATCACTCCAGGAGTAGCCCTGATATCCAAAACACTGTATCGGATGGCTCCAACTAAATTGCAAGAACTGAAGATTCAGTTGCTAGACTTGTTAGATAAGGGTTTGATTCATCCTAGTGTTTCACCGTGGGGAGTACTGGTGGTATTCGTCAGGAAGAAAGACGGTAGTTTGCATCTGTGTATCGACTATCGTCTGCTGAATCAAGCGACGATGAAGAATAAGTATCCTCTCCCCGGGATCGATGATCTTTTTTATCAGTTACAAGGTGCTCAAGTGTTTCCTAAGATAGATTTGCGGTCTGGTTATCACCAACTAAGAGTCAAAGACGAAGACATTAGGAAGACAGCATTTCAAACTCGTTATGAACACTATGAGTTCCTGGTGATGCCTTTTCGACTAACGAATGCGCTTGCGGCCTTTATGAAATTTATCAAGGTTCGAAATTTCGATTTCACATGTCATTTCGAGCCATGGAAAAAAGATATATCGAGGATATTTCGCAAGATATATCGATATCGAGAGAACAATATCGCACATGGAGGAAAATTTTGAAAAAAAATAGTGAAAAACATGGAATTTTTCAATGAAACTTAAGGAAATGTTAAAATAGATGTTGATACACATCTGAGAATAAAAAAAATTACAAAAACAATAATGTACATAAGAGATGCAATGAGAAGGGAGCCAAAGACGTGTGCTGATGGTGACGACAATGTATGATTCACTAATATTGATATAACTTACATAAAAAGTTGCATTCATTTCTCAATCAAGTATAACAATTAACTCAAATACAATCAAAATCAATACTAATAATAGTTAAAATTAAAAATATTGTTTTAAGATTTTATTGAATTTTTTATTGTGTGTATAATAAAAATCAATACTAAAAATAGTTAAATAATATTTAATTTATAAAATATAATTAGGTTAATACTTGCAACATAGGGGTAATATGGTTATTTATGCAATTTTTAAAAAAAAATTATTGTAATTAGTGTAATCTAAGGGAGGTTTTGAAATATAGATAAGAATAAAATTAATTTATAAAGAGGCATTTAAAATTATTATTTTATAACATAAGTTCTATTCTGTAAATGACCATTACAACTTAAGTATAAATAAGTAAACAACAGAAAATTAAAAAATTAAAAAAAAAACAGTAGAAAATATTTCGATTGAAATCTACGAAATTTCGTCGAAATATATGAAATTTCGTTGAAATATACGAAATTTTGTAAAAACCGTGTGAGAAAATCTAAAAAAAAAAAAACCAGTAGAAAATATTTCGACCGAAATATACGAAATTTCGTCGAAATATACGAAATTTCAATCGAAATTTATGAAATTTTGTAAAAATTAAAATAAATGGTTCAGATATTTTGAAACCCGTCGAGATCGAGATATCTCGTGTGAGATATCGAAATATCGTCGAAATTTCAAACCTTGGAATTGATGAATTGTCTTTTCAGACCGTACTTGGATCAATTTATTGTGGTATTTATCGATGATATCTTGGTGTACTCACCTACTCATTAGAAGCACACTGAGCACTTGAGAATTACGCTGCAAACGCTACGAGATCATCAGTTATATGCTAAGTTCTCCAAGTGCGAGTTTTGGATGGAAGAGGTAGCCTTCCTTAGACATATAGTGTTAGAGAATGGAATATCTGTTGACCCCTCCAAGATTCAAGCGGTAACCAATTGGGCCAGGCCATCCACTATAACTGAAGTTCGAAGTTTTCTAGGATTGGTTAGGTACTACCGTAGGTTTGCTGAAGGTTTCTCAAAAATAACCGCTCCACTAGCTGAGTTGACTAAGAAAGACATGAAGTTCGAATGGACGGCATCTCAGGAGCGGAGCTTTCAAGAATTGAAGAACAGATTAACAATTGCTCCGGTATTGACACCTTCCTCAGGATCGGGAGGATATGAGGTATATTGTGATGTTTCCCATAAGGGGCTCGGCTGTGTTTTGATGCAAAACAAGAAGGTCATTGCTTATAGTTCCCGTCAGCTCAAGATTCACGAGCAAAATTATCTCACGCATGCCTGGAGTTAGACGTTGTAGTGTTTGCACTGAAAATCTGGAGGTACTACCTGTACGGAGAAAAGATGGTGACCTACAATGATCACAAGAGTTTAAAGTATTTATTCTCCCAAAAGGAGCTCAATATGCGGCAAAGGAGATGGATGGAATTCTTAAAGGATTACGACTGTGATTCAATACCGTTCGGGTAAAGGTAATGTTGTACCCGATGCCCTGAGTCAAAAAATGATAGGATCTATGGTGTATATGAGGGCAGAGCGTTGGAAAATGATTGAAGAATTCAATAACTGGAACCTGAGTTTGGGATTCCAGGGAAAGAGCGCTGCATTCAAGCCAAGCCGTTATTATTACAGAAAATTCAAGAGGCGCAGTTGGAAGATCAAAACTATCAGAGGTAAAATGCTTTAGGGAAAAAGGGGGTAATTTTGAAGAATTTGAAGATGGAATACTTTGATTCAAGTGTCGAATTTGTGTGCCAGGAAACCCCGAGTTGAAAAATGAATTGCTCAATGAGTCACATCGCACTCGCTTTACAGTACACCCTAGAAGCACGAAGATGTACCATGATGTGAAGAATAACTACTGGTGAAATGACAAGAAACAAGAGATTGTAGAGTATGTATCTCGATGCCTGGTCTGCCAGCAGGTAAAGGCAAAACATCATAAACCACTTTTTTTGTTTTGGTTCGAGATATACGTTTAGGCCGCAACGCCGATTAGGTGTTAGTATCTATTCAGTTAGTGGGCAGGTGGAGAGTATATACAAACTCCCACCCTCTCGGGAATGGAACCCGGGACCTCCCCCCCAAAGCAGGGGATCATAAACCACCTGAGTTGCTGAATTCATTACCTATTCCCGAGTGGAAATGAGAACATATTACGATGGATTTCGTGGTGGGATTACCAAAAACAACGAGAAGACACGAAGACGTTTGGGTGATTGTTGATCGATTAACTAAGTCGGCCCACTTCCTCGCCATCAAAGATACCATCACCTTGAAAAATCTATCAAAGTTGTATATCAGGGAGATTGTGAAGCTGCACGGTGTATCGGTGTCTATCGTGTCAGATCGCGATCCACGATTCACATCCAGTTTTGTCGAAGTCTGCAAGAGGCTTTGGGAACACAGCTAAACATGAGTACAACTTATCATCCACAGACCGATGGACAGTTTGAGTGCACGATACAAACTCTAGAAGATATGATGCACACTTACAATCTGGACTTTCGGGGAAACTGGGATGATCACTTGTCGTTGATTGAGTTTTGCATATAATAACAATTATAAAGCAAGTATTCAAATGACTCCTTACGAAGCCTTATACGATAGGAGCTGTTGGTCGCCAGTATGTTGGACTGAAGTGGTGGAACATAAACTACTGGGTCCTAAGTTGGTGCAAGAAACAACGAAGAAGATCGAGTTGATTCGATCAAGATTATTGTCTACACAGAGTTGGCAGAAAAGCTACGCAGATGGAAAACGTCGAGACTTAATTTCGAGTCGGGCAACCACGTTTTCTTGAAAATCTCTCCATCAAAAGGTATTGTTCGATTTGGAAGGTGGAGAAAGTTAAGCCTTTGATTTATTGGACCTTTTGAGATTTTGGCTAAGGTAGGAGGCATAACCTACCGTTTGGCGTTGCCACCAGAGCTGGAGAGGGTTCACAATGTATTTCACATATCCATGCTAAGGAAATGCATACCTGATCCTTCGCATGTGACACGAGACAAACCAATCCAAGTAAAAGAAGACTTAACTTTTGAGGAAAAGTCAGTGCAAATATTGGACCGCAAAGAATAGGTATTGTGGAACAAATCGATCAAGCTGGTCAAAGTTTTGTGGCAGCATCACGGCACGGAGGAAGCCACATGGGAGCTCGAGGTGATATTAGAACCAGACATCCTCATCTGTTTGAGGATTGATATGTATATAAATTTTGAGGACGAAATTTTTGTAAGGAGGAGAGATTGTAACGGCCCAAAATTTTAATATAATAATAAAATTTTGGGGTCATTGGTCATTAATTGGGAAAAATTGTACTAAAATTGATTAAATTTGTGGTAATTAGGTTTTTGTGTGGGATTGGGTTTGTACCGATAAAATTCAGTATTTTTTTTCTCAAAAATCGTACACATCGTGCGGGTTGGCTATCTGGATGATTACCAGTCATGCCGGTTCCGTCATACATTGATTTGCGTAGCCGCGGTGCAATTTGTATTCGAAACCCAGGAAATTTGTAGATTTTGAAATTTCAGTTGGTACTCAATATTTACCGATTGTCCCAATAGAAGTCTTTGAAACTCACACACCGAGTGTCGGTTGGCTGTCTGGACGACTGCCTGTCGTCTCGGCAATTAATCAACTCAAACTACGTAATTGTCGCATGTTTAGTGTTCAAAACTAGGAAATTTTGGGTTTTGCAATTTTCTTCCGGACTTACTTTATAGTGTCAAAACTCATCATTTTTCCCCAAAATTCGCACAATAGGTGTCAGACCGCCCCTAGTTCGGTCACCTGTCATTTTGGCTTCGTCGCACGTCGTTTAGTGGGGTTTTGGAGGCCGTATACATACAAAGTAGGAAAATCTGGTCAAACCGGTCAACATGGTCAAACGCCACGTCATGCGGCCCATTTGCCAAGCACATGGCTTCGCCACCTAGGCGAGGCCCTTGCCTATATAAAGAGGGGCAAGTCCTCCTCATTTCTCACGAAAATTCCAAGAGCTGAAGCTCTGGCTGATTCCCATCTAGAGAGAGAGAATGAAGAGAGAGAGAGGAGAGAAAAGAAAAGAGGGTTTACCTTCGGGTTTTGCGACGTGCTGAACGTGTTGGCGGCGTCTATTTTCTTATCTAGAGCCTCGATCTACGTGTGAGAAGGTAAAACTCATTTCCCTCTCTGCTATCTTCCTCTATTTAGACTATTTTCTTCTTGGAATGGTTTATTTGTAAAATGGCGTGGATGAAGAGGGTCGGAGACCTGTTGTGGGGTGTGATGGATGAATGGGATGTGTGGATAGGTTTCAGGCTTGTTAGCTCGAAACTTTGGCTCACATGAAATGATTTTATGTGAATGAAAAAGGGTCAGAGACCCGCTATGAAGTGTGTTAGGATGTGCGAAAGAGCAAGAGGTGCATGGACCTCGGTTTCAGGCTGAAAAGATCGAAATTTGGCCTTGCGATCAATCGCTAGATCGATCGTAGACATGCAGAATGTCTGAGGTCTTCTCTAACCTGTGTGTGATTGATCGCATTGGGAATGCGATTGATGGTGCGGTCGATCATAGGTGTGATCAATGGTGCGGTCGATCGCAGTTAGGACATATTTTTTTTGAAGTCTGTGTTGGCTCCTCTATGTGTTATGAAGTCATCCTTGCATGATGAATGTTATGTGATACTTTTCTAAGGCAATAGAAGGATCCATTGGCCTGAGAATGTTCCACATCGGAACGGTATACTTTGGATTTGGTCCACAGGCGCAAGGCTCAGCTGTTTCAAGTATTCAAGCAAGGCTTGAGTTAACAGGGATTGTCCTGTGGTTAGAAAATCTAACCTGAGTTAAGTAGGTTTGTGGTTCCTCTTTGTTTAGGTACGGAGAGGCGGCGTCTGTATAGAGTCGAGATTCCTCTGTGACTGATAAACGAGAGATGTCGGTTTGTCTGTGTGTATAAGTAGGTCATCCGTGGTTCCTTTTTGACTAGGTCAGGAGAAACGGTGTCTAGTAAGGCCCAGGGTTCCTCTGTGGCTAATAGTCGGGAGATGTTAGAGTCCTATTGAAGTCTCAAGTGACTGAATATCATATAATGTATAGACCAGAGTTCTTCAATAGTTGGGTCAGAAGATGGCGGCACTGTGTCTATCGGGGTTCCTTCATGGTGGAAAGTTAGGAGATGACGGTGTCTAAATGGGGCCCAGGATTCCTCCATCGACTTGTCAGAAGATGACGGTAGACAGGTTGATCGGGATTCCTTCATGACTAATAGTTAGGGAGATGATGGCAGATACACAGTAGATGTTGGTAGTCAGCAGAGTTGAGGAGAATGTCTTTGGCGGGTGAATGCCCGGGTTATGTGTTGAATCTTCGGATTTGAGGTTTTCTGGGTCGGTGTACTCAGGTTTAGTGTTGAATCTTCGGATTCCAGGTTGTTTGGATCGGAGTACGCAAGGTTCAATTGTGATCGGGTGAAGACCTGGAACTGTGTAAGTGAGTCTAAATGACTCAAGGTATGATTGAGAAATAGGTGAATGCCCGAATGTGTTGAGACTTAGGTTTTCAAAACAGAATTGTGTATGTGCTATGACCAGTTAATAGAGTCAAAGGACTCGAAGAGAAACGTGATTAACTGTTTGGAATGATAACTTGGTAATGCGAACACTGTTGAATAAATGAACTTCATAATTGGAAACTATTTCGAGATTGGGGATCTCAGATAGGATGAAGTAGCCTTGAGTGACTATGGGTCACAGCTCATTATTTATTGCTTTATTATATTGTAACACATAATGGAACTGTACTATTATCTCATTATTGATGTGTGTTAATATGTGGAAAATAGTCTAGATGGACTGTGGATTTTATTGGGGTTCATAGCTCATTGACGTTTTATGTCAGCAGATCTTGGAGTTGTTGACCTGTAAGTGGAAGGTCTGTCTAGATACTTTTTGGAGACTATATAGGTTGTACCCGACGTAATAGAGGCGCTTATTTTTTTAAAACAGACTTGATGTAATTAATACATGTATATGGTTTGTTTGATGGCTATTGTAATGACCAGAGTGTGAACACCCTATTTTTACACCCTTAAAACCTTTTACTTTTATTATTTTATCATTTATTTTATTTAATTTTATTTTTGTTTATTTTATTATCATTTTGCTGGCTCGAAAAGTCCCCAAGCTCGAGAGATAGACCCTTCAAAGCTGCTTGTGCTAAGCCCGTAACTCACCCACCATTCCCCTTTATCATAAATCACTGAAGCCTAAAACCACAACCGAAACCCATTTTCCCACAAGCCCAAGTCCATGAGAAACCAAGTCCAAGGTCCAAGGCCCATTACTGTGGACTATATAGTGGGAGAGAGAGGGTAAAAAACCCACATCTCATTCGTCTGAAGAGGAGGCAGCATTCTCTCTTATTCATCGCCTTTGTTCATTTCCTCCGGCGGCAACTTCGTCCACACCAGCCAAGGTAGGGCCGGTCTTCATCTCCGGCAGCATCTGTTCGACAAGCACCATGCCGGCAGCAACATCTCTCGAGTTCCACCATCATCGCACCTCATCTCCGGCCAGATCTGCTGCACCTGTGCAGCTCCACCGTCGCATCTTCGGCCAGTAGCGCACCAGTTTGTCTCTCATGTAATCTCAACCTCTTTTCTGATGATCCTCTCTTGATCTCTCTCCTCTGTTCTCCTTTCTTTTGATCTTGATTGTTTTTATTTATATATATATATTTTTTTTTTTTTAATATCCTAAATCTGTAGAAAGTCTCAATTGATCTCCGGTCATCTTCTCCTCTCCACCTGCGAATTTCCGATCATTCCCACCACTGAGTTCGGTGTCACCACCTCTCTCCAGCATCAACTCAATTTCCGGCGAATTGCAGGTATATTTTCCTTTTGATCTGAGTTCTAAATCTAGATGTAGATCTAGATCTTGAACCTTGAATTTCAGTATTTCCTATTTTATTTTATTTTATTTTGTTAATTTATATTCGTATTTTTTTTGTTGTTGTTTTGTTTGTTCTCTGGTTCACCTTTTCCAGATCCATCGAGATCCGCCATTGGTGACTTCCATCCCCACCAGCCAACAGCCACTGTATGCTTGAGCCACTGTTACAATCCACCTCTGATCGTTCCATCCACCTCTATTTGACCTCATCTCAGGTAAGTTTTGGATCAATTTATTTGTCTCTGGCTCTGTTCCTTCTTAATTCAATTTTCCCTTCATCCACCTGTCTGTACCTTTCATTTTTTTTGTTTATCTTCTCATTTTATTTCTCCAATCCAGATCGCCCTCAGTTTATAAATCTAGATCTCCAGATCTAGATCTATAAATCTAGATCTATTATTATTTGTATCTATCATTTTACTCTTTATCATTTTACTTGTTCAGGAGGAGGTTTCGGCCCAGACCAGTGGCCATTCTTGATTTTTGTTTTTACTTCTTTTATTTTGGTTGAACCCATTGTTCTGTGGGTTGAGTGAATGTGAGATAGAGTGTTTCGCCATAATCCTTCCCATACTGGAGCAGCAGCCGAGTAACAACCCTCGCAGGTATATCTCTTCCTTCACTTTTATTTATAACTTTTGTAGTATATTTTTTTTTAGATGGTTCAAAATTTGAATGGGGAATTTGAATCTCTTGGGCCTTTGGATCGGGCCATAGTTAATAATTTGGAAGCCCTTAGAATCATTTTCGAATTTTTGGGCTTACCTCTTGAAGCCTTAGAAGGATAGTGGACCAAAGCCAATTGACCATTAGTGGTCAATGGGCCTTTGACCCATTAACTTTCTCTTTGGGCCCCATTTCTTATGTTTTTCATGTCATGTATGTATGTGTTATCCAATGCAAGCTTCTCCTGGAATGAGATTCATAAATCTCAATTCCAATTCCCCCAACTCAAGCACGAGTTGAAAGTGACCACACTCCGAAACGAGTATAAAAACAGTCGCCACCCCGAACTACTATTAGGGTCTGATCCGACTAACCGGATAAGTAGGCAGCCCAAACCAGGGTTCGACCCCAACCAAAGATAAAATTTTTACACCCATATTGATTTATGTTTGATTAGCAAAATTAATAATTGTGTAGGAAATTTTAAGTGATTTTAAATGTTTGGCTTAGACCTAATGAGTAGGTTACCATAATTGGATGGAGGTCCTGGGGTGCCTAACCCCTTCCCCAGGACCTAAATGGATCTCTTACCTAGACTACTCTGGACTGTAGACCCCCTATTTTTGGATTTATCTTGGGATCCTACTTCCCCTAAGTAGGTGGCGACTCTTAGAATAAATTTAGCGTTATTCCTCTACTCTCGGACCTTGTCTCGATACTTAGAGTTGAGAGGGGAGGAAAGGCGGTAAATTTAGGCGTTTACACAGAGTATGTTGCTTATTGAAGAGTATGTTGCTTATTGAAGCATCTGATAAATGTTGAAAATTCTCGCATATTCACGAATAAAGTCTTTTGGTTGCATGGTAATGACGATCGGGCACGCGTCTCGGAACAAGTTTCCTTAGGCGCGGGTTCGGGGCATCACAAAATTTTCAAGGATATACTAAACCAAAGATACACCATGCAGATATATGCCATGGTCATAATTTGGGATTCCTGTCAAACACAAACAGCTACATATCTACTGTTATGAGAACTAAAAAAAATTCACATGTCGGTGAAACAACAACTGCAATTCTACTATCGCCCCACAAAAAAGTAGATAAAAATACCTAACGTGAGGACTATCTCAATGGATGAAATCACCAAAACATCCTCAATATTTTTCCTAATTTTTACCATCATAAATTTGAAACACATTTCTAAACAGTATATTTTACAATGTAATTTTGCACGTGCAAGCCTCGCTAGTATTTATTAAAATCTTATCAGCCACTATGTGAAAGTTGGGATTTCTTCATGGATGTTATGGAAAGAGCTTTTGAGGAATCTCATTTGCCCCATTCTCCTATGTGCAATCGTATCCAATTGGTTGCCTTGGAATGGGCGGGCTTACATTACATGCGGCGGGGAATCTTAGGGAGGTGTTGTTTTAATCCCTTAATTTGCTGCCCTGCAATTGTATCCGATTGGTTGCCTTGGAATGGGCAGGCTTACATTACACGGGGGGAAATCTTAGGGAGGTGGTGTTTTAATCCTTTTGCTGCCCCAACTGTATGGGCTGCCCAGCTAGTTTTGATTAGGAGGTCATGAATGAATTTTGCTTTATGGGAGCTCTGAGTTTATATGCTTGTAAACTCTAGTTTTCAGATATCCACACAAGAAGCTGGAGATGAAGCCTAGAGATCCTCGATAGGCAGTTGATAAGATGAAATTGAGAGAGGATTCGATATGAAACCTGAACTAAAGAGAATGACTGGGGGGGGGTGGGGACCAAATGAAGTTAGGGCTGAGAAGGTTCCGCCTAATTATAAGAATAACGGCCTCCTCCTTTCACATCCTTGTAAAAGTAGTGATTGGATTTAGGAGAGAGAGAGAGATAATCCCAAGTCCAACATCAACCTCGATGTCATCATCCTTCCATGAATTATTGGAAGTCATGGGGTCACTTTGTTGACGTCCACTCCTTTTCTTTTCTTTTCTTTGTTTTAAAGCAAAATTGTTTTGATGAACTTAATTACTCAAGAGTGTTTAATTATTCTTTCAGGTCCAAATCATCATGGAATCTTCATAAACAATCAGGGGAGTGCTACCCGAGGCTCTCACTTTCTTTAGGGGGGCCAACAAGTGTCCTCACAGGCAGCCAGTTAAAGCTTCGACATTCATATCATCTCTTTCTTAGTTTTATCCTGCTTACAGGTAGCCGGAAAAAGTGATGACAATTGTTGATCCCCATTAGAAAGTGAGGAAGAGAAAAACTGAGGCTAGTCCTCTCCAAACATCCTTACTCCGTTTTTTTGTGGAACTTTTAAAGTCTAGAACTTTCATTGTTTCATGTCTAATTTTACTTAATGTCTAAAACTATATTATTTCATAGAGTACAAAAATTCTACGAATATGGCACTTTCAAGTTCCACAAAAAACATTGGATTTTTTAAGTTCCATTTATGTACAACTTCTAATTAAATTGAACTCAATAAATCTGAGATATCATCATGTAAAAGGGTTAGAAAAACCTTCTCCCCTCTTGTCCTAAACTCTTGCCTCTTGTTCAAAAGTATTAATGTCCTAGCCTTTTAAGTTCCACCAAAAAAACGGAGCCTGATGGATTCTAATAAATTTTTAATGTGTGTATTTAAGTCTTGCACCTAACATAATCTCTTATACCGTGAATAAGGACAATATCTTCTAAAATCACTCTTCGCATGCTAGGGACAAGCTTTCTACGTTCTTTCTTGCACCAATTGTCAATACGACAGGTGATATTTTTATTTATATTCTCTTTATTTATATTCTCTGGGTAAAATCCTAATAAAACTCTTGGTTTATTTTGTTTCCTTCAATTTTTTTTATTGGGTTGCAATTCCTCTAAGACTTCAAATTAAACAAAATGAATGATTTCAAATCTCATCAAAATTATAAAAATTGAAATCTCATGATGGTAAGAAATAATATTGAAACCAAATCCTCTACCATAACCGGATTTGGCAAATCCGGTTATCACCCTTGAGGTCACCATGTGTCCCTTTTGACACCACTTAACTATGGTTAAGATTCGCCCACCCCTAGGGTTCACCCACCTATCCTTGGTTTTTAGGAAAAAAAAATCTTAATTTCTATTTTTAATATTAAAAAATATTTTTAGGCTTTTAGAAAAAGAATTAATATTTATTTTTCTAAAAATCAAGGATAGGTGGATGAATCTTAACCACAGTTATGGGTGTCGAAAGGGACACGTGACAACCTCAGGGGTGATAACTAGATTTGCACCATAGAGGATTTGGTTTCAATAATATTTTATTAGAAATCTTGACAAAGTGACTCAAATTTCCTAATAACTACCGTGACGAAGTGTAAAGTGTCAAGATTTATTAGTCTAAGCAAAAGAACGGATCATTTGTCCTACTCTCGGTCAACCTCCACCAACCACTTGTTCATTTTGCATGAGAGTTTTAATTATTGCAAAGTGGACATGAGGTTGGTAGAAACTGAGAGTAGGGCTAGCACTCCTCTATTCGTTTTTCCTTGTTTTCTCAGCAACTAAACATGAATACTAAACTAAACATGTATGCATGTATGCATCTACCGACATGTTGATGGCATTCTTGTTTTAATTTGATTAGATATCACAACAACATGCCATGTGCATGTTTACATCATCCACAGGAGTATTTACACCTCGATTCTCCATTCATTATTTACGTGTCCATTTACAATATTGAATGAGTAAGATTCGACAATGACATTTAGGTATCGAAATTCAAATGAGCTCTAGTTCTGCTTTGGTCTTTGCTATTGTTTTGGTCTTTGCTACTGAGACCACAAAGGGTCCGGACCACAGTCCAGACCGCTCATGTGATAAGCGGATTTCGAAATTTTCATAAATCTTATTTTATTTTTTTGAGATCCACTCATAACATGCGCGGTCTCGGTTTGGTCTCGGCCCTTTACAGTCTCAATAGCATTTCCCTTTTGTTTTCCCTTTGAGTTTTCTTACATTTTTCTCACCACTACTGTTACAAAATGAAAATTATACAGGATGGGTTATGAAGCAATTGTTATAGCTCTTGCTAGAGCTAGTATTATATTTACCCACAATTAATTTTTATTTATTTTATAGATGAAATGAAATGATAAGCCCACCATTAGGTTTCCCTTTGTAGGCCTAAATAAAACAACTCCGTCATCATACAGGCACCAATGCCTAATTATATTGTTTTACTTGTATTCATGATCATGTCCAACACAATCTCACTCCTTAGCTTAAGCCTGAAGGTTGGCAGAAAGTTTTAATACAAATACAATTCTCAAAATTTCATTACATTCTCCTAGTAAATACTAACAATTTACCAGTGGAACCTCTGTTCAACTAACTAAAACCATTTACATTATAACATTCTTTTTTAATGTTTGATTCGTGAAATGGAACCTTACAGGAAAAACAAAAATGTCATTTTCATTTTATTTGAGTCACAGTTATTGGAACTTTAGGTAAGGAATCTTCCCACCCTCTAGTGAATCACCAAAAATTTATGACTATTTTCTTTTCTTCCTCAGTGAGTTTCTCTATATATAGAGAGTTATCAGCGTGCATCGACATAGAATCTCCAAAGGTCTCTTGAGATATGGGGTTACTTTTGTTTCTTCTTTTCTCTTTTCTTCTTGCACCAACATCATCTTCCCCTAAGACATGCTTTACAGAATTTCAAGGTAGTTATTATCCATCTCAATCTCTGTTTCTCTTCTTTAAGTTTGATGAATCTCTCTCTCTCTCTCTCTCTCTCTCTCTCTCTCTACTTTCCATTGCCTCTTTACTTCGTTTTAGCTAGCAATTTCTCTTCTCATGGTCTCTAGTTCCCTTAAGCCTTGAATTGATTAGGAGATTACGAAGGAGCCTGTAGATTCCCCAATTCATCAACTGCCATATGAACTATAGTTCAGCTATTTGTCAAAAAAGTATTGTGAGGGTATTTCTCATTCTATTGAAATCCTTGATTTTCGCTTTTCTCTATTTCTTTCTCGCCATCTCTGCTCTAAATTGAGGATCAAGGCGCTTGCTTTACCATTTGATAAAAATAATTATTAATCAGTACATAATTTTAGACATGCGTTGGTACAAGTATCTAACTAGTATGTATATATATAGAAACCAAATCCTCTACGGTGATAACTGAATTTGGCAAATCCGGTTATCACCCTTGAGGTCTCCACGTGTCCCTTTTGACACCCCTTAACTGTGGTTAAGATTCATCCAACCTTAGGGTTCACCCACCCATCCTTGGTTTTTAGAAAAAAAATTATTAATTCTTTTTTTAAAAAAATTTAAAAACTGTTTTTAGTGTTTTTCTAATATTAAAATATATATTTTTTTTAAATTAATAATTTTTTTCTAAAAACCAAGGATGGACGGGTGGATGAATCTTAACTACAATTAAGGGGTGTTAAGAGGGACACAAGATAAAAAAATCAATTTGATCAATCATTTATAAACCATGCGATTGAAGATGGGAAGATTAGCTATTTCTATAACCTAGATTAGGTCTAGTGAACCCTAGGGGGTTAATACTGATAAACTAGGGTCCAATCGAATGGTCTAAACATGTCTTTTTGACATGTCGCTCAGTAGACCTACCTCAACATCCAACCGTTGGATTTAAAAAGATTGTCACATGCCATCTATCTAGAGGATCCGCTCATTAAAAGCTTTAGAGCATGACTTATTAGTATCCTTCCCTATATATGTACTAGCGGAAGGCACGTGTGTACAGTCTAATGCATGTGAGAGAGGAGGGTAGGGGAGAGCGACTGGGGTGAACCCTAGAAGTGATTGAATTTTAACCACATTTAAGGAGTGTCAAAAGGGACACGTGTTAACCTATGGGTTATTGATGAGAAAATGATAATTTGAGGTGGGTAAATTTTAACCACAGTTAAGGAGTGTCAAAAGGTGTAGATGAGAAAATGGTATTTTGGGAATTAAGTAAAACTTTGTCTTAAGGGTAGTTTAGGAATTTATCAAAAATAGGTAACGGTTTGAGAAATGGGTAATTTGGTAGATTGTGGATGAGAAATGGACGGTTTGAGAATTAAGTGAAACATGAAAGGAAGGATTTGTAAGGTTTGTATACTAGGTAGTTTGGAAATTGGAAAAAAATCGGGCTATGGTTTGTGAAGAGGGCTAAGTTTGGGAATTTCCATCATTAGGGGGTATCATTATAATAGTAGAGATGTATGTGATATGTGGATCTAATTTTGTGTATGTGGATTTGCAGAAGATCAACACCAAGTGAACAAGTCCGGTATACACCTCAGCTTACATCATGTCCATGGGCCTTGCTCCTTGCTGACCTCACCATCGCCGTCATCAATCGCCGACATACTCAGTCGCGACGAAGCAAGAGTTCGAGGTCTAAACACAAGACTATCAAACACAGCCTCCTCTACCTCAAAATCACACCATCTCCTACCAAAATCCCTTAGCGTGCCATTGAATCCTGGCTCAGCTATTGGGACCGGCAATTACTATGTCAAGATTGGGCTGGGCACCCCCGTCAAGTACTACGCCATGATAATCGATTCGGGTAGCTCCTTCACCTGGCTCCAGTGCCAACCTTGTGAAGTGTACTGCCACAGCCAGGTGGGCTCCACCTTCAACCCCTCCACATCCAAGACGCACAACTACATGTCATGCAGCACAAGGGAGTGCTCTAGCCTAAAGGACGCCACTCTCAATGATCCGGCATGTAGCAGAAGAAACGTCTGTATATATGCCGCCAGCTACGGTGATAGCTCCTATTCCCTAGGGTACCTCAGTAGAGATACGCTGACCTTAGCCCCATCTGAGACCACGCCGGGTTTCGTATACGGGTGCGGTCAGGACAACGAAGGCTTATTCGGGCAGGCCGCGGGTCTTATCGGTCTAGGCCTTAACAAGCTCTCTATGATGGCCCAATTATCATCAAAATACGGATATGTATTCAATTACTGTCTGCCTACATCTGGATCCACGGGTTGGCTGTCCATCGGGCTTTCCTCCTTCAAACCGTCACTCTATAAATTCACACCCATGATTAAAGATTCTCGAGACCCGGCCTTGTACTTTCTACGGGTGACGGGTATAACGGTGGCGGGTAAGGCATTGGGAGTATCAGCGAGCGTATACAGGAACCCTTTCATCATAGACTCCGGGACCGTAATAACGCGCCTGCCCATGACCATATACACAGCTCTGCAAGGAGCGTTTGTGAAGAGAATGGGCAAATATCCCAAGGCGCCAGCGTATTCTATATTGGACACGTGTTTCAAGGGGAGCGCTAAGGGGATGTTGGTGCCTGAAATAGGGATGGTCTTTCAAGGAGGCGCTGAGCTGATGTTGGGGGGTGTGAATAGCGTGATAGAAGTGGATGCCGGCATTACATGTTTAGCATTCGCAGGTAGCTCTAGCAGCAATGGAATCGCCATTATTGGGAACCGGCAGCAAGAGACGTTTAGGGTTGCTTATGACGTCTCTAATTCCAGAATAGGATTTGCTGCCGGTGGGTGCACTTGATGAATGACTCACGACTCACGTGGTGGGGCGCGCACCATTATTATTATTATTATATTATTAGGAAGCAAATCGTCTGTGTTCGTTCTTTCCTGCGATTCGATCATGAGTGTTTAATGACTTAACAATTATATAAGTCATTAAACAAATTATAAACAATTGTATAAAGGATCCTGGCCATCAAACACACTTATACCGACCAGTAGGAAAGAACCCAAAGAAGAGCACAGAGATGATTTGGTTCCACATTATTATTACAGATGGTACATAATAAATCTACTTTTAAAATGATTAAATAATAAACCATTGAAATAGGAGCCGATGTCTTGCTCTTGCCTATGGCTTTGTTCTGTTATGTGTATTTACAATTATACATACGTGTGTAACATGACGATAGATTCTTGTGTATTTATAATTATACATACGTGTGTAACATCATGATAGATTCTTGATGGAAAACTAATGTTTATAGCCACTTATGTACTCACATGATCATGTATCTCTCTCCCTCTTTCTCAGAAAGATTAATGTTTATAGCCACTTAGATACTTCTTAAGAGAGCACAAGATGCAGGTGTCATCATCATATATATATATATATCTCCATTTTAGCAAGCTAGGTGTTGGGTGTAGCTTATTATGCATGCATATACAATGTTCTCACAAATAGTTTTGCAAAAAACAACTAATGACAGATACGTAAATAATAATAATAATAATAATAATAATAATAATAATAATAATAATAATAATAATAATAATAAGTGTTGGATCACGGAGGTCTTTGATTGAAGATGAGAAAGAAAGGCTTAACAAAAGAAGTAATCACCCCAAATGAGAAAAATCTTCTGTTTCTTGTCAAAAATCGTCTGATAGCCCTTTAATTAGTTGCTCAAGAATCACAAACTGATCAGAATTAGCCAGTGGATCATCAACATCACTGACAGTATCAGGATTATTCTCCCCATGAGGAAATCAATTTTTTTTTTCATTTTGGATGTGGATTCTTTAAAAAAATATGTGTTATTTTTTTATGAGACGATTAATGATTGACGAGATTGGTAATAGTACGTTCTCTTTTTGAAAAAAATATCTAATTATTTGGTAACAGTTTTGAGTTCAAGCCAAATTTAATCACCTACACCCCGCTTCTTACGCCACATGCATGGGGCGTGGCCTCTCTGTTGAGGGAGGCCTGGGAATCCAATCCCCAGGTGTGAGTTGCAAGAGCTCCCTTGCCCAAGCTAACTAGTAACCCTGTACTAATGTAGGTAAATGATATCACATAGCAAAAAATAATAATAATAATCACACTGAGATTATATGGTTAATTTTGCATGAATTATAATTTGAGCAATGCTAAGTTCATTTTCCTCTCCCATTCATTTTCTTATCTTTTAAACAAGCAGACAAAATAAAGTGGTCGGGCCCACACAAAGATGTCATTTTTTTTGTTTTCTTGTATAAAGGGAAAAGTGGATAGGGATGAAAGTAGACCTAGCATTGCTCTTATAATTTTCTATTTTATAAAAAAAATGAGATAAGTACCATTTAGTCACCCTAAATAAAAAATATCACTTAATATGGCATGGTTTAAAAAAATTTACCAAATAGGGTGTCTATTTCAATATCACCCTTATTAGTGTTTGGGTTTTATATGAATAGCTAAGGGGTAAATATGTCAAAAACATACCATTTTTGGTAATAAAAATGCAAAGCATGCCTATTTTGATAAAATGTCAAAAGCATGCCTTTTTAGGTAATAAAAATGTAAAGCATTCCCTTTTAAATGAAGCGTCCTATATAAATCAGTATTCCAAAATAGTTTAAAAAGTAGAACCCAACTTCATATGCCACCAATTGACTAACTTTGAACCAAGGTTTGAAGTCCTGTTGGGATTTCGTGAAAGTTTTGCCCAACCCCAATGATAAATACGATTATAGGCAGGAATTTAGAAATTTTGGGTGAAATTTCAACGATATTTCATAAATTTGTTTTTAAATAAGTTTTTATTAAAATTTTAAAATATTTTTATCAAACTTTCATAAAATTTTAGAAATTTATATATTTATTTTAAAAATAAAATAATAATATTTGTTAAAATATATAAAATTTTAATAAAATATGATTTTTTTAATATATATATTTAATAAAATATTAATAAATCGAAATCCAAGTCTCATTCAGATATCAATTTTTTTTTTTCAAATTTCGGTTCGGATCCATTAAAATCACCGATAATATCAGGAACCTTGCGTTGTAGTTGAAGTTTGGACAACTCATTTCTCCCTTCCCCTCCCAATTTCAGAAGGGCCGAAACCTTACTAGCAAAGATACCTAATGGGGTTGCAGCCCACCCCTGTACATCTTACCCTCTAATTGCAATAGACAAGCTCCTACACGTATTGATAGTAGAAAAGGTTAAAATGTTTTTTTTGAGAAGTGACATGTGTCCCATTCGTGACGTCTATCTGTGTGTATTGTGCCACTTGGTCAGTAGTCGAAGTCCAAGATTCCTATGCGAGGGGAATTTGGCTACAAAAAACTTATGGGCCATGAAAATAAAAATTGTTTATTAGTATGAAAAAAAGAATTTATTTAACAATGTGTTGATGATGGAAAATAATAAGATGACACGTGGAAATAATATTTTTCTCAGATCAGAACCTGAACTAGTCAGAAGCCACATAGATAACGATTATGATGATCCAAAAAAGGTTCTATTATCTTAAAGGATTTTGTTCTGAATACAAATTTTGAAACCAATAGTCTATTAGATATTCATTTACACTATCTTTGCAGTTTAATGTTGTTGAAGGCGTAATAAGCCTTCAGGTATTAATTACTAATGTCTTTCTCGGCCTGAATAATATTTTACAGATATTCAGATAAACTTTTGATCTTGATAAAAGCTCAAAAGATTCGAAAGGTTCAAATACCTTAAAGCATGCCACGTTCGAGAATAAGATTCGGATTCCGAGCATGCTGATTGACTCACAACGCCTTCATAATCTGAAGTAACTGAGTATTCAACAAATTATGTAGTTAAAGGAGCAAATTTTGAATAATTGATAAGCTTTCAGAAATCAGATGGAAAGCTCAAAGGCGGCCTATTTCGTCAAGACTAAATTTGTCCTTAGTAAGATTTCAGTAGAATCAAATTACTGAATGTATTCTAACATCATTATAATATCTTATTTTTCAAGACAGGTCTTGAATTAATGGTGTTGCGAGTTGATGCTAATCAGAAGCTCGAAAGAGTCATATTTCGTTGAGACGAAAAGGTGGTTACCGGTTCAACCTTGTCTTTATAGGGATTCGGTGGAACCATACCACCATGTACCATATTGCCTTTGTCAAGAGGTAAAGGCACTGATTGTCTTCCTCGTGGGAATGAGCTTGTGTGTTCCTCTCATCTCTTATTCTAGTAAAATATGGATTACTTTCTAAGCTGACAGTCAGGAGGGAATTCTGGGATGTATCTTGCCTCATTTCCCTATGGGCTATTAGAGGAAAACGAAGCATTCATGGTCCCATTTTCTCGTATTAGATGATTGAGGCCTGATGGTGGATATCGTATCCCTCCTGAGATTAGTGCCTTCGTCCAACACTTATGATTTCTCTAGACAAGGTATTCCAAACGCTTATGACCCGCATTTGGTGTACAATGATTTATATATATATATATATATTATATTTAGGGGAAGGATGATGAGATGTGGTTTGGAGGGTTATGAGAGAATTTGTTAAAATAGATAAACGCATTTCTAAAAGAAGTTTGCTCTTTTAACTTTTGAAGTATGCATCCAAAAGCTTGTTTGAGTCATAACAGTTTAAAGGATTAAGTCATAACTGAAAGTCGGTTATGACAGTTTGATGAGCTGACAGCTCTTTTCTAAAAGAACACGTGACATTTAATAGATATGCTTTCTTTAACAGCTGTCAGTTATTTTTAACAGATTACATCCATTTAATTAACAGATAGGCTCCCTTTAACGGATGCAAGCTGTTTTTAACAGAATATAAGTTAGTTATTGACAGAATGACTCCATTTAACAGATTCTGTCAATATTTAACAGATTGACTCATTTTAATAGAATGCAGCTGTCATATGCCAGAGTTAAATGTCACATCAAAGAATATTTTTATATATTATTAAATAAATAAAATGATTTTTTTCTATAAATAGGGAAGGACTAGTAAGAGTTAAGGGGGCATTTTGGAATATCAGATTAAGATCAATACTTAAAAAAAAAACCTTTTTAGAGTAAGAAACAAAGACAGAGACTCTCGTGCTCAGACATTTTTCAGGTGTTCTTGAGTGTTCTAAAAGAGGAAAGCTGCCAGTTCATTAGGATTCTTCATTGTTCTCTCTTCTCTTCCTCTGATCACTTCCATATTCTCTTCCCTTTTCTTCTCTTGTCTTCACTCTTTCAGGAAACCAAAGGAGGACAGTTACCGAGAAGTGTAGTTGGGCTCTTTTGGCTTGCAAACTGATCACCCAGAAATACCCAAGGTGGAGCTTGAAGATGATGATCCAGTCATCAAAAGTTTGAAGATCTATCTTAGTCAGCAAGCTTCCGAATCCTCAGTTTCAACACACTGTAATCACAATAGAGGATTTGGTCTCACTAAAGAAGGCTCATGTAATCATATAACATCGTTATTCCAATCAGGAGCAAGTTGAATTGGCTCATCAATCTAGCTCGATGAACTTGTTTAAGCTAAAGTCTTTGGCTTGATCCAGCCGAGTTTTTATTCGAAATTGAAACTTTGTTCAAGTTGAGCTCGAATCATGCTCTATTTGATTCCACTAGGCCTAATAATAATAATAAATATATTTTAATATAAAATAATAAATATTATTTATAATAATAAATAAGCTCGAGCCGAGCCGTTTTGTTTGAGCCGAGCTTCAAACTTAAAATTAAGGTATTCTGCACTCTGATTAAAGTATACCTGTTTCGCTTACTCCACTTGAACTACCTTGATCTGTTCTTATATGTAAGCATGCTATTGTTAATGATTATAACACTGCTATTAAGTAGTTTGTCTACGTTGAGTATTCAATGTTCAATCGAACTGTTATATTCGGCAGGTCAGATATTTGATATATGTGCTCCGAAATCATGGGTTGAGGAGGAGTACATTGAAGAGCAGCTTGTCCAGGATCATCCTCAGGAGGAGAGGACCCTTGATAGGTGACCCTACTTGGATTATTATTGAGAGATGAGAGGGAGAGACATGTATATAAATTTTGATTAAGTGGATGTGTCCACTTTGTTTTGTTAACATTTTGTAAATACTTGGAATATTGTTATGTATAAAATAAGTTTTTAGCTTCCGCTTTTAACATGCCTTATATGTTTGCACAGGATGGTTTGTAAAGATAAGTCACGAGCCAAAGTCTCCCATACTCCTAGGTGGGATTTTGGGTCATGACATTAATGACCACAGTAACTTCATTCATCAATCAAGGTAACTATTGGAATTCTCTAACGGTCTTTTATGACCACATTAGGACTTCGCAGGAAATATATAAGGTGGTTTATGAAGGTGACATTAGGACTTCACAGGAAATATATAAGGTGGTTTATGAAGGTGATTTATGAACTTTTATCGTTCCTTTTGTTTTCTCATGAGTCTTTTGGTTTTCCTACAGGTCCTTTAATTTTTTGAGTCTTTTAGGTTGTGTTGGATAAACTTTTAAATCAACTTCTACCGACTTTTAGCTCCCAAAAAGTCAAAAAGTCCATAGAAATCATGTTTAGTTCTTCACGTAACTTTTGACTGCCTATAAAAGTTAGAAGCCAGAAAAATAACCTTTTTAGGAAGTAGCCCAAGTAAACTTTTGTAGGAAGTTGACATTTTGACTTTTCCAAAAATTACTTTTCTTAAAAATTTCTCTAAAGGAAGTCTTTCTCTTCTTAGAGAAGTCTATCCAAATAGGCCTTAGTATTCCAATGAGTCCTTTAGTTTTTCCACGAATCTTGATACTTGAAATTAACTTAGGGAGCCCAACCAGCATAAAGGTAAACTTAACCTCGATTAATTGGAAGAAGATGAAGGGTCTTCTAATTAATGAGGATTCCTTAATGGAAGGAATCCATGGGGGCTATATAAAAGGCTCTAAGTCCCTCTTTCCACTCATGCACTTCACAAAAGAGTTGTTGGCATCTCATATCTAAGTCAAGCATAAGGGTGAATAATTAAGGAGAGGAGACTCGAAACTCTTACCATATAGGTACAGGCAAAAATGGATAGCAAGAAAGGTTAGTTTCCAGGGAAAAAAAATAAATTTTCCTAGACTCCAAACACAACAAAATACCATTTTCCTCCGGAAATCATTTCCATCATCTGTTTTCCATGTAAACAAATAGAAAGTAAGTAAAAAAAAAAGTTCACTTAGTGGGTAAACTTGTTAACCTTTACAAGATTTTATTAGTGGGTGAACTTGTTAACCTTCATTATGATATTTTATCACTGTATTAATTATAAATTCATTAAAGTAAAGGGTAGTTTAATTTTTTCATAGGAGATTATTCATTATTATTTTTTGGTCAGGGAAAAATGTTTTTTTTGGTATCCCCTATTTAAAGAATTGTCTTTTATAAAAATATAAAAATATTGTTATATTTAATTTAATAAGATGATATTCAATACATAAAAATAAAGAACTACTTATGGTAAACAAGTTCACTCATCCTTAGTGAAGGACAATATTCCATTTTCGTTTATTTTATGAGTATTTTTGACATAATTATTCAAGTAGGTCTAGGCATACTCTAATACTCATTGCTTTTAGCCAAAATCCAACATTACTTGAAGGGTGTGTTGGATCTCAAAAGAAATTGAATTTTCTAAGAGATTCAATTATTGACAAAATCATTTTT
Organism: Tetracentron sinense; assembly: GCA_015143295.1. NCBI lineage: Eukaryota > Viridiplantae > Streptophyta > Magnoliopsida > Trochodendrales > Trochodendraceae > Tetracentron > Tetracentron sinense. The sequence goes on along the minus strand of CM026567.1, from coordinate 38,780,370 downwards.
ATGCAACATGTCTTTTATATTTGGTCGAGCATGAGAATTCAAAAGTAAATTTTTTCAATTTCTAATTCACGGTTTGGCCGGGCATGGGAAAGTGGAAATAGACAGATTTTCCAATTTTTGTTATATGAATAAAAATTAAAATCAATAAAAATTTATTTTGCTAAAAAAAATAATAATAAATAAGAGAATAAAAATAAAAATAAAAACAAAAATGTCGAGGGGGAGGGTTTTAGGCTTTCCCACGAGTTTTTGTTTTAAAAGAAATTCACGTCTAAGGTTGAGGCTGAGACATGAATTTCTCAAGAGATGGTAAATTTTTTTCTCATATCAATCTCATTTCTTAAGAAATTGGCACACTAAACACATTAATATTAGTTTTTTTTTTTTGTTTGTTTGTTGAGGGTATCATTTAACTGTGGTTATTAGTCATTTCTTAGGAATTAATATTTCTCAAGTTAATTTTATGCCAAAGGAACACAATTAGGTGTTGGTTTTGGACCAAGAGGAAAGAATAGAGTTAGCACTAAGGGTGTATTCAAGCCGAGCTACACCAAGCTTAGCCTAGTTCGGCTTGAAATGGGTTAACTCTAGGCTTGAGCTTGAATTGATTCAAGCTCGAGCCGATCTTGACTTGATTTATTAATTCTTAAAAGAAAAAGAAGATATTTTATATTATATATAGTTGACTCTAAAATAGCATATCCAAATTATAAGAAATCCCATAGAAGCCACAATTGAGGAATTCATACCTTACAACTTTTTATTTGTTTGAGTATGTAAATAAATCACCAATATGATCCAAGTAATAAATGCCCAAGTTTCTTTTGGGTCTCAATTCCAATACGATCCCATTATATATATAATTACAATGATGATATATATAAATGATATTTATTATTTTTATATTTTTTTATATAATATTAAAGTCGAGCGGAAGGCCTTTGATCGAGCTCGGCTTGAACACATTTCAGGCTTGAAAATTTGGCTCAGCTTGATCGAGCCAAAGTTTCGAGCTTGAGCTCGGCTTAATCGAGCCGAGTCATCGAGCTAGCTGACTTGTGTGCACCCCTACCTAGCACGCCTAATCATACACGTTAAAGGTCCATCTATGCAGATTTGTGCTCGGTATTTGACTCCCTATTCAATTACTAAAAATAAAATAAAAAGAGGGATATAAATAGATAAGGAAGAAACACAAAATTCGAACAAATCACTGAAGAAACCCCAGCGCACGCGAGAAAATCCGCCCTTGGGTAAACTCTCAAATTCTTACATATTCCTCTACATCTGTTCTTCGGTTTTTAGGGGTTCCTTTGTTGATTCCAATGTATCGTTCTTTTATCGTGGGAGTGGGGCAGGTATAGGTATCGTTCTTAGTTTTTGAATAGATTATTCCGTTTCTAGGGTTTGCAGACGTAATGATTATTCTCCAATGACGTTCCATTATCGAGATTAACTCGGATTTGCAGAATTTTGATGTTTGAAATGAGCGTTGCTGATAAGAACTTCTAATAAAAATAGAAAGAAGATGAGATCGATAGAGGGACATCGGACCTCTTGATCTCATCAAAAGGACATCAACACCTTTTGGTCTCATTCAAGAGAGATCAACACCTCCTAAAAACACCTTTCGAAGTTCCTGTAATTTCCCTTTCTTGTGTCCCATTCATTCATTCCTTTATAATAGTACATGGATAACAGAATCCTACTGTTACTCTAACTCCCTAAAATTACTACTCCCACTATGTTGATATGTATCAGTTGCTTTGTTTTGCCACGGTTTATTGTATTGTGATATCGATCTTGGTTTTGCCTTTTTCTCAGTATGTTTATTTTTCTTTTGAAATCATCATCCGAACCAAACAAAACGGTATGTTTATGTATTTTGCGGCGTATGGCGTATGTGATACGTACACTTAAAAACGAAGAGAAAAACAATGAAAAGGGGAGAAGATGATCTCATCAAAGGGACATTGACCTTTTGATCTGATTAAACGGAGATCAAACACATCTTGATCTCATTCCAGAGAGATCAACACTTCTTAGTCCTCTCCAAAGAAAGAAATTACTTAATTTTTTCGCTCTCCCAAAAAAATTCATTAGCCTTAAAAATCTATTACATGCCTGAAGCCACCCATGTTTACTAACTTCCATCCCAATATACGAAACCAGTACTCTACTAGACTCCAATTGCCAACAACACCTAAAATCTCCGTATCACAACTCACTGAACCCCTAAAGACTCTCCCCATCTCTTTTACCTCACAACTCTAACTACCTCCTAAGTAGGGGCGGAACCGATAATTTCTTGTAGGGTGGATAACACTGTTAATAATTATTATTGATGGGGTTGTTAAGAATGATTGGGCTGGTACAAAATATCCCTGGTCTAGTGGGTGTAAATTTTTCTTTGAGGGCCAAGTTCATGGGTCATCTCATTTGTTTGTCCGTTTGCAAAGAATATATATTTTTTAAGAGTATAGGGGCAGTTGCTTCCCTTGCCATGACTATGTGTTCTTAAATTAAATAAATAGTATAATACTTAGTTTTTTTATTAAAAAAAGTTAAAGGGGCGCCCCCACGCCATGCCTATGCTCTCTTAAATTAAATAATATAGTATAAATTTAGTTTTGTATCCTCAACAGTTTGGGGAGCTAGCCCCTCTCACCCTTGGCTCCACCCCTGCCCCCAAGCTATGACCCATGTAATATAAAACCGGGGGGGGTTCAGAATCTCGGATCTAATGTAATTTCACCCTTGCTCCTAAGAACAACCACCATATCATGCACGCATCAATCACCCTCCTTGCAGCAACATTGTCCTCAAGGTTGACGTTGGGAAATCACTCTAGTGGGGGATGGTAACGCTCCCATGTTGAAATGCTCCTCTTCTTGCATTTGGTGTGCACCATAAACCAACTGGATGACCAACAAGAATGTTGCTCTGATACCATTTGATATGTACACTTAAAAAAGAAGAAATCTGACCTTTTGATCTCATTAAAGGGAGATCAACACCTCTTGATATCATTCAAAACAGACAAGTTCTCTCCAAAGAAAGAACCTACCTGATTCTCATCCATTCCTCTTAAGAATCTATTACAAGCCTTGAGAGAAAGAAGCTACTTAATTCTCCTAACCTCATCCATTCCTCTTAAGAATCTATTACAAGCCTTCTTATAATCTCTTAAGAGTGAGATTACCCATGCTTACTAACTTCCCTCCCAATTTACGTAATTACTACTCAACTAGAGTCCAACTGCCAACAACTCCTAAGATCTCTCCATCACAACTCAACCTCTGAAAACTTTCTCCCTCTCTTTTATTGTTTACCTCACCAAACCAAACGATATATATATATATATATATATTACTTACTACATCAAAAATTAAATCTCAAGCTTTTGATAAAAACGAGTAGTTCTAGTAAGATTTGTAATATGAATACCCTTACTCTTTGCAGAGATGGTATATATTATTTTATTTTTATTTGGTCTTCACATCTCTATCTTTTTTTAGGTTTGCATTCCTGTAATCTTTATAGCCGATACAAAACCATGGCTCCTATACTCACATGTATCATTACTGCATTCTTTTTTATTCAGTAGATAGTATAAGGATTTGTTCAATTTCTTATGCTATCTGGAGTTTGATTATATGCTGATTTGGTTGTTTGACATTTTTTGCAGTGTTCTTGCAGTGAACCTTATAATCCGTTTCTTTAATTTCACATAATCTAGTGATGGCTTCCAAACGGATTCAAAAGGAGTTAAAGGACCTGCAGAAGGACCCTCCCACTTCTTGCAGTGCTGGTGTGCTTAGTACCCTTCTCATTCTTTCTTTTGATATGTATTGTTTTGCATTTCCCTTTGAAAATGGAATTGTCAGCATTTCCTTCACTATTGGTGATTTGTATTTTAGTTATGTTGTATATTTCTCTTCTTCACACAGGTTTATAAATATTACTATTATTTTCTTTTGCTGAATTAGTATTTCATATACGAATACAGTAATACACACACACACACACACCTACCTATTTGTATACTTGGTTGAATCTTCATGAAGTCTTCTTCCCATTCTAAATTCTGGATATATCTGTTTTAGTTTGCTTGTTTGGCCTTCTTGTGTGGCACTCTCATCTCCTACTTGCTGTTGATGAAATCATTTTATTTTCTTTTACAAGGGAGCATGTGTTTGTGTGGTTACTATTCCATTAGTCGGATTCACTATTTTAAAAGGTGCACGAGGTTTTATGCCTTGAGAAAAACGCCTCAAGGCTCAACTTTGCGGGTTCAATCCCATGAGTTTGTGCCTCAAAGTGTAAGACACGCTTCTTGAGGCTCGCATATGTTTGCGGCATGCGTTGTATACATTAACCGAAAATAGGGTTCTAGTCACATAATTGAGATTTAAGAATTATATTGTAAGGATATCTATTTCCATTATTTCCTTGCTTACTATTATTGTATATGCTTTCCTTCTTCAGTTTATACCCCTCTAAACTGTTGTTTTTCTCTATATGAATAACTTAATTTTCTGATTAAAAAAATTATATTGTTATTTTTTAATTGTTTTTTTGTTTAAATTAACCCTTAATTTATTATGCTTATCGTACTTGGGGAAGCCCTTTTGAGTTTGTATTTTAATTTTACACTCAGGATTTCCTTAATGGACGTTGCAATGATTTGGTGCTATTAGTAAACGATATAGTCCGTGACTTCTTTACAATTTTTATTGGAATCCAAAATCCATCCAATGTATTGATGATTGAACATCATGCTTTTAGAGTGAATATAAACAATAAAAAAATATACATGAACAAAGACCAGGGTATTCAATGTGGATCAAATCTGATCTATTGGCTATTGCTTTGTATCATAGTTGCCGGGAAGCTATGTACAGGGTGGGAAGCTCGCTTCCCAGGAAGTTCGTTTCCCTAACTCGCTTCCTCAGACAAACTCGCTTCTTAGGAAGCTCGTTTCCTTGAACAAACTCTCTTCTTAGGAACCTCGCTTCCATCACGTCCATGGTTTTAAAAAATGCCGAAACCGTTACGTAATGCCCGTTACGTAACGGTTTCGGTGAACACCGTTACTCGTTACCGTTACGTTACACCTACATATTTTATTTATTTATTTTTATTTATTGTGATTTTTTTGATTTTTTAAGCAAAAAAAAAACTCCGTAAAGGCCGAAACCGTTACGTAACGGTTTCGGCTGTGTCCGTTACGGTATCCGAAACTCTTTTTTTGAACCTTGATCACATCTCATTTAGTAGTTAAAGGGAGCTATATGTGTGAAATGATGTGGTAGACCACAATCTATAGCCTAGAATGTAGACTCTAAGCAAGTATCGTCGGTTTGAAACCTAAGGCACTTACTTTTCTACAAAAAATTCATATAAGATAAAATCAAAGGTATAACTACTCATAAATAGTAAAATGGGAATGAGGAGCCTATATCTCATTTCTCGCTTCCCGTTTCCTTAGGTTTTTTTGAGTCTCGCTTTTCGTTTCTCGCTTTCGCTTTGTTTCTCGTTTTCACTTCTCGCTCTGGTAACTATGCTTTGTATTGTAGAAAACACGCTCTAGTTACGTTTAACACTAGAACTGTTAAAAAAATATATAAATCTCAATTGTAGCTTTTGCGTACCTCTATTAATTGTTTCTATATGCTACTAATCAATTTTTGTTTCTATATTCTATATACATATATATATGTATATATATAGGGAGAGAGAGAGAGAGAGAGAAGAGTTCCAATGGGCGGCACTAAGTCACTAACTAGAGGTTCTACTGAATGCCCCACTAGAAATTTGACACAGTTTTTTTTTTGTTGAGAAATTGATTGTTGGATCTCAAGGTGGGTCCATTTGAAGACTCGCGAAAATAGATTGATCATACTTTTTTATACAGTCTGATTAGATCTTAGTTGGTCAACATTAAGCCCCATAGAGCTCACTAGACCGTTGTCTATTGAGAGAGTGTGGTCCTATTGAGAGAGTGTGGTCCTGCTCGCGTGCTCTATTGCGGGATTGGGTCTCCGCAAAAACTGATGTGGTGGAGATAGGGCTTGACGAGTTTATTTCCTAATGGTAGCAGGGGAGTGTTGTACTTGTTCTTTGTGATGTGCTTTGTTGTTTTGTAGTGGCTAGTTTTCTTTTGCTCGTTTTTGTTCTCACAGAGAGAGAGAGAGAGAGAGAGAGAGAGAGAGTTCACTAGACCGTCGTCTATTGAGAGAGTGTGCTCCTGCTCGCGTGCTCTATTGCGGGATTGGGTCTCCGCAAAAACTGATGTGGTGGAGGTAGGGCTTGACAAGTTTATTTCCTAATGGTAGCAGGGGAGTGTTGTACTTGTTCTTTGTGATGTGCTTTGTTGTTTTGTAGCGGCTAGTTTTCTTTTGCTCGTTTTTGTTCTCAGAGAGAGAGAGAGAGAGAGAGAGAGAGGGAGGGAGAGAGAGAGAGAGAGAGAGGATTTAAACTTATCCTTTAACAAAGAAACAACCAAATGCCGCTCTGCGATTTTTTCCATCTTTCTTTCTAATAACTAAAGACTCCTTGATATAAAGTAAATCCTTTTTACAAAAAAACATTTTTTATAAGATCAGTTTGTAACTAAAATATACCACCTTTGTCACTAGTGCTTTAGTGGTTAGATGACGACTTTAATGATACTAGGCAATTGTGTGTTACAAGTGCCACCTGGATCACAGTGCAGGCCTTAGGGGTCCTTGCTAGGTGAGGCAGTTGCCTAGGTGATGTTTTGACTGAACTTGAGATTTAATAAAGAGGAGTGGATCTTTGTTTTGTCATTTTCTTGAAGTGATATAATTATGACTACACTAAATAACAGAGGTTCATTTTTCAGTTGTTCTTTGCTTTTGGAACGAGGAATGTGATGTTTTTTTGGTTCACTCATGACTTCTTTTCATATCTTGTATCTATTATACATTAGGACACTGATGGTTGCAAATACCTTTGCTTGGTAGTTCTCAGGTTTTTAATCAAGCTTACCTTTTGAACAAAATGTTATATACCAGTTATATGGCTTAGCCTGTAATTAAATATTCCTATATGTACCGGTAACACATTGTAATCTTCACAAAAGCATTGTTCTCTGCGCTCTTGTTTAACTTTATTAGGTGTATTTGCTTATTCAAATTGGTTTAGAGCCTGTTTTGTGGTAGCTGGGGAGCTTGGGTTCGATAATTGCAACATTTGGTCATTGATCTGATAGTCCCAATTTAGCCATGAGAAACAGAAGCCAACAGAGATTTTACTTAATATTTATGGTATCATGTTGAAAAGAAAACTATAGTAATGATCAGTACGAGGCTTTGTTGCAATGACCTTTAAGTAAGATTGTGTTTGACCATTAAAGTAATATTGGAAATTACAGTTTATCGTTTGGAAGTTTCACAATATACATGTCTATAGGCCCTGTTGCTGAGGACATGTTTCATTGGCAAGCAACAATTATGGGCCCAGCAGACAGCCCTTTTGCTGGCGGTGTGTTTCTTGTAACCATTCACTTCCCGCCGGATTATCCGTTCAAGCCACCCAAGGTATTTATAGCTGCCTTCATCTCCCTATGTGATATTACAATTTATAAATTTCATATAGTGATTATGAAAATGTTTTCTATGTTTTTGCTTAGCTTAGTGTGGAGAAAATATTGGATTTTCTCAAAATGTATCTCTACTGCCTTCTCATAATACACATTTATCATGCCCTTTTGGGATTTGCTGAATTGCATATCTCTTTCTATTATCCCGTGAAAAGGTCAAATCAAGCATTTCTTTTTCTTTTGCCTACAGCACCATGGGGCATGGGAATTTGTGCGTGTGTGTGTGTTCGGGGGGAGAGGGTAGGTATTTACATATGGTAGTGAAAATTTCATTCATTTTTTAAAATTATTTTCCAATTTATTTCTAAGTGGGTGCTTCCTGCACTTTCTCAGGAGATGGTAAATCGTCTCACTGCATTGCTTGAAAAACAATTCAATTAATTGACTTTTAATATGAAAAATTGACCAAATTGATATAATAAGTAAAAGGAAAGAAAAATGAGACAAAGACGATGGATTGATTATTTGCTTATAGAAAACAATAATAACTTACATCTATAGAAACTAAATTGTAGTGTTCCCATTACTTAAAATTGATTTCATTCTCAGTAAGCAATCTCTTATAGGCTACAAAAAAATTAAATTGTATGATCCATATTATTTAAAGTTAAAAATGTCCTCGCTAAGCAATTTCTAGTAGCTTATAAAAACCAACTGTAATTTCTTTATTGGTAAAATAGAATGAAAGGTTAGAGAGAATTCAAATGCGGCTTAAATGCATAGAAACTTGTCACTTTAATACTTGTTGACAATGGTTTGGATTTTTAGAATTGATTGAAGAATTTGACTTATGGTCTTAGGGTCCATTTGGATTGCAGGAATTGGGGTTTGGACTTGGACTTGATGGATAAAATTTCCAGTTTTAATGTTTGGAGTCTTTGGACACGCCCAATTCTAGTGCAATGGTTTTCTATCAGAGGGACATCATATGGTTGGGAGGCTCTGGAGTTCGTGGTCTAGAGGTTGTTTCACCTGTTTGTGGTTCTTGGAGCTTATGTTCTTGATGCTCTGTCTGTCCTTTAGTAGTTTTCTCTCTTTTGCTCTTTCTGGTTCATCCTCTCTGAATCATTGTCTCCTTCTTGGTTTTTAATGATATTACTGCTTACCTTTCAAAAAAAAAAAAATCTTGTGCATTCCATTCACATGGAAGTTGAAAGTGATAATTCTTATATTTTGAGGAATTGGAATATCATATTGTAACTCACCTGTGCATTAGAAGTTGCACAATTTGGATTATTTTGTATTTGATTTATTTTCAAATAATTCTAATCAATTTAAATTATTTTATATAATGTTTTTAAACATTGTTAATTTAGACAATTTTTAAATAAAATTTTCTTTAAATTACTATTAAATATTTTTCTTTGATTTTTTAATGTATTTATTTAGACAAATTTAAGTTATTTTTTAGATAATTTATGTTTAAACATAAGTTTTTTATTTGGGTACACAATGGGTAAATGGTTAGTAGGTCATCACAATGGACCGGTGTGTATATGGACCAATGTTTTAAAATGTGAAGGCTTGAGGCGAGGCGTTTCAGGTTGTGCACCATAACGGTTAGTAGATCATCGAATCTTTCCTTGGTAGCCTGTTTCATCAATTAGTTCTTGCTTGGGAAGGGATGAGGTCCAGGCAATTATAGTTGTGAAGTCTTTGACCTTCCGAAACATAAGACTTCAAAAGCCGCCTTTGAGAGATGCATCCCCTACCAAATCCATTTTTTAATGTAATGGTATCAATCTCCTCCTGTTTTGCCATCATAGTTGTTTGACCTTGAAGCAATCATCAGTCTCTGGCTTTCCCAAATGTTCAACTGAATAGGCGTACTCACTTAAGAAAGCCTTCTGACCTACAAGAGGCCTATTCCTCTGGTTCAGATTGGGAAAGAGCAGCCCTAGACTCTGGTTCTTAGGTAAGATGCCTACCGATGCTATGTATGATTCATCGGATTATTCTTATGCAAATTCAGTGGGTTATTTAACGTTTTCGGCATCTTAAACAATGTACTCGCATGCTTACTTATCTATTCCCATCCACCACCCTTCTCGTAATTTGAGAAACTATTCAGCTAGACACCCCTCTATGTGTTTATAGACCCAACAACCATGAAAATAAATTCCTGCTACTGGAAAACAACTGCATTACTTACAAATATCTCGAAGTGAGTGCTTCTGTAGGAACTCTATTTGAAACATAAGTGGCAATTGCTATTATGCTTAGCTCCAGGTATTTGTTTAGATGTTTTGAAGTCGTTTCAGGGTTGAGGGTTAATCTAGCCAAGTCCAAGATTGTGAGTGTACGAGAGGTGCTGGAAGTGGAGCTTTTAGAAACCTATCTAGGGTGCAGAGTGGGTTCTCTTCCATCAGTCTACCTTGGCATGCTCATCGGGACGAGTTTTAATTTTTAAAGCAAAGTTGGTTTGGGCCCCGATATTGAAAAGATTTGCCAATCGACTATAGGGTGGAAATCATCATTGTCATCATAAGGAGGAAAATTAACCCTTATCAAAAGCACCCTCACTAGTCTCCCCACATACTTCATGTCCACCCTCACCATCCATTGGTTGGTAGCCACATCTCTTGAAAAGTTGTGAAAGAAGTTACTCTAGAATGGAAAATGTGATAGATTTAGTAACCATTTAGTAGCTTGATATAGTATCTGTCGTCCAAAGAGTAATGAGGGTCTGAACCTGAAGCCATTAGTTTAAGTGAATAAGGCTGTTAAGTAAATGAGTTTGGATATTCGGGGAGGAGAGAGTTTACGGCGATCCGTGTACCACGGGAGGGCAAGAGTTCTTATGGGATAGGGTTATGGAAGGGTATCATGGTTGTCGCTAAAGTAGTTGTGCCCAATTTTAGTTTCAAGGTGAATAGGTTAGAGGTTTGGTTTTGGAAAGATGTGTAGTGTCAGGTGTGATTCCATGAAATTAAAGGATGTCTTTGGCAGCATATTTCTCTTAGCCGTATACAGGGACACTCTAGTAGGGACTATTTTGAGTTGAGGAATGAGAGGGTGGTGTGGTGTCCGAAGTTGAGGCGGGATTTGAATGATTGGAAAATTGATGATTTGGATCTTCTTTATTGCGCCTTGGGTCTTTTCCTTTGAGCCTTCATGGCAGAGATTGTAGAATTTGGTCTAAAAGTTACAATGATCAATTCTCAATAAGATCACTACTACAATCATTTGGGTAACAGGGTGAGCACCTTACGCATCATTTCCTCATAGACTTGTGTGACATCCAGGTATTCCCTCCAAGATATCTTTCCTCCTATAAAATTCGTCTTTGAATAAGATTCTTACTTATGACCACTTAAAAATAGAGGTTGGAGGATGACTAACTATTGTTTCTTGTTCCTTTAAGCAGAAGAGATGGTGGACCCTATTGTGGGTATGATCTGTGGGTATTTCTTCTCCCGAGTAGGAGTGGACTAAGCCTTTCATTCTTCATTTCACAACTTCTTGTCCTTTTAGACTTTGGTAATTGCGGATAGTGTGCACAGGTAATTTGGTCGGTCCTTCCGGGGGTCATATCGTGAACAATATGGAAAGAGAGAAATAAGAGTCTTTGAGGACTCTCCCTCTTCTGTTTCTTGCATTCACTTATGAATCCGTTTATTGGTCTTAGAATGAGTCTTCATTCTTGGTGATGGGGTAGATCTGGGAGCTGAGTTGGGTTGAGTTTTGACAAAATTTAGGTTTTTAACTCTTTCAATGCAAGGGATCTTTTCATGCTCTTTGTATGCTTCTTTTTGTCTTGAGTTTATGCTCTTGTAAACTCTTTTATTTTTATTTGGTCTACCTTTGTAGCTCTCTTTTGATTAATATATCCTCATGATTATAGATCATTTCTTTAACAAATAAATAAAATACAAAAAAAATTCAAAATATTTAAAAAGTTAATGAAAGATTATCGTGTGTATATATATATATATATATATAGAGAGAGAGAGAGAGAGAGATGTATGCATACATATATTTGTATTTGTATACATGGTGTGTGGGCCCATACACGTAGGTTATTTTTTCCTAAATTCCAAAACTACCCTTATCATATGTATAAGACAAAAAGTTGATTTAATGTTTTTTTTAATTCCCAAACTACCCCTTACTCATCTATCTATTATTTAGAGATTAAATCGCAGCCAAATGCAATTTTTTTTAATCGATCACAGCCAATCGCAATTGAACTTAGGGAGAGTTCAATCGCACCCACAGGTCAACACGGTGTTCCTTTTACCTCCTATTAACTGTGGTTATGATTCTCTAACCCTTAAGGTTCAACATTCTAACCTTGGTTTTTTTTTAAAAATTTAACTCTAGGGACAAGAATTTTTAACCCTAGGATTTAAAAAAAAAAAAAAAACAAAACCCAAGGTTAGATTGTTTAACCCTAAGGGTTAAAAAGGACATGTGTTGACCTATGGGTGCGATTGAACTATCCCTGAGTTCAATCGCGACTGGACTTGAAATTCTCTACGGTTATAACCGGACTTCAAGGAGTTTGGTTATGCCACTGAGGTTGCCACGTGTCCCTTTGACACTCTTCAATTGTGGTTAAGATTCACCCACCCCTATGGTTCACCCCAATCTCTCTCTCCCACCTCTCTCTCTCTCTCTCTCTCATGTGCATCATACGTGCGACCTACTAGTATATATATATATATATATATATATATATATATATATATATATATATATATTTATAAGGGTAAGCAAATGCTGAAACAATTTTTTTTTATACATATTGAACATGATGTTCAATCATTAATTTATGTGGTGGATTTAGAAGTTTAGTAAAACAATTGTGGAGAAGTCTTGAACTACGTTATAGGCCAGCGGCTTCAAATTTTTGCTATTTACCAGTGAAATTAGTGTGTATTAGACTAAAAAGTTTTTAAAAGCTTAAATGCGTTAAATGTAATAAATTAAGTGTTAGTTGAAACCAATATCATCATAATCATCATTTTCAATATTTTATCTGAAATAAATAAAGTGTAATTTGTTATTAGTTAAAATAAATAACAATTTTTTATTTATTTAAAAACCGACATTTAAGTCTCAAGTATGTGACTAGAATACTAATTTTAGTTAATTTATAAGGTGTATGCTATAGACATAAAGCAAACCTCATGGGCCCAAGGTGTGAGGTGTGTTCCGCATGTGAGACTCACACTTTGAGGTGTGAGCCTCATGGGTTTTAAGTCTCATGGTTGAGCCTCAAGACATTTTCCTCAAGACATTTTACTTAAGCAGTTAAGGTTTGCCTCAAGGCGTAGGCCTCACTCGCCTTTTAAAACACTTGTATGGACCACCTTTACAACATTTAGAGGGTAATCACCAAATTCGTTTGAGATTTCCCTTGGTATCTTGATCCCATGGTTTCCTCTTTATGTGGGGCACCTAGAATAATTTTTGGGTGGCGCTATGTGCACCCCAACAATTACTTATGTACACCATTCGTAAAGAAACTTAAAGAGTAAAACACCTAAAAGAAGTTAAGAAGACTATAATTTCATATTCTCTTTAAACTTATTCCTCACTCGAAAAAACCTTGGGAGTCGTCTCTCTTTGGACCTTGTTCCTCCCTGGCTTCTCTTTGTACATCTTCATTGTTGTCTTCTTCTCCTCTCCGCTTTTGACAGCTTTTGAGTTTCTAGTAATTCTCAAAAAATTAATTACGGCTTTTCAGTAGGATTTTTAGAAATATTAGGGTTTAGAGAAAAATCATGTGTTCCTTTCATTTGTTTTCCTATTTCTATTGATTGCATTGTTCTAATTCGTTTGTTCTTATCTGGAGATAATCAGTATATCGTTTTCAATCTCTATCAACCGATTCAAAGAGTGCCAAACAAGTTTTTTACAGAGTTTCTCACTGTTCTTTTCTGCTCCGTTCACCAAAAGTTCCATCTTTTCTTTTGTTCTAATTGTTGCTGATTGTGTGTTATTCTTAAAAACCTGATCTTTGAATACATTGTTCTCTTACTTCCATTTGTCTTTTTTTTTAATGTTCTTTAGTAAATAAGGCCCCCTTTGCGCGTGTCCCATTCTCTTCTCCATTCCATCTAAGCATGAAAAAAGATTTTAAAAAGGGAAAACTATAATTTATATAAAAGTAACCAGATGATATGTATGCAAATTAGAACTTAGTTTATGCCATCAAGGCTATGGAGAAGTTTAAAAAGACATGTTCAAAATTTCAAATAGAGAGAGACTTTGCAGTTTTTTTTAATTATTATGATGAGGAAGAAGGTTTAAAGAGAAGAGGGCATTTTAGTCATTTTATATTCTTTTAGATGTTTCACAAGAATTTATTAAAGAATGGTGTATATAAGTAAATGTTGGGGTGCACGTAGCAGCACCCTAATTTTTTTTATAAAGAATATAATGGTTTCTTATTTTGACAATTAATAAAATAATAAATTTGTTATCAAAATATAAAATTGTCCCATTACAAATTTGGTATATATTAGTTTTAATTTAATTTTCTAAGATAAAATTGTTATTTTATAAAAAAAATTAAGTCAATCTATAAATGGTTCTCTTCTTGGACCCAACTATTATCCATTGATTGATTTATCTTGGTTGTTTGGTCCCACGCTGCCCGATCATGGTGAAGGTCCAACCGTGTAATAGTTGTTGCTGCTTATGGGTCAAATCTGAAATGCTCACTTCGGTGAGGACATTTTTTCTAAATGATCAGTAAAGATAATATATATTGAATAAAGAAAAGCATATTACAAACCGAAAAAAGTTTCACCAAGGATATGAACCAAAAGCAAGAAAACTATGAAACTAGCACAAAAGGAAAAAAAAAAGAACTGAAAAAGTAATCTATCTAGCAGCAATAATAACCCGGTGAAACACTCCTCAAAATCTTTCCGGGTGGCGCACCAAGAGTGGAGGAGTTGTTGCAAAAAAGAGGCAACCCAATACCCGGAATAGCGTAAACCCTCAAAAACTCTTTTGTTACTCTCCTACCACAAAGCTCACCCAATAGCACTTGGTAACATGTCAGCCGTGATGCCTGTGCCGCCTTGGTTGCCTTGGACGGCTATGCCACCCCAAACGGAGTGGTATTTCATGTCCCTATCGCTCATGACCTATACCACACACATTATGGAAAAAACACTGATGTTTGACTACTCCTACAAGGGCCTTCTGTGTCCTAGCTAATAAAGTTGAGAGCCCCACCCCAATCCATTCCCGTTGACCGACCGCTCCTTCCCTCCGCAACATTGAAACAGCGTATGTATTAGGAGCTCAAGAATGGGGCTTCACTTTACTAAGATAAAAGAAGCTCAAGCTGAAGCGTTCACTAAGCGAGGAACTTTCCCCTTACTAGTAAAGGAGAACCACTTTATCCTCCGGTCAGGTATTTAAGAAGAGGATTGACCATGTTGCACCTGCCGTGTCTCAGAGCAAAGAATGGGGTGAGGATCAGATGGTAATAGTTGTGAAGTCTTCGACCTGCTGGGGATTTGGAACCCTTGACTAATGACTATTAAGGGCGCTAGATAGTTTTGAAGCTTCCTTTGGCGGCTGGAAGATTGCAAGATAGCTCGACTGTGAGGTCGACTGAATAATCAACTTGGAATAGCCAAATATAAAACCATGTTCTCTACAACAAGAAAATTGTATGTGCGTTGGTCCATCAGTGCGCAAGGCTCTATTTCCTTGTAGACAACACCACCTTTGAAGCTTAACTCCCCCTTCTCAACTCATTAGGTATCATTTCAGCTAGTAGACTAGGCTAATCGATCAAAATGTTGGATCATTTTTTTTTGTTGGTTAGTAACAGCCTCTCTCCTCTCATATCATAAGAAAAAAATGACTCTTCTTTGAGTTCTAGTTAGGCACGCCGAAATGCGAGCGGACCCCACTATCACTTAAAGGCTGGACTATTAGCAGAGCTGCCTTTAAGTGATGGGGGGAAGGATTAAGAAAAGGAGGGCGGTTCCTTGGAGGGGAATGTGAGCATATTGGTAATCGAAGGAGATTCGGTGCTTTCCTGATCGATGGAAAAGATATCTATTCTCATTGCCTGGTGTCTTCAGAAGACCACTAACAACAAGATATCAATGCATTTGCATCCTACCCACTTTAGTCTCTTCCTACCACTCATTTGCATTACCTCTTCGAAGCCAGCAGACGCCCATTGACTATATACATGAAAAGAAGAAGACTCCTCTTTTAGAAGTTAGAAAAAGAGGAAACAAGACCGGTAACAAAAAAGAGAATCAATTTGTTGCTAGCGGTTTGAATCTGGTGCACAAGCCCTCCCCCTGGTGCCCGAAGTTTCTGACTCACTACACTAGTTAGGAGCCTGCTGCTCCCTTGTTTGAAATCCAAGCTGCTAAGGTCAACCAAGAAAAGGAAGTACGGTTGAGCAGAAAGACTAACATCAGGGGAATGCTGCGACAATCAAGAAGACTTCCTTGGCTCCGCGTATGAGAGTTAATTTTTTTTTCAATTAATTGCTTGATGTCAAAGATTTGGGCACTTGTCTTATTTCCCCACAGTAGTTATACATTCCGGATTGCTCATTCATTTCGTAAATTCTCCAAAGCTCATCCTAATCTCCATCGAGATTACTGTCGTAGCCTTGGCCTATCATATGTATAATGGAGTTCGTCATTTATTGATGGATTTTTTGGGATTGGTTTTTCAATATTTACTAGAAATATACAACATAATAAGAATGTCTTTATGCATATTAGGAATTATTAGGATCCTTTATTCAATAAATTGTTATGCTTTTGAATTGGGGGTCTAATTCAGTGGATCTCCAACAGAGATGTATATGATTTTTTAGAAAGAAAATCATGTATATCATTTTTTTTATCATGTATATCATATATTGAACAAAATCAAAATTTAAGAGGATTTGTTGGTTATTTTCAACAAATTCCACTTTCTAGACCAAACAGTAGAATTCAATAAAGAGACTTTCTAATTCATAGACATTGTTTGCTTTATTGCTATTGAGTTTATATGCTGGTAAACTCTTTATTTTGCTTCCATGCTCTTGTATCTCAGTTTTTTCATAATTATAATAGATTCTGCTTGTTTATTGACAAAAAAAAATAAATCCACATGCAATGGAATATTTCAATCATACGTATCTAAACATACCCTCCTAGCTTGTTTGGTTGCTGAGAAAATTGGGAAAACATGGAAAAGAAAAGTGATTTCCTCACTATTTTTTGGTTGCTAAGATGGAAAAAAGGAAAAAGAAAATAAAGGATGGAGGTTGCGAGAGAAGAAGAGATAGAGGGAATATTCAAAAAAGAGAAATTATTTTCTACGACGACTGAAACTAATTAACACACTTAGCCGACCTTGTATTGGCCAGCATTCTCTAAATAATGGATGTTGACCAACATTAATTGATTCAACTCAAAAGTGAGGTCCACTTGCACCAATAACTATGCGACCAAAAAATATTCATGATTGAGTTGTCGTAGATCACTCTATAAAATAATAACGGTGGTGGTGGAGGCAGTGGCTTCAGAATGGTGGTGGAGGTGGCAGCGGCGGGGGTGAGGCTGCAACATCGGCGGCAATGGTGATGGTGGAAGGGGTGAAGGTGGTGGTTGGGTTTGAGATAAGGGCATGCAATTGGAGATTCTCTCTCTCTCTCTCCCCAAATCCTGGCTCTTTAAAATGAAATGAGATCCTCACTTTTGAAGATTTTTATTTGAAGAAAAACTAGGGAATGATTTTCTCCCACTTCTCTTTTCCCAGGCAACTTTCTTGGTAACCACATGCTGGAAAACTGGATATCCTTCCAGTTTTCCCTTCTACACCCTATTTACTTTTGAACCATATAGGGGTTAGTGACTTCGAAAGTAGTAAAAAAAGAAATAGATCTATCTAATATAGGTACAAGAAAATTGTTCTTTGTCCACACTTGAAAACTAAAAAGTACTTGTAACAAGAAACCACATAATGTAATGGGATAAAGTAGGCCCATTGACTTATCCTGATTGACAAGTTGAGTACATCATTCATCCAAATTTTTAATCAAATTTGCAGCAAGTCCTAATTTACTTTGGCATCCATAATTTTCACATTGTTTTTTTTTCCAGCAAAATCATTAGTTAGTTTATTTGTTTGGAGTTGGGAACTTGCATTGGCAGAAATATGTTATATTTCGCACTTGTCAGTGTTCTTTATTTTTAGATACTTCAGAGACTTGCTGTGCAGGAGATTCTAAATTAGCACTTGTGCAGGTCTCCTTCCGCACCAAAGTTTTCCATCCTAATATCAACAGCAACGGAAGTATCTGTCTTGACATTCTTAAAGAGCAGTGGAGCCCTGCCCTTACAATTTCCAAGGTAACTTGCCTCCTTAAATCACATCACCCGTTTTTCATATTCTATCTGGGATGGTATCTTGGCCAATAGCAATGTTCAAGTACTACTGATTGATGCTCCCAATTCATACTTGGTTTTGACAACAGATCCGTAGGTCAGTGTTGACTTTGCGTCCTTAAAATTCCAGTGATTCCAATTTTGAGACCCATGCTTATGGTTCTTTTGATTTTTTTTTTGGTGAAACACAACACTCAACACACCCCGTACTAAACACCTGCACAGCACAGGAGGAATCACCCCATGACTCACCTCCCTCCAAAACGGGTGTAATATTGTTCTTTTGTTTCCCATAGTATTGTTCCCAATAGGTGCTATTTAATGATATTCTTGTACCATAATGTGGTAAGCTTTAATTTGTGTTTAGTTAGATGGCATAATTGTAACCAGCAGTGAGGCTTTCAGGTGCTGCTATCAATCTGCTCGCTGCTAACAGATCCAAACCCGGATGATCCTCTGGTGCCTGAGATTGCTCACATGTACAAGACTGATAGAGCAAAGTACGAGTCTACTGCCCGATCCTGGACCCAGAAATATGCCATGGGATAAGAGCTCTTAAAGTCTCTTTCTATAAGAATCTATCGGGTCCTATCAGTAAATAAAAACAAGTATAGGTCACCAAATATTAAGAAACTCAGTTTGTCATTTTTGTTCTGTACTTACTGTGATGCTAGGAAAGCATGTTTGAATTTCCTGTTGGTTGATATTTGGTGCCCTTTATTAGCTAGGTATAATATTGTGCTTCTAGATCTTTGTTTTCAGGTTAACTGAAAGTGCATATGGTTTGACCAGTAAACGTAGGTACATGTATCTGTAGGGAAAATTGCGAGTGGGTCGGTGCCGATACCCAAAGGGACTAGTCCTTGGCTAAGTAACCAAAGCTGGAGCGGGGAGCCAGTGTCAAATTTTAATTTAGGATAGGGTATATGATCTTGAAAATTATTTATTGATGCAAATATATCTTTTATACTTCCTAAACTATAAGAAAAAAATTGATAAAATTATTCATCGTATTCAAATTTGTAGTCACAACAAATGAGATGTCTATTGATATAATAAATGTATCATTCTAAGTTCAATCTCAAGATATAATTACCAATAATTAATAAATCTTACATGAAACTTCGACCTTACAAAGAAAAATAATAAATATACTCCACTTAACATGAAAAGTTGGGATAAAAATGAAACTTTACACAAAAACAATACTCTACGTGAGAGCAAGGTTTACAAAAGTTGAATCTAGGTGAAAGCGAGGTTTTACAAGGCTTGGGTTACTAAGGTCCTTGGCTGGAAGGCTTTGGGACACCCCCCATTACCCAAAAAAATAATAATAAACTGATAAGCTTTGGGGAAAAGCAATAGATAAATACGGGAAAGCAAACCTAGAAATCTCAATATCCTAATTGCTGTGCTGAGAATTTTTTGTTCATTAGTTGAGCGCCCATTAGAGTCTGTCAAAACAGTATTTGTGGTAAATGGATAATTCAAAAGAATTAAGATTTTGAAGTAGCATTGATTGTATGGATCCGCCATTGCTGGGCATCTCCGGTGATATTAGGATGAATGTTAAACATGCGGTCAGGGTGACAAGTGACAAGTTCCTTTCGTTTTTGGTAAAAACAAAGACACGGTACACAAAATATGTGTGCGTTCACTTTTGCGCCAAGAAAGGAAAGTAAGATAAAAGGAAAAAATAAGGGTGCGTTTGGATTTATGGAATTGGAAATTACCCAAAGAATTGAATTCCATGGTATTAAAGAGTACTATTGAATTAAATTCCATAGAATTCAGAATTCTATCATTTGTTCTAAATTCAAGGAATTGAACTACTGATTTTTTAATGCACTGTTTGGATGAATAAAAAATATAAGAAAATATCTTTGAATTACTATGCATATAATCACAAATCCACAAGTCCTATGTGATAATAATTAAGTCCACAATAGCTTCATCACCACACCAATCCATCCATATACATGTGTACAAGGAATATATAGATATATATTACAAGCAAAAGCTTTTGAGATTGCACGGTCTCATACTGCACACCAAAACTCGAGATTTTATGGTTTTGATGAATTTTTTATAAGAAATCAAAGTCAAAATTTTTCACCAAAACCCTAAATCCCGGGTTGTGGTGTGCGGTCTCGAATACATATGAGATCGTGCAGTCTCATAAACCTTTCTTTATCTATAAACCATTTATTGAAGGCAAAAATGAAATGCATGTTCTTATGTTTTACTTTTCAATTCCCTATCCAAGATTCTGAGATTATTTGAATTAATTGCTACAATGACTCATATGATAGAGGAATATAAAACCATTGTAAATAAAGTAAAATAATAAAATTGTTCTAGATTCTGCAATTTCAAAGATGAAAAATAAAGAATTTCTATTCAATGAGTTTAAATGGGAGAGAAGTTTTTACTCTGCCCGCAATAGTTACATTGGTAGGTGGTGGCTGTCCATCTCAGCTTCTCCTTGGCATGCATTGAAGAGAAGAAGACGAGATGGGGAGATGAGAGTTTTGATCCGGCTTCTCTCCTTTTTCCAATCCCATAGTCTTATGGAATTTCCAATTAAGACCTCCCACTAAGAAATTCAATTCCACTTATTTAGCCTAGGAAATGGAAATCTACGATTCAATTCCATAGATAATTGGTAAAATTATAATTCCTCTCCTTTTTAATGCACCAAAAATGATAGAATTAGAATTGTCGGATGGAATTAATAATTCCATCTTACAATTCCATCAAGTGAGTGTTTTTTTTTTTGTGCACCTTTGCTGCAATGAGTTTTGGCTGCTGGATCTGAGGAAACCAGACATTGTTGAGAGGGGTGCCTTTAGGAAGTATAACTTATACAA
The DNA here is from genome assembly GCA_015143295.1 of Tetracentron sinense. Classification (NCBI taxonomy): domain Eukaryota; kingdom Viridiplantae; phylum Streptophyta; class Magnoliopsida; order Trochodendrales; family Trochodendraceae; genus Tetracentron; species Tetracentron sinense. Next base: position 38,759,497 of record CM026567.1, on the reverse strand, counting down.
TTTCCCTTGGTGTTAAAAAATTTTGAATGAAAATTGAAAAGACTACTTTTATTTTTGTCTGGGTCTCTTAGAGCACCTGACTAAATTCCCTGAGCTCGTGCAAGCCCCCCCCCCCCCATAATCAACATGCAAGAAAGAAAGGATAAATCCCAAAGGGTGGCCAACAAAGTGAAGGGAATCAAACTCAAGACCTCGGCTTCATGAGGATGGCCATACAAGTGTGACTTTCTGGCAAACAGAAGACTAGTAAAATAAATACAAAATAAAAAATAGTATGTGATCTCTGCAATAAAGTGGTATGAGTGGGATGAGTTTTCTAGAGAGAGATAGAGGGGTCTCTAATAAATAAATACAAAATAAAAACTTGGTTTCGTAGTATGGCCTTGAATGCATGGTGTTTGACAATTTTACAAACAATCAATAATGGTGCGTACAAAGGTACAAAGTCAGAATACTGAAATACTACCAAGATGAAACCCAAAAAAAAAAAAACTGCAAGCTGCCAATATCATCTTCCACAGCATGGAAAAATCCACAGTGGAACTCAATGTTTTAAGAATAACAAATAAACAGTCACAATCTCTTAAAGGACTAGAGGATTTCCTTGCTGTATGCTTTCCAGGGATATTAAATCACTGGTCATTGTCAATTCCACCGTAATCCACACTAAGATCCTGAATTAAGCAAACACGTCCCCAACAATACTTTGTGATCTCTGCAATCAGAACTTTCAAGTTTGAAAGAGTGGAAGTAGATCTGCAAGCTTTCGATTTTTGTTTTGTTTTTAAGCTTTCAAATTATTACAAGGACAATAAAAGCCAAACAGTCCTCATTTCTAATACAACACAAGGAAACAAATGAGATGATCATTAAACCTACCATACACTTCATACAAAATAAAGAAAAGATGCGGCCCACATATGAAGAAAGCCCAAGTGATATCAAATGAAGCCCCAAACAAAGTTTTGTGGAATGCTAACCAAACAAAGGGAAAAAGTACCGCAAAACCAAATAACAACATCGAGCTATTACATTCCTCCCACCTGAGGAAGCACTGGAAATTATATTGAAGCCTTAAATGCAATCCAAGGCGTTGACCTGGATGTACTGCACCAAGATCAATCAGCTTCGAGCTTTAAACCATAAAAACATGAGGAACTTCTATAAAAGCAAAGAGTTGGATGTACTGCACCAAGATCAATCAGCTTCGAGCTTTAAACCATAAAAACATGAGGAACTTCTATAAAAGCAAAGAGTTACTGATGAAGAAAAAGATTGAGACAAGGGACTTCCTCTTCCTAAATATTGATGTTGAAGATTAGTAGAGGCCCCACCCAACTTCAGTAACTTCTAGTCAATCTTTACGGATGAGAAAAGGTAATGAACAAAGTAGAAAGACATAAGGAAGCCAATTGTGCCGGTGGACAACATGATTGCAACTGCCATGATCAATGAATAGCCGAGGTAGAGTATAGCTGACACTGGACCGCTCAAACTCCGCAGGTCGAATACCAAGTAATTGATAGAGTACAAGAACACATAGAGAGCAACCGAACCAGAGGCAAAGAATGCTTTCCACCACCATTGCCAATCCTCCACGCAAAGGTGCATGTAAGTCAGGACCACAGACACTTCAGCACACACGGTAACAAGCAAGGATAGGACAACAAGCAAGAACCCGAATACATAATAGAACCTCCCAAGCCAGATGCTAGAAAGGATGAAGAAGAGTTCAATGAAGAGGGTTCCAAAGGGAAGGGTCCCTGCACCAAGAACAAGAAGCCACGATGGATATTTTCGTGCAGGGATTTCTCTTGGGATCTGGTTGGTCCGCACGGGGTACTGAATAGCCTCCGCTCGTGTTCCTAGAAAGCCTCCCAAGAGGGTGAGCGGCACTGAAATGCAGAACCAGAGGGACAAGAGTATAAAATACAAGGATATGGGGATGGCACCAGTGCTCTTGCTGCCCCAAAGTATGAAGTTCAATGCAGTAAGAATGATGAAGACGATTCCAGGGAAGAAACATGCTACCGACCAGGAAACTGATCTCCAGCCTTCTGAAGTTCCCTTGATAGTTCTCCAGAGCCGGACACCAACATACCCTGCTATGATGCCAAGGACAAGGTACAGAATGATCATCCCGGTCAAGAGCATTCCTCGAGAAGCCGGAGACATGAAGCCAAGGGCTGCAAAAATGATGGTTACAACCGCCATTCCAGTAATCTGGACCCCATCTCCAACCATCACACAGAGTAGCTTTGAGCAGTTTGGCTCCCTAAACACATCACCCACGACGAGCTTCCAACCCGAAAGCTCCTCATTCATCTGTGCTTGAGATTCTTTGTCCAATTCCTCATACCTTGTTAAATCTCTTCTCACTGTCCTTAAGAATATAACAAAGACTATGCCGGCTAAAAAGAAAATCACCATCAGCGAGTTCAGGATTGAAAACCAGTGGACTCGGGCACCTTCCATCTTCAAATAAGCATCCCATCGGGAAGGCCATCTAGTATTGCTTTTCACAAATTCAACATCATATGTAAATGTGATTCTCTCTTGTTCCCTGATTATCTGAGACTTCTCAAGCTCCAAGGGGCAGCTTATAGGGGCAACCTTATCGTACATCCTGAGCTTAGACATGGCTTCTGGATCACGTTTAACACTGCAAGGGACAACCTCAAATCCAACTATCTCGAACCCAGATGCCTTCTTCTTATCAGCTTCTGAAATTACACCCATACCTTCTTCCCCAGTACCAATTATCTCCACACCACTCCCTTCATATTCATGCACTAAAACACTGAATTTTAGGTGATTGATAATGTAATCTTCATTACTTTGAGGTGGAGAATACCCAACTGGGAACCCGGTCCACTGAATGTTAACCCCATTTTGCTTGGCAAACCTCATTGCTGGTAAATTATCCAGAATCATATTCACCTGATACAGATCACGGGTTCTCTGTTTCAAGAGCTTTACCTCATGCTCGTTTAACGCTTTTGTAGTGCAAAGGAAAACAGACTCGTTGATGTTCATTTGGAAACGATAAGGGGAGTTGTCGATCTGATCTCCCATAAGAAGTTCCCCAAGATTCTCTGCACTTTTCTTTATCCCCCCAGAAGGTTCGCAGTAAGGGAGGCTATAATAGTTGAACGGAAGCTCAGTTTCAATCGAAGTTAAGGAGTTAACTTTAGCCAATATTGCTTCACCTGTTGAGTATGTGTGCATGTAACTCCCTGGCAGATAAAACCCATTGCATACACACGGAAAGAGAACCATAGAGAGGAAAGCCCAGTGCATCAAAGAAGTCATCTTCAATGTGGACGAGGAAGCCATTAGGTAAAAGAAACGGAACAAATCTTCTGAAAATTCTCCTCGATCTACGAAATTCTTAAGAGACGTTACCAGATTCAGATCTGAATCTGAAGTAGAGAGTCTTTATGTGAATTGATTTTCTAACTTGAGATAACCAGATCTCTTGGCTTGTTCACAGTATTCAGCAAAAGATTACCCCAAAACCGATTCCAAAATCTTGTCTTTACTTCTCAACCTAAAGAAAGATCTACAGATCGAGACATCAAGTCTCAAAAATTCGATATTCCAACTGAGCCGAATCCAAATCTAGGAAATCCAATTGCGAAAAGCCTAAACCAATCTTCTAGAAGTGTTCTTCGATGTTCAGACAACAGATCAGAGGTGAACCCCCACCGTCGTAATCTGTAAAAAGCCTAAATCAACCAATAAAAATATTTTAAAAAAAAAATAATCTTGAGACGTTGTAGAACAGGCCAAAAACCTAGAAACTCGATAATTTACCGGAAAAAAATCATAGAAAATCCAGAGTTTCACCAATAAATCATTAAATCTGGCCGTGGAAATTATTTATACATATATTAAAAAAAAAGATTAAGGATTAAAAACGTACCAGATGCTTCAAAATCGGTTACAGTCCGTTCGGAGTAGCGCGAGAGGTGCTTCGAAGAGCACGAGAAGAAGAATTGCCCAGCAACCGAAACACAAGGGGATGACGCTCTCTCCGCTTCTTAGGGTTGTATTATAATGGCGTAGACGCGAAGCAAATGGGACTTAACTGGAGTTGGTGCCTGTGGTTAAGTTAACCAGGATCTTCATTTAAGGGAGTTGGGCTCAGGGGCTTTAACGAACCTGAACGCCAGCAACAAGCACGAATTGACACGGGGCTCGGGTGTGACCATAAAACTAGAACAAGGTTTGGTCCGAACCATGGTTCAAAAACTCGGCTCGACTCGAAAGTTAGTTGGGTCGAATAATTCAGAAAACTCGAAAAAAACTTGACTCGGTCCAACTCGGAATATATATGCAATAACTTGAAAAACCTGAGTTAAAAAACTCAAAGTCTACTGGTTTTACAACCTCAAACCTAAAAACTAGGTTTAATAGAACTCATAGTAGATTGTCTTTGTAGACCAAACAAAATTGACGCAAAAATAGTGTAATGTTCGAGTTTAGGTTTAAAAAATAAAAAAAATTATCTTCTGTGACTCGTCTTAATCCAGAAAGTCGAAAAACTTGGCTTGACTCGACCGAGTCACCCGAGTAACTAGACAAATAGTGTCTCATTCGAGTTTTGAGGCGACTCGACTCGAAATTCAATCGAGTTGGATAATTCGGCCGAGTAACTCAGATGACTCGTTAAGTTTTCGAACTATGGTCCGGACCAAGGAAGAAGAATAAGGCTTTTTCAAAAGATCAAACCCAAATCAAGGAAGAAGTTGCAGACCTAATTTTAAATTTTGAACCAGGACAGTGGATCGTACCTTCTAGTCCATTTGTCGAACCGGACCACTAGACAGAGGGTCACTATCGTTAGGAACCAAGCAATACTAAAGAACATAAAAAAAAAGGTGGCGTTTGGTATACTAATCTAATTAGGTAAAGCTTATTTGAAAATTGTGTTTAGTTAAACTATAGATTGTTAAGTTAAGTGTTAATTGCATGTCTGTATCTTTTTGAAGTAGAGATTTTAGAGGTAAAAACCTCTACTTTAAAAAGTAACTATGAATTACTTTTTACTTTAGAGGTAAAACCCAGCTTTAAAAAACGTAAACATGTAATTAACCTTCGACTGAACAATCAAAGTCTACCTAAACACAATTTTCAATTAAGCTCTACATACTTTAATTAATATTACCAAACGCCAAGTCTGTATCCAAATAGAACTCAATTCCCATAAAAGCGGATTAATATCATCAATCTCTAAATGCTAAATGTTGTAGTTAAGACAGTGTTCGACTATCATCGAGAGCTAGAACTAGATAAAATAGAGAAGTGCTTTTGGAGTGTTATGTCTGAGACCGACACATTTGAATAAACCAAAAAAAAATTAGTGACAACGATGAAGACTGATTATGCTTTATAAGATAATTGTGAGCTAATGAGAAGTAACACATTGTAGGTATCCATGTTTCCAATAGTATTATCTCCCTCATTGATAAAACTGTAGCTAAATTTTTTGAAATAGTAAGATTGATTCTAAAAAAAAAGACATTGGATAAATTGGAAGACTTGTTCACTTCTTCATTCGGAAGGAGGTTTGGGAATTAGGAAGATCATGATTTCTCATCTGCTTTTTATATGAAGCAAACTTAGAATCTTAACCTATCATCAAATCTATGGTCTATATTCTTCAAAGCCAAATACCAATTTGACCATATTTGGCAAGTTTCTCCCCGGTTTGATGCATCTAAAACTTGGAATAGTACTAGCCAAATTTATAAAATTGTTATTTGCAACTCTTCTGCTTTGATAGGCAATGAGACTAAGATTAATTTTTGGCTTGATTGCTGATATAAGGAAGTTCTCATGATTATCAATGTAACACTCCAAAATCTCATCTAGGCTAAAATGAGACACTAAGCTCGTTACATTGTTTAACCCAATTAAACCTGAAAGCAAGCAAGACAATACTAAAAGTGAACCCAAAAATTTTCTTCCAAAACATAAGCTAATGAACCTCTTTATATTAAACTAACCGATAACTGAGTCTGTAATATCATAATGATACGAATATAAAAGTAGACCTATGAGTGATCCAAATAAAACCATGTGTCAACATTAACATCTATTACAATTCTCAATTCAAACTATAGTCTAACAATAAGGAAAACGATTTAAGTCTATCGCTCCCTCTTCTATAGCATCACATTGCTCTTCCACCTCGTAATCCTCCTCTACTCAAGGCTTCTCTGCTATCTCGAAACCTAAACCTACCAACATGAAAACATATTGGTTGAGCAACAAACGACTCGGTGTATATGAAATCTTAACTAGCAATATCAGAAACATTACATGACATATTCATCATGGATAACACAGTTGTCACTATAAGTAGGTTCATAATAAGCATTTCATATAATAATAATAATCATATGAGTAGACTCATCTTAAGCATTTCATATTAATAATCATATGAGCAGGTTCATCATGGCATTTCATAATAATATAATAATCATATGAGAAGATTCATAATGACATTTGGACAATAAAATATACATAAGTCAGAGTGCGGAAACATCATAATTAATTAGCCATTCTTCTTTCTTATCTTATCTTAACTTGTTTGTTTTCCTTTCCTTAATGAGTCATCATTCTTTTTCCGTTTTCATGTGAGCATCATTGTATGCATAATCAATATTATTAACTTAAAATAACTTTTTATTATAGGTGAAAGAGATTACTACACTCTATATACTGAATACCATCCCATAGCACTTTACTCCGGTGCTTCCAGAATTACTTATGATTCATTTGTTATTTACATGTATCCCTTGATCTTAGACTGGTGGTACTCAGGTAAGGAAACTCAACATGCAATTTCACATACACTTTGCTCATTTCTGATTGTTCGTGTTCGTGCTCTTATCATGCTTGTGCAACTATCATAAATGTGAGTGAAAGGTGACATAGTTGTCGATTAAATAACACTTTAGATTTCCAACCTTAATACCTTCGGTGATCCATCATGCGTCTCATTACCATCATGATAAAATACTAAGACTCACAAGATCTAAACCCAAAAGTTTATCTATAAGCACGGAAATTCACCACCTTTCCTCCCCTTTGGCGTTAAATGTTGGAGTCGGGCCCGAGAACGAAGGAACGACGCTGAAATCGCTCAAATGGCTTAGAAAGAAAAGATTCGCCACCTACTTTTTGACATGGGAAGTAGGATCCTAAATTAGACCAATGACAAGGGCCTACAGTCCATGAGATCTATGTAAGAGATCCATTTAAGTCCCGGGGAAGGGGTTTGACACCCTAAGACCCCCATTCTAGGATGGTTACCTACTTATTAGGTCTAAGTCAAACATCGAAAATCACTAAATATTTCCTAAGCAATTATTAATTTGCTAATAAAATATAATCAAGCATAAAGTGAGATAAAAATTATATCCTAAGTTGGGGTCAAACCCTGGCTTGGGCTACCTACTTATCTGGTTAGTCGGAATCAGACCCAGAAGTAGTTCAGGTTTGTGACTGATTTTATACTCGTTTCAGAGTGTTCGGCAGTTATAACTCATGCCTGAATTGAGAGAAGCGGAGTTGAGATTATGAAATCTCATTCCGGAGTTTGGAAGCGTGCCTAAGTGCTCATGGGGGAGCGCGCTAGGCGGCATTCATTTATTAGGATAAATTGATTTTTTTAGATTTTTTGTTTATTTGTATATTTTTGTATTTTATGTTTTTCAATTTTTTTGTATTTTTTAAATGATAGTTTACCCTCATTTCGGAGACTAACTATCGGGGTAGGCAAGTTTTTTAGGGTTATCCACCTAGGTGCCCAAGGTAAGCAAAAAGGAAGAATAAGCTACAACCTAATCTTATGATTTACACATACACACATAGAATAAATTATAAACAAGTTAGTTAGGGTCACAAATAGCCCAAAGCACCCAAGCCAAAATAAGGCTAATGGGCCAAGGCCCATTGACCACTAATGATCATTTAACTTTGGCTCAGTAACACACTATAAGGCCCATGATTTAAAGAATAATTAAAGGGCTAATTAGCTGATTACAGGGGTAAATCAGAGTTGAAAATTAATCACATAACATCCAAGGACCTAAAAAATTTAATTATTGGGCCAAGGCTAGCAGTCCATGCTGGTCGGCCCACTTTAGCTTAGTGACTAATTTAGGATTAGACCTTGTAGTCCCTTAACCAGTTGGTCTATGGATTATGAGAAAGGAGACCGACAACAGTCTCACTGGCTTCAGATTCAACCAGGTCACAGACAAAAATAGATTCTTGCCAAACCTCCTAGACTTCAACCATTAAACCAGGTAAGGCAGATTTGGCATCATAGGTCTCAGTTTAGGCAGTCTCTCTGAGATTAAAATTAAGGACTTTGCTACTGAGGCTGCATTAGGGCCGAGACCGTGCGCGAGATTTCAGGTGGGGCCCATCATCACATGGTGGGCCCCAGCTGAAATCCCGGGCATGTGCGCCAGGTCTCGGAGATCTCGGCCTTATGCGGTCTCAAAAGCATTTCCCTAAAATTAAACAGAATAAAGAACAGAAAATCTAACCACTGCCGGATCCTCAAACACCACTCCAACTAATAAGAGATAAAAAATAAGGGAAATGATTTGAGACCGCATAAGGGCCGAGACCTCCGAGACCTCGCGCCTGTTTGCGGGATTTTAGGTGGGGCCCACCATGTGATGATGGATCCACCTGAAATCCCGCACACAAGCGCGAGGTCTCGGAGGTCTTGGCCCTAATGCAGTCTCAGTAGCAAAGTCCAAAAAATAAAATGGAAATGGGGAGGATGCATACCTGTGTGCGGTTGTCGTCAAGGGAGGTGAAAATGGTGTCGCTGCTCCAGATCGGGGAAGAAGAAATTGCACACTCTGTCTCTCTCGAACTTAATTACAGATTAAATTTTTTTTAAAAAAAATAATAATAATAACAGAAATAAATGAAAAGGGATGGAAGGAGCCCTGGTGCGTCAATGTTGGCCGAAAAAATGGCCGGCACTAACCGGAGGAGATGCTAGTTTTTCTTCTGTACAGAAAACCAAAGAAAATAAATATTAAGTTAGATAATGGAAGACCTAGATCTAGATCTAAACAAAATGGGAGAAACTGTAGGTAATGATCTAGATCTAGAAAAAGGGGACCGAACCAAGAGAAATCTGAGGAGATTTGAGTGATATTACCTGAGAAGCATGAAGATCTACTGGCCGGATTTACAAGTCAGAGAAGAAGGACAATCGGAGTGGGAAATCTCTTGAAAATGATCGGATCTTCCACAGGTTGCCGGCGAGATATGGTGGTGATTTCTGCTGATACTTCAGTGGTGAGGGGGAACTCTAATACTGATGGAAATAGAAAGGGAGCTACTGTTAGCGTCCAAGATCACCGACGAGAATTGATCGGAAAGAAAACTGGTATGGTGAACAAGAACAAACAAAGAAGAAAAATAATTTTAAAAAATCAAAATAAAAATATGTGCAAGAGGGATTACCTGTGCGAGAAGAGATAAAAGAGGGTCTCAAAGGTGTAGCTCGCCAGCGGTGCTACTGCATAGGCGACGATCGTAAGATTAGCTGGAGAGGTGAATAGGAGAAAAGCTGCACGAGGCCGCCGGCGAGGACGTGATTTGCCGGAGCTGGATATGGACTCAGTTGATTTTCTGCAAATTGTGTTGGGAGATCCCTTGCCGTCGGGGGATGGTGAGCAGCCCCCGCCCATATAGGGGTCCCTTTTTTTCAAATAAATCGGGGCAGGGTGGGACGGTATAAAAATCAAGCCCCGACTCGGTTTCGCGGCGGGGACGATTTTTAGTATTCCCCGACCCGACCCGACCCCGAACCAGCACTTTATATATATAAATTTTAAAAAAAAGAAAAATATATATATATATATATAAAAGGCAGCCGGGTGGGGATCTTATAAGCGGGGGCCCTGGGGCGGGGCGGGGCCGGGGTGGGGATCTTATAAGCAGGCGGAGCTGGTTTAACATATATAAGCCCCGGGGTGGGCCGGGCCGGAGAGGTAGAAAACCACCTCGCCCCGCCTCGACCCGCCCCATTGCCATTCCTAGGTGAGATTAGAGGGAGAGAAGAAGATAAGAAGGAAGAGAGCTCAAGATTGAGGTGGCTGAGGTAGGTTTCCCGAAAATGAGAACCCTCTCATACAGAGGGTTAAATAGAAAAGATTTGGGTCTTAGGCTTAGTGGAAGATATTGGGTATGAAATGGTCTTGCTTGGACCTGGATTTTAGGTATTTGAACATGGAGAATGGGCTGAGGTTTGGACTTGGACTTTTGTGATGGATCATCAATGGGTAACGGGCTTAGGCTTCTCTCTCTCGAACTCTCTTTCTCTTGAACCCAACTCCTTCACTCTTGCAAAAAAAAAAAAAAAAAAAAACTATAATTAAAATTAAATCAAAATTAAAATTAATAAGAAAAATAGGTTTAAGGGGTGTAAAAAGGGGTGTTTACATTATCTACTAAGCAATATATCACTACATGCATTTCCAATAACATTCATAATTCAAGACGAGTAACTAACCCTCGGTCAATAATACTTTAGTTTATTAATCAAGTACCCTAGTTATTTGTAATGACCCAAAATTTTAAAATAATAAAATTATGCATTTATGGGTCCTTAACTACGATTAATTAGTTAAATGTTTGTTAAATGGTGAAAAGTGGGTTTTGTTCGGGATTAGATTATACCGATAAAACTTCAGTGATTTTCCTCAAAAATCATATACAATGATATGGGTCAACTATCTGGACGATCACCCGTTGTACCAGTTCTGTCCTATATCGATTAGCGAGACCGTGGGGGGTCTTGAATGTAAGAAAATCGAGAAAATCAGGAAATTTGCAGATTTTCAGAATTCAGTTGGGACTCTATATTTGTTGGGGATTCTAATAGAAATCCACGAAATTTAACCACTGTGTGTCGGTAGACCCTGTGGACGATTTTCTGTCGTTTCGACAATTCATCATCTCAAATGAAGAAACAGTAGCATGTTTTGTGTCCGAAATTAAGAAATTAGCAGGTTTTGTAGTTTTTTCCGGACTTACTTTTTAGAGTTAAACATTAGAATTTTTTTTCAAAATTTCTACAGTGGGTGTCGGACTGTCTAAAGTTCGGTCACCTGAAGTTTTGTTAATATCAGATGTCATGAAGTAGGGTTTCAGAGGGCCGTTTACATGAGAAAAAGTCATAAAACAGTCAAACAGTCAAACCTTTGACTTGGTCAAAGGGAACATTAATGGTGGTCATGTGCCTTGCACATGACCTTTGGCTGATAAAAAGGGGCCAGTTCCTCATTCTCTCCATTCTGTTCACGGTGGAGAGGTGCTATCAACCCTATTTCTAGAGAGAGAGAATCTAGAGAGAGAAAGGAAAGAGGAAGCCATCTTGGGATATTTCGACGCTCCTAACGCGTTGGCAGCGTCTGATTTCTTCTCGGTGCCTCGATTGACGTGTAAAAAGAGAGAAAAATTTAGAGAGAGAAAGTCAAGTTAGAGAAAGAGAAATTCTACCTTGGGGTTGATCGCTCTTCTGAGCGTGTTGGCGGTGTCCGTTTCTTCCTTTGTCGTCTCAAAATTTGTGTAGAGAGGTAAAACCCCTTCCATCTTCTCTATTTTCTACTATTTAACCTATTAATCGTATGTGGAATGTATGATTTTTGTTTGGCGTGGATGAAAAAGGGTCGGAGACCCCATGGATGATGTATGGAAGGTTGAATGTGAGTGAAAAATGAGTAGAGGAGTGTAGCCCTCGGTCTTAGGTGTTAAAAACCCCAGATTTAGGCTCACTGGCACTAGACGATCGATCCCTTTGTAGGGGCGATCGATTGCCTAGATGCAAATGCCTGGGCAATTGATCGCCCAACACTGGCAATCGATCGCCAGTGCCTAGAATGGATTTTGGGGCTATAATGATGCTTGGACTTCGGGTGGACCTTCGAGGAGCCTGGATTGGGTCCCGGGTATGTGGTATCATCACCCTAGGGTGTCAAAAAGTTTGTTTGAGTGTCATGTAAGGCGATTGATACATCAATTGGCCTGAAAATGTTCCCTACTGGGACAGTATGTTATTGGATTTGGTATACGGGCGTGAGGCTCAACAGTTTCAGTTAATCAAGTGAGACTTGGGTTAACTAGGGTTTGTCTTGTGGTTAGAAAACCTAATCAAGGTTAAGTATCGTCTATGGTTCCTCTTTGACTAGGTCTGGAGTAGCAGTGTCCAGTAAGGCCCCTGGTTCCTCCGTGACTGATAGTCGGGAGATGTCGGTTTGTTTGTCTATCTCGTTTGTGGTTCCTCTTGGATTAGGTCAGGAGTGGCGGTGTCCAGTAAGGCCTGTGGTTCCTCCGTGATTGATAGTCGAGAGATGTTGGAGTCCTAGGGAGTTTTAAGTAACTAAACATCAGATAGTGTATAGTCCGAGGTTCCTCTCTGGTTGGGTCTGAAGATGTCGGCACTGTGTCTATTGGGGTCCCTTCTTGGTGGAACGTCAGGAGATATCGACGTCGGTAAAGAGTTAGGGTTCCTCTGTAGACTAGTCAAAAGATGACGGTAGGCAGGTTGGTCGTGGTTCCTTCTTAACTAATACCCAGGGAGATGGTGACGGATACACAGTAGATGTTAGCAGTCAGTTGAATTAAAAAGTATGTCCTTATAGGGTGAATGCTCAGGTCGTGTGTGTAATCTTCGGATATGAAGTTGTCTGGGTTGGCGTACTCAAAGTTTGTGTATTTGTTTGAGTCGATGTACTCAAGGTTCGGTATGGAATCGTCAGATTTAGGTGATTTGGGTTGGTATACCCAAGGTTTGGTCGTGTTCGGGTGAAAGCCGGAACATTGTGTGTGAGTCTAAATGACTCAATGTATGATTGAGATTTAGAGACTTTAAGATGAACATTTATGAGCTATGACCAGTTAATAGAGTCTAAGCTCTCAAAATGAAACATGATTGAATAATAACTTGGTAAAACGAACACCATTTTATAAATGAACTCCATAATTGGAAAATAATGATTGGTCGGGAGTCTTGGTTAGAGTGACATAACTCTAAGTGACATTGGGTCACAATTTATTATATACTGTTCTATTTTACTATAACATGCAAATTAAACTGTTTATTATATCATTATTTATGCGTGTTATTATGTGAAAAATAGTCTAGATGGATTGTGGTTTTAGTGGGCTTCATAGTTCACTGACGTTTCATGTCAGCAAATCTCGGAGCTGCTGATCAGTAGGTGATGGACCTAGGACTTTTGGATATAGTACAGACTATAATAGGCTAGTAGTGGCACCTATTTTATTAAACAAACGCGATGTAATCAATACAGGTATATGGTTTGTGATGATGGCTATTGTGATGACAGTGTATATTGCTTTATCGAAAGCATCTAATAAATGTTTAAATTTCTCACATTTTTGCGAGTAAAGTCTTCCGCTTGCATGATAATGACGAATGGGCACGTGTCTTGGAACATGATTTCCTAGGTACGGGTTCGGGGCATCACAGTTGGTATCAAAGCCAGGTTTCGATCCTGAGACCTGTGGGTTATGGGCCCACCACGCTTCCGCTGCGTGCAGGGATGCCGCTGATGCATTGAACTCCCACTCGGCAGGATTAGGAGCACTATGAAAGGATGATAATGGTATTGAGACGCCCTTATCTGAAGCGGCTTGGTATGATCCAGCAGATTATGAAGGCCATTCGGCCTAAGAATGTTCGGATAAATCTGGATGGAACTATGTGGACGCCACCTTCGCCTTCGATGAAACTCACTGTACCGACACGAGTGCGTCGTGAAATTTTGAGGCAAGTCAAGAGGATGTTGACAGATGAGATGAGAGAGCATAGGATGGCGAGTCAGATGACAGACCCCATGCTATCTCAATGTGGAGATCTTAACAATTCTAGCATTAAACATACATCATTTCTCATGTTACAACATAGAGCAATTTAAATCTTAAATCATCATTTGTACAATGAACCCATCATTTCACACAAAAATTTATCTATAACTCCACAATACAAACCATCCACCATTTCAAACCCAAACATACATCTCATCCTCCTATTTCCACTACACAACTTCAATCATTTCATTCCTCCACATTTTATCAAACACTTTGACTTCATTATATCACAATAATGAACAAAAACATAAATAGATAGACATTTCTTACAATAACTCATACTTATTCTTATTCTAACATAGGATCTTAGCTTCTAAAGTTAAAAACATCGATTATTCATGACATTGATAGTGAGGAAGTCATATTTACCTTGATAGAGCTTTCCATATTGACCCAAATGCTTGAAACCTCTCCTTAGAAAAATCTTCAAGCTTAAATCTCCATTTTCCAAGCAAATATTTCTTCCCCAAGCAAGAATCCACTTAGAATCCTTCTTTGCCCGATCAATTGCCCCTTATTGTTGTTTCCCAGATTTTTAGGCGATCGATTGCCCTCTTAGTGGGATCGATCACTGCACTGCTTTTCCCATTTTTAATCATTTTTATGTATTTTAAACACCCTACACCCTTAGTTATACTTAAGCACTCATAATCATATATTGAAAAACTATTTTAACCTTATATACAAGGTATTAACTAGAAATTTATTTCGGGACTCTACATCCTCCCCCCCCCCCCCCCACCCTTAAAAGAATTTCGTCCTCGAAATTTCATGCCTTCGGTAAACAAGTGGGGATACTTTGCCCGGACTTCATCTTCCTACTCCCACGTGGCTTCTTCTACGACGTGGTGTTGACAACGCAAGAGGACTAAGGGAATTGTCTTTGTGCACAAGATTTGCTCCTTCCGGTCCAAAATTTGAGCTGATTGCTCAACTAGAGTCCAGTCTTCCCAATTTTCAACAATTCAAGGTTGATGACATGTGATAGATCCGGAATGTACTTCCTCAACATAGAAACCTGGAAGACATTATGAATGCTAGTCATGTGAAGAGGCAAAATAACCTAGTAACCAACTTCCCCGACCCGAATGGTGATCTCAAAAGGTCTCACATACCTCAGGCTCAACTTGCCCCGCTTGCCGAACCTCATCACACCCTTCGTAGGTGAGATTTTGACCAATACAAAATCTCCAACTTAGAACTCAAGATCTCTCTTGCGAGTGTCGGTGTAACTCTTCTGTTTACTTTGGGTCATTTTCAATCTTTCCCTGATCAACTGAACCCGATCCACAGTTAGCCCACAGAAGTTTCCTCTCACTAACTCCATCCCAACACAAAGGTGAGTGACAACTTCTTTCGCAGAGTGCTTCAAATGGTGTTATTTGAATACTCGTCTGGTAACTGTTTTTGTAGGCGAACTCAATCAACGGTAAGTGTTCGTCCCAACTACCCTGAAAGTCGAGCATACAGGCCTAAAGCATATATTCGATAATTTGGTTCACCCTCTTAGTCTACCTGTCTGTATGAGGGTAAAAAGTCGTGTTGAAATCTAAGCGAGAACCTATGGCATACTGGAAACTCTTCCAGAACCTGGAAGTAAATCTCGGGTCTCGATCAGACATAATATTGACTGACACTCCATGTAACCAGATTACCTCCTTGATGTACAAGCTTACAAGTTGGTTTGCATTGCATGTGGTTTGATATGGGAGGAAATGGGCCGACTTGGTCAAATGGTCCACCATAACCCAAATAGCATCAAAGTTCTTACCCGACCTTGGCAAACCCACAATAAAATTCATAGAGATGTTCTCCCACTTCCACTCTGGAATAGAGAGAGGTTGGAGAATCCCGACTGGTCTACGGTGCTCGGCTTTGATTTGTTGACAAATGAAATACTTGAACACGTAGGTAGCCACGTCTTTTTTCATATTCCTCCACCAAAAGTACTTCTTGAGGTTCTGATACATCTTGGTGCCTCCTGGATGGATAGTATACTTCGACTTGTGTGCTTCATCTAGAATTTCTCTTTTAAATTCTTTATTAGCCGGAATACAAAATATGTCCTTAAAGGAGACTGCACTATTTCTCCAAGAGAAATCTTCAAACTTATTGCTAATCGACTTATTTATAGAAGCGTGCAGTTCTTCATCGTCCCACTGCAGTTCTTTAATCCTGTCCAAGATGGTTGGCCTAACTGAAATATTGGCCACTAAGGCTCTAGATACTCCAACACTAAAACCCGTATCAAAGTTGGACACATCTTCAAATAATTTCCATTCTTAGATCATTAGATGCACCAAGAACCCCGTAGGTCTCCTACTTAGTGCATCTGCTACCACATTAGCTTTCCTTGGGTGGTACAAGATTGAACAATCATAATCCTTGAGGAATTCCATCAAACGGCGTTGCTTCAAATTTAGCTCTCTATGTGAGAACAAGTACTTCAGACTCTTGTGGTCGGTGAAGATCTCAAACTGCTCTTTATATAAATAGTTCCTCCAGATCTTAAGAGCGAATACCTCTGCTACTAACTTCAAGTCATGAGTAGGGTAATTCTTCTCGTGGTCTTTCAGCTGCGGGAAAGCATAGACAATGACTTTCCCGTGTTGCATAAGAACACATCCTAACCCGACAAGCGAAACATCACCGTACACAACATATTCAATTCCAAGAAGCTCTCTTCACACTTCTCATTCCACTCGAACTTGGTGTTCTTTTGAGTTAGATGAGTGAGTGGTGCTGCTAAACTGGAAAACTCTTCCACAAATCTTTTATAGTATCCAGCTAAGCCTAAAAAGCTTTGAATTTCTGTGACGCTCCTTGGTCTTTGTCATCCTTCCATTGCTTCTATCTTGGAAGGGTCCACTGGAATCACCTCTCTTGACACCACGTGGCCTAGGAATGCCAACTTTTCAAATCAGAACTCACACTTACTTAGTTTGGCATACAACTGATTCTCCCTTAATGTCTTCAAGGTAGTCCGAAGATGACTTTCATGATCCTTTTGTATCTGGGAGTACACCATATAACTATCGATAGTTGGCCTAAAGATTTGATTCATGAGATCCATAAAGGTGACCGGTGTATTTGTCAAACCAAATGACATGACCAAGAATTCGTAGTGCCCATATCTGGTTCTGAATGCAGACTTAGAAACATCCCCTACCTTTATCTTCAATTGGTGGTAACTCGATCTCAAATCAATCTTGGAGAAGTACTTAGCTCATTGTAATTGGTCAAATAAGTCATCAATCCGTGGTAAATGATACTTATTGTTAATTGTGACCTTGTTAAGTTATCGATAGTCGATGCACATCCTCATTGAACCATCTCTCTTTTCCACAAACAACACTAGAGCTCCCCAAGGTGATACACTTGGGTGGATGCACCTGATATTCAGTAACTCCTCAATCTGATCCTTTAGCTCCTTCAACTCTACGAGAGTCATTCCATAGTGTGCCTTAAAAATGGGTGATGTACCCGGAGCTATGTTAATCGTGAATTGAATCTCTTTATCCGGCAGTAGGCCAGGTAGATCTTTGGGAAAAACATCTAAGAACTCATTTACTACGGGAATGTTTGAAGAATCTAGTACTTCCAATGTGGAAATACTTAGTCCAATAAATCAAGCAGATCTTTCTTCTTCAATCCTTTGAGATGGAAAGGAGGTCCACTGACTGGTTCAAAGTTCACCGTCTTACCAAAACAGTCAACATGGCCGTGATAAGTTGAAAGCCAGTCCATGCCTAAGATGACATCAAAGTCTTGAAACTCTAGGATGATAAGGTCGGCTGACAATTCATGCTCTCTAATTCGTATTACAGAACCTCGATGCACCTTATCCGTGACCACTGATATACCAATCGAAGTAGAAATATACAGTTTAGTATCCAATGGACTTGACTCTGATGTGAAGCCTTGGGCAAATCTAGGTGTGACGAATGATTGAGTTGATCCCGTGTCAAACAATACGTGTGCTAATCATTCATCTACCAACAAGGTGCCTGAATTATACATAACTAAGTGTGTATAGGTAGCGAAATTTCCACGCTCGGTTTAGATTTGGGTTGCATCAATTTTAGTGCTCCAGTGCCACACCTTATCAAATGAGGTGTATTGATACTTTCATCATACTCACATTATATGATGGAGTGTTTTCATTATGGTGTACGGTGTGCGCCAATGGAATGGGTGTACCTATCACTTAGTACACCAACGTTGTACAAAACCCTAGAGGTGAGTGTGTAGCGGATCACACCCACCTTCCATTATCTCTACACGGTTTGAACTTTGAAGCTTTACGAGGATAAAGCTTAGGATATGCTAATGTTACTTTCTTTTGAGACTTACAATAACACGTCTTTATCAATAAAGATAGTGAGTTTGAAAGAAAGTGATGATAGCATTGCCTTAAATCATGCTTATCATTATCCACCATTTTCTCTCTCTCTCTCTCCATTCACCACCGACCACCTAGCATCCACACTTACATTTCTCTCAACCTTTATCTAAATCAAAGAATTCAAAATTCAAGAGATAAGGTTGACACAGTTTGGGTGAACAAAAGATGAGGACGACACAAAGAAAGAGGGGGGACTCTCTCACGGTTTGGGGGTGTGGATACGGAAAGGAGGAGAGAAGAGATCTCTCTCTCTAAAAAGTCTCTCGGTTTGGGTGGCTACAGAGAAGAGAGTACGATTGGCAAAAAAAATAAAAAAGAGAGGTCTCTCTCTCTCTCGATCTTCTTTTCTCATGGGGCAGCAATCACGGTTTTGAGGCTGTTCATAAAGAAAGAGAGCACAAGCAAAGAAAAAAGAGAGAGGTGTTGGGGCTTTTGGCATGCCCATACCAGTGGGCTATAGACAGAGATTAGTCTCTCTATTCTCTCTCTCCATTCTGTCCTCTCCCTTGGTACAGCCCAATGGCTTAGGTGGGGCTAGCTGCATGCACAAAAAATAGGGACTGCACATTAAAGAGGAGATCTCTCGTGGTTTGGGTGGCTACATAAAAGGAAGCAAAAGCCAAAAGAAGGCTCTCTACTGGCTAAAGAGGTACGGTGACAGAGAGACTTTCATTATTGGTCTCTCTCTCTACTCTTCTTCTATCTTGGTATGACTACCATATACACGGGCTAAAGGCTTGGAGTGCTCTGAGATAGAGGAGCATGCAAGCAACCAAGGGGACAACATAGATCAAGGAAAAGGGGAAGATAGGCTCTTGGCCACCCCATGACAGGTAACAAAGAGACCTCTCACAGAGGTCTCTCTTCCTCACTCTCGGTATAGCAACAAAGGACAAGATGGCAGCCTCTGCCCCATGCAAAGATGAATCAGGGTGGTGTTCTCGTGCTCTTGATATGGACTCCATTAGAATCTGAGTTCTCTCAAAGAATAGTTGTAGCAGCTAGTTCTCTCGGATCATGTGTGGCAACCACCTTAAACGGAGGCTTTAATAGAATGTCTCCATTGAAACCGTGCACAGGCTTTCTACATTTGGTGATAACAGAGAACAAGAAGGAAAAGATCCAACTTGGCCACCATCTATAGCCTGGTATCATCACTTGCAACCAATACGTGAAAGCCGACTTGCCATGAACATACATGGAAAACCAACCGGCGGTCCTATCGGTCTCCGATCTAGCAATACACCCTAAACATAGGTGAAGTAACTCTCTTTGGATCATATTCAACTTGCAGTCCTCCTCGAGTCATACATGCCACTAATCGGGACCGGCCTTCGGACTAGACCATGTAAATGGACAGGCCTTCGGGCTAGACCACACATATTTGGACCCTCTACAAGGGACCAATGTAATGGGCCAGAACTTCGGGTCTGTCCTAGTGGTACTATCCTTTGGGACAAACTTTACATGGGCCTAGCCTTCTGGCCGAGCTTTGATATGGGCATGCCATGATCAAAATACTCAGGCATCATCATTGTCCCATTAGCTAAGGGGCCCAAAGAAATGGAGAGTGCACCCAACCAGGTGCACACCAAGTAGGGTGGTTCCACCACTCTACGACAGGTAAGCCCAAAAGGCAGACCTATATCAAACACTGGGCCAGGCCTAACAAGCCGTCCCAAATCCTAATAGTCTGCATTAGGGGATGCCACAATTACTGTGGCTAACCTTAGGACTTGTTGGCTATGAGCCCCCATAGTCCAAGTTGGTTAGATGAACTCCCCCTTTTTAAATCCATCAAAGGGGGGAAGTGTTGCATAATTTTCTGCAGGATATATCCAAATTAAATGATCCAATGGGTTGCTCTAGATGCATAAACCCTACGGGTCGCACCAAAAGCAACAAACCCATGGGTCTCTTCAGAAGCAACTGACCCTATGGGTCGCTCTAGAAGAAACTAACCCTATGGGTCGCCCTAAATTCAACTTACCCTATGGGTCGCTCCAAATTCAATCGACCCTATGGGTCACCCCCAAATGCAACCGACCCTATGGGTTACTCCAAAAGTAATTGACCCTACGGGTTGCTCTAGAAGCAACTGACCCTATGGGTCGCTCCAAATGAAATTGATCCCACGGGTCGCTCCAAATATAACTGACCCTACGGGTCGCTTCACCAACAAAGACCTCAATGAGGCACTTGTAACGCCTATATGGGATTTGGGCAACCCATTGAATAAATAAAAATAAGTTTATTCAATTATCGTGTTCTTTTATATTCTTCATCTTAATAAGAGGTTCTTCCTTAATATAGGGAAGGTAATTTAACAGTCTGAGTTTACTCAGATTGGAAGGATAGTCCCTTGATAAGTCATGAATTGTTACATATTAACCTCTTAATCACAAGACTTTATTGGCATTTTCTTGCATTAAACTCTTCATTACAAGTAAAATATGACAATTCTTCCTCACCATTGCATAACATGGAAATCATTATTTTACATGTATTAAGATTCTACATGCCTCATTTATATTTATTGATGCAGAGACAATCTTGAAGCAAATTTGGAGAAGAGAGAGAGAGAGAGAGAGAGAGAGAGAGAGAATAAATATAATGATACTGGAAAGAGGAATTATGAGGTGCATGTGCCTGAAGAGGAGCAGCAAATGAAGAAGCTGATGGGTGAAATTTAGGAAAATCAAATCTGATCACCGATTAGTATTTTGGGCATAATTCTCTCCTCAAAATTCAGATGGATGCAAATCTGGATGTTTTGGAAAGCTGATTTCAAGCACTACAGTTGTCTCTCTAATAAGAATTCCCAAATTCGAACATTTGGAAGGTCAATATTAGCCCACAAGTTGCTGTTGAAATCCTGGACGAAAAATTAGGAAATGAAGATTTATTTTTCTGGCTTTCTATAAAAATTGGGGATTATCTTTCTCTTGGGGGATTGTATTTTTCATATTATTCTTCTCTGATGGCAGCTTAAGTCTCTTGTTAGGGCTAGGGGTTAAGTTTCCTTTGCAACAATATGAATATTCTTTGTGATTCTACCTAAGTTTTGATGATAATATGTTTGATTGTTTATCTATTTGATTTCTAGTGATGCACGAGTTCTTCCATGCTTTTTATAAGTTCAATCATGTTTTTCTTATTATTAAGAGGAATTTCTCATAGTCTCTAATAGAAATCTAGTTTTGGGTTGAATGGGTTTTTCTAAAACTTATTCTAGCCGTAGCGTTAACCAAGGTTACGATACGTTCTTGAATTATTTTAGCTCAACCGAATCAAAGGTTTCATCTCTAGAACAATCAAGCATAAAACATTTTAAGAATATGACTTTTAATCCGAGTTACAGTGAATATCATATTAGTACAAGGGAACACCCCGATGCCTTAGCATTCGCATTATAGATTTAAACCCATTATTTATCTTTGATCTATTGATAATCTTTTCCAAAACAATATCATCAATTTTCCTTCATTACATTTTTTCTTTGATCCCATTGTCTTTGAATATCTGTGCTCTCTGTGGTTCGACCTCGGGCTTACCGAGAATTATATTTCTTCGATCTCCTGCACTTGGGAGTGAGCAAGCAAATTTTGGCGCCGTTGCCGGGGAGTAGCGGCATATTCAGAGGCTATTTCGTGGAACAAAGTACAACCAGTGGAATTCACTCTATTGGTAACTTCGTTCCATTCTCCCTTAATTCTGTTTTTTTTAATTATTATCATTATTTGATTTGCAATTACTGTTGCATGAGCGTTTGGGTGAGAAACAGAGAAGGCAGATTGGAGATATTTGAAACTTATTGTGGTAATCTTTTTGATACACCCACACCTTCACCTATATCATCCACAATGGGTGACGACGTGCAGAGTAATCCTGATGAGAATAGGAGAACCATGTATGACTTGTTGCATCCTACTCAGAGTTCCATTCCATCTTGCATCATGTTTCCACCCACTGCACCACATGTAGAGGTAAAGCAAGGGCTTTTAGCAATACTTCCTGATTTTAGGGGTTTGGATAATGAGAATCCCTATGTGCATGTTAGATCCTTTGAGGAGGTCATTAGTAGTTTCTATGCACAGAATGTGATTGAGACTGCTAAGCTAAGATTTTTCCCATTTTCTCTTAAGGACAAGGCCAGGGGTTGGCTGTATACCTTGAAACCTAGGTCCATAGGTAATTGGGGTGAGATGGGTCAAGAGTTTTATAAGAAATATTTCCCTCCCCATAAAGTCCAGCAAGTGAAAAGAAGGATATCTAGTTTTGTCCAAGGAGAGAATGAGACCTTATTCCAAGCTTGGGAAAGGTATAAGGATCTCTTCAATGTTTGTCCAACTCATGGGTATGAGAATTGGAGGTTGGTTAGCTACTTCTATGAGGGACTTACACCTAGGGACCGACAGTTTGTGCAACTCTCATGTGGAGGAGGGTTCTTACAGAAAGAACCCGAAGATGCAATAGATTATTTGGATGAGATTGCTGAGAATTCCAATTCTTGGATTGGACCTAGCCCTATGGACTCTATAGACCGAACTAGGACAAACACTACTACTTCTAGTGGAAGTGTTTTTAAGTTGAGGGCGGAGGACAACATGAATGCCAAGATTAGTATGTTGACTAAGGAAATAGAGGCACTCAAGATGAAGGGAAGCAATGGTATTAGTGCTGTTTTTAGAGAGGAACCAATGGAAGTATGTAAAATCTGCCATGAGATAAGCCATGCCACAAGTGAATGCACATCGCTTTCACAGTTTTTAAATGTGCCAGAGGAGCAAGTGCTAGCATTTAATCAATACCGGCTAAATAATTCGTCATATTCGAACAACTATAACCCAAATATGAGAAACCACCCATATTTGAGCTATAAGAGTGACAATGTGCTGAATCCCCCTCCCCCAAGGAATAATTATTCATCATCATCATCTAGACCTTCCTTGGAGGATGTTCTTGGCACTTTCATGCAAAAACAGAGTGAACAAAACCAGAAGTTTGAGTTTATGTTCACTAGGATGGATGAGGAAGTGAGAGAGACCAAGAACCATTTAGTTAGGCTTACTAATGCTTTGAGTGGACCCGAGAAAGGGAAACTTCCTTCCCAAACTCAACCAAATCCTAATAGTCAAAATCTGAAAATGGGTCCTAAGGATAAACATGAGGAAATTAATGCTGTCACCACTTTGAGGAGCGGTAAAGAAATTGACAAAGGTATTCCTAAAGTGACTGAGAAATTTAAGGAGACCTTAGTTGAGAAAGAGAAAGTAAAAGATGAGAGTGAATCATCTAAGACCAAGGAGAATGAGAAGTGTCCCATCCCTGCACCTTTCCCACAAGCCCTAAAATTACCTAAGAATTTGGATGTCACAAGTGAGATATTAGAGAATTTGCATCAAGTTAAGATTAACTTGCCCTTATTGCATATCATTAAGCAAATGCCTGCCTATGCCAAGGTAATTAAGGACTTGTGTACTGTAAAGAGGAAACACCATTTGAAGAAGACCGCCTTCCTAACAGAATAGGTTAGTGCAATCATCCAACATAAGGTCCCACCAAAGTATAAGGATCCAGGTTGCCCTACGATCTCTTGTACTATTGGAAATTACACGATTGAGCGTGCATTGCTAGATCTTGGGGCGAGTGTTAATTTACTCCCCTTTACTGTGCATCAACAACTGGGGCTTGGTGAATTGAAATCCACTTCAGTTACCTTACAATTAGCTGACCGCTCGGTAAGGACACCAAGAGGGGTGGTTGAGGATGTGCTTGTAAAAATTGAGAATTTTTATTATCCTGTTGATTTCATTATTTTGGATACTGAGCCTATTTTACACCCTGGTGCCAATATTCCTATTATTTTGGGTAGACCTTTCCTTGCTACTGCTAATGCTTTAATTAATTGCAGGAACGGAAGGATGAAAATCACTTTTGGCTCCATGACTACAGAGCTCAACATATTCAATGTAATGAAACAACAATTGGAGGATGATGATTGCGAATATGTGAACCTCATCGAGGCAGTGGTTCAAGAAGAGTTTAATAAAAATTGTTTCTCTGACCCCTTAGAATCTCTTCCTAGTAATTATACTGATTCATATGATTTAGAACATGAAGCTCACTTATCTGAGATATATTTTTTGTTGGATTCCTCGCAGGTTCTGGAAGAAGAACAACTGATGGCAGCTAATGAAGGATGGAAACTTCACTTTGAGGAGTTGCCAAAGAGTGAAAAGAAGCCCGTGCCTTCAAGTGAAGAGGCGCCACAACTAGAACTTAAACCGCTGCCAGGTTGTTTTAAGTATGCATACTTGGGCCCAGGTGAGACACTTCCTGTAGTTATTTCTGCTGCACTGAATGAAGAACAGGAAGGTATGTTACTGACTGTTTTGAGAGACCACAAGTCAGCCATAGGTTGGAACATAGCTGACATCAAAGGCATCAGCCCATTGATTTGCACACACAAGATATACCTAGAGAATGATTGTAAAACTTCTAGAGAACCCCAACGTAGGCTTAACCCTACAATGAAAGATGTTATTAAGAATGAGGTGATCAAGTTGTTGGATGCAGGAATCATATACCCTATTTCTGACAGTAAATGGGTTAGCCCAACTCAGGTGGTTCCCAAGAAATCTGGGATGACAGTGGTCAAAAATGCTGATAATGAGATAATTCCAACACGTTTAGTTACAGGTTGGAGAATGTGTATAGACTATAGGAAGCTCAATGCTACAACTAGGAAAGACCACTTCCCTCTACCTTTCATTGACCAAATATTAGAGAGGGTAGCTGGTCATGAGTACTATTGCTTCTTAGATGGCTATTCAGGCTATTACTAGATAGAAATTGCCCTAGAAGATCAGGGAAAGACTACTTTCACATGCCCCTTTGGTACCTTCGCATTCCAAAGAATGCCATTTGGGTTATGTAATGCAACAGCCACCTTCCAGAGATGTATGGTTAGCATTTTCAGTGATATGGTTGAAAAATTCATGGAGGTGTTTATGGATGACTTGTCTGTCTTTGTTGACTCTTTTACTGATTGTCTTGCTAATTTAAAATTGGTTTTAGCCCGCTGTGAAGAAAAAGGCTTGGTCCTTAATTGGGAGAAGTGCCATTTTATGGTCACTTCGGGAATTGTTCTTGGACATATAGTGTCCTCTAGAGGCATAGAGGTAGATAAAGCTAAAGTTGACTTAATTCTTAATCTACCCACCCCTAAGACTGTGAGAGATGTTAGAGCCTTTTTAGGGCATGCCGGATTCTATAGGAGATTTATAAAGGACTTCAGTTCTATATCTAAACCTCTTTGTAATCTCTTACTTAAAGAGTCCACTTTTGAATGGACAGAGGAGTGTGAAGTAGCTTTCAAAAAGCTAGTTCACATGCTTACATCTGCTCTTGTAATGCAACCCCCAGATTGGTCTCTACCATTTGAGATCATGTGTGATGCCAGTGATTATGCAATAGGGGCAGTCCTAGGACAGAGGAAAGATAAAAAGCCTCATGTTGTTTACTACGCTAGTCGAACTCTAAATAGTGCACAAATGAATTACACCACCACAGAAAAAGAGTTGTTAGCTGTAGTATTTGCTTTGGATAAATTCCGTTCATATTTGATTGGTGCTTCCATAATTGTTTTTACAGATCATGCCGCCCTTAAATACCTTCTTTCCAAGAAGGATGCTAAGGCGCGATTAATACGTTGGATTTTGCTTTTGCAGGAATTCAACATTGAGATTAAAGATAAGAAGGGAGTAGAGAACGTGGTGGCAGACCATTTATCCCGGCTTACATTTGAGGACATAAAAGAAATGCCTATTCGAGATTCTTTTCCAGATGAACAACTTTTTGCTGTGACTGAGCTACCATGGTATGCACACATAGTGAACTATCTAGTCACAGGATCCATACCAGAGTATTGGAGTGCGTAGGATAAGCGTAGATTCTTTGTTGAGGTGAGGAATTTCTATTGGGATGAACCTTATTTATTCAAATATTGCCCTGATCAAATTTTAAGAAGATGTATCCCAGATTATGAGACCCTTAGTGTTTTAAGATTCTGCCATTCAGAAGCCTGTGGTGGCCACTTTTCTGTTAAAAAAACCGCTGCCAAAATCTTGCAATGTGGATTTTATTGGCCCACAATGTTTAAGGACACCTACAACTTCTGTAAAAGGTGTATATAGTGCCAAAAGTTGGGGCGGATCACACGTAGGAACATGATGCCGATGTCCCCTATCCTTGAAATAGAAGTTTTTGACTGTTGGGGAATTGATTTCATGGGCCCTTTTCCCCAATCTTTTGGAAATCTATACATTCTCTTGGCAGTAGACTATGTATCTAGATGGGTCGAGGCCATAGCATGTAAGGTTAATGACCACAGGACAGTGTTGAAATTCTTGAGAGAACACATTTTCTCTCGATTTGGAATGCCTAAGGCCATAATTAGTGATAATGGGAGGCATTTTTGCAATCGTCCTTTTGAGGCTCTTGTGAAAAAGTATGGAGTGGTGCACCGGTTGTCCACTTCCTACCACCCACAAACTTGTGGGCAAGTTGAACTTGCTAATAAAGAGATTAAGCAAATTCTTGAGAAAACAGTTGGCCCAAACCGTAAAGATGGGTCTCTAAGACTAGTTGATGCATTGTGGGCCTACCGTACTGCCTATAAAGGACCTTTAGGCATGTCTCCCTATCGCCTTGTGTATGGTAAGCCTTGCCATTTACCTGTAGAGATGGAACATAAAGCTTATTGGGCTATTAAAGCCTTTAACTTTAACCTATAGGAGGCCGATAACTTGAGGAAGTTCCAATTGAGTGAACTAGAAGAGCTTAGGAATGAAGCCTACATAAGCACTCGGAATTATAAAGAAAGGATGAAATTATTTCATGATAAAAAGATTGTGAGGAAAACATTTGTGGAAAATCAAACTGTCCTTCTTTATGATTCAAGGCTTCATACATTTTCGGGGAAGTTGAGGACAAGATGGGATGGCCCTTACATTGTAAAAGAAGTGTTTAACCATGGGGCTGTAGTAATTGAGGACCCTAGGGATGGTCGCATTTTGAAAGTGAATGGACAACGGTTAAGACCATACCTAGGAGGAGTTGTACCGTAGCAGGAGACTATGTCTCTTGAGATCCCTACCTATGGGGATGCTAACTAGTTCCACCTCGAGCCTTGAAATTTTTGGTACCATAGTTTTTTTTTTTTCTTTTGTTTTGTTTTCTGGGTTTCTAACCAATTTGCAAGAAATACCTTGGGAATCTCATCATTGCTTCAGGTGCTTTCATTCCATTTCCCTTTTATACTTCAATTTATTGGCATATCCCTCATTTTCTTTTCACTCATGCACACATCTTGAACATTGAGGACAATGTCTAATTCCAGTTGGGTAGGTGTAGAAATGAATGTTTTAAATTGTTGTTGTACCCTTTGTTATTTCGGGTAGAGAAGTCAGAAACCTTTAAAATACAGCTGATGTCTTGATTTATTGGATGATTATGATTAATTGTGTTATCTTTGAGATTTTTGTTGAACTCTGAACTTTGATTTATATTTCATTGGTGAGCTTAAACATATGAACACATGATCATTTGATTAGGAAATCTAAATATCGCCCTTTATTACTTATTTTTAGATAGTGTGATTTCACTTGTTTTACCTTGAACTTAGCACGAGCACACTAGCATATAGTTTGTGGGGTATGCAATGTGAAACCAATTATGCATGATTTTGATGTCTTAAGACCTGTTGGTTGACTTGTTGGATGAATAACCTTGGCATGATATTATTGTTTATTTCTGTTCTAAAAAAAAAAAAGAATATTAGTTATTGACCATTTTGAGCTTTTGCTAAGTAACCGGGCCTCTTGCCTCAGTAAGCAGTGAGTGCTCGCGTCAAAAGGTGAGAAGTTTGGAATGGTTGATGTCGTAGCTAGTTTAGCTTCGTAGCCTTTTTGACTCGAGTCAGTAAGCCCGTAGAGGTTTTTTTACACCTAGTGCCCTTTGAGCCATTGGGTTTGGGAGTCACTGGTCTAACGCTCGATACATGGGTCAATTAGAAAGCTTAAGGGAGCTGGACATTGCACAGTCCACACGTAAAAAAAAAAAAAAAAAAAAAAAGAGAAAAAGAAAAAGAAAAAAAGAATGCCTTGGTTGTTTCATCTAATAAGGATTCCAATGAATTTTGGGGTATTGAATCATTTACAATGGAATTATTTTGAAGCCTCATAATTGTGTGGTAGTTCAATTTACACCAAAGGGACTTGTGGCGTTCCACTATCTAACTATAAGTGATTTGACCTATTCTGGATTTCCTAAGATTGTGAAGATGGAGTTTGTCATTTTAAGCTTATTACTGAATGGGAACCATTGTTTTTGTGATACTTTATTCTCACTGATAACATAATAAGCATTTATTTTTAATTTGAAGTCAAGACTAAGCACGATTGTTTTAAGTAACAAAACGTTTGTGGGTATCGTTCTGGTAAACCCTCACGAGACTATAACTCGTCCACTAGGGACACCTAGGGGTTTAAAGGCTTGTTGCATACGCTAAATGCAATCGAGAATGCCAGCGACAGTGGTATAGCTAGGACTTTATTTTTTTATTATTATTATAAAAAAAAAAAAATTAAAAAAATTATTTTAGTTGTTTCAAATTTGCTAGGGACTAGCAAAAGTTAGGTTGGGGGGTGTGATAAGTCATGAATTGTTACATATTAACCTCTTAATCACAAGACTTTATTGGCATTTTCTTGCATTAAACTCTTCATTACAAGTAAAATATGACAATTCTTCCTCACCATTGCATAACATGGAAATCATTATTTTACATGTATTAAGATTCTACATGCCTCATTTATATTTATTGATGCAGAGACAATCTTGAAGCAAATTTGGAGAAGAGAGAGAGAGAGAGAGAGAGAGAGAGAGAATAAATATAATGATACTGGAAAGAGGAATTATGAGGTGCATGTGCCTGAAGAGGAGCAGCAAATGAAGAAGCTGATGGGTGAAATTTAGGAAAATCAAATCTGATCACCGATTAGTATTTTGGGCATAATTCTCTCCTCAAAATTCGGATGGACGCAAATCTGGATGTTTTGGAAAGCTGATTTCAAGCACTACAGTTGTCTCTCTAATAAGAATTCCCAAATTCGAACATTTGGAAGGTCAATATTAGCCCACAAGTTGCTGTTGAAATCCTGGACGAAAAATTAGGAAATGAAGATTTATTTTTCTGGCTTTCTATAAAAATTGGGGATTATCTTTCTCTTGGGGGATTGTATTTTTCATATTATTCTTCTCTGATGGCAGCTTAAGTCTCTTGTTAGGGCTAGGGGTTAAGTTTCCTTTGCAACAATATGAATATTCTTTGTGATTCTACCTAAGTTTTGATGATAATATGTTTGATTGTTTATCTATTTGATTTCTAGTGATGCACGAGTTCTTCCATGCTTTTTATAAGTTCAATCATGTTTTTCTTATTATTAAGAGGAATTTCTCATAGTCTCTAATAGAAATCTAGTTTTGGGTTGAATGGGTTTTTCTAAAACTTATTCTAGCCGTAGCGTTAACCAAGGTTACGATACGTTCTTGAATTATTTTAGCTCAACCGAATCAAAGGTTTCATCTCTAGAACAATCAAGCATAAAACATTTTAAGAATATGACTTTTAATCCGAGTTACAGTGAATATCATATTAGTACAAGGGAACACCCCGATGCCTTAGCATTCGCATTATAGATTTAAACCCATTATTTATCTTTGATCTATTGATAATCTTTTCCAAAACAATATCATCAATTTTCCTTCATTACATTTTTTCTTTGATCCCATTGTCTTTGAATATCTGTGCTCTCTGTGGTTCGACCTCGGGCTTACCGAGAATTATATTTCTTCGATCTCCTGCACTTGGGAGTGAGCAAGCTTCCCTCATAACAAACAATAAACTCCATACAACAATGGAGGAAATTTGAAAGTAAAGAACGAATTTTGTGCTTACAAATTAATGGCACGCTCGGTGGGACTTTTTTCTCCTCTCATCTTTAATGAAGAATTAAAAAAATAAAAGAAGAACAAAAAAAAAGGAAAGTGAGTAATCATTTCCTTATCTTCTCTCCGATTGGTGTGTAGGATAATCGAGACCGTCTACATCAGGTCGGCTTATGTGCTCATGATCAAGAGGAGGGTCTATGTCCCTCCGATGCCGATTCCAGTGACTCACCCCTAACTTGGGCTGAGGTGGTAGTGGCCCCAAGCATGAGACCTCAGTCTACTGGCCGAACCCTAAATGAGCAACTTGCTACCCCTCCACAGAGGAGTCACCCCTGCCAAGTCCACGGATAGGGTGCATCCCCAAGGGTGCACCATGGAGCTGGTGTAGCCCCAAGGGTACACCACGGAGCAAGTGCATCCCTAAGGATGCACCACGGAGCGGTAGCATCCCCAAGGATGCTCCATGGACAAGGGGCATCCCCCAGGATGTCCCACGGAGAGGTTGCATCCAAGAGGATGCGCCACGGATTGGGTGCATCCAGTTGGATGCCCCACAGACAGGGTGTACCCCAATAAGAGTGCACCACAAAGGGTGTACTCAACTGGGTACACACACTATAGGGTGGTTCTACCACTCTGCAACAGGTCAGCCCAAAAGGCAGACTTATGTCAAACACTGGACCAGGCCTAACAAGTTGTCCCAAATCCCAACAGTCCGTAGTGGAAACGCCGCAATCGCTGGGGCCGACCATAGGACTAGTTGGGTATAAGCCCCCTCAGTCCAAGTTGATTGTTGGAGCTCCTCCTTTGAAAAATTCTTCAAGGCAAGGAGATGTTGTCCAAATTTTATTAGGACAAAAGGACAAGGCCAAGGGCCTCAAAGACTTAATGAACAATCACTCCAATAACTTTAAAAATACAAAGAAATTGGGGAAAATGCCTTAGGGCACTTATCTGTGAACAAGAAACGTCCATGGACAGATTTCACGGACATAAATGCAGCACTATCCACGGACAGAAGTTCAAGACCATTCACGGATGGAAAATCGAGACTATCCATGGACAGGCAATCAAGACCGTCCACGGATGGAAGACAAGCTCTGTCCACGGACAGAAGGTCAACACTATCCACGGACAGAAGATCAAGACTGTCCACGGATAGATCATCAAGACTGTCCACAAACAGAATACCAGCTTTATCTACGGATAGAATTTCAGCACTGTCCACGGACAGAAATTCAAGACCATCCACGGATGGAAGATCAAGATCATCCATAGATAGGCCCTAGCCTGGTCCACGGACCGAAGGCCAGACCATCCGGAACAGATGCCAAAGCCAGTCTGAGGGCCAGAAACATACCCCCTCCACAGGTACAAATCCAATACAATCCATGGACATGGTCCACGGAAAGAGGTCCCTTACAAGGGAGGGAGATCCACAGATTGGCATTCTGCCATCTGAGGATAGTTCCCTTTCCAAGAAAGAGAAGAGTTGACATTATATAGCCAACAAGAGAAGGGTATTCTCAGAGCCGAATTCATTATCTGATGATGACGCAAGGGGCATTAACAGTCATGATCAATATCGTCCAGCTGTTAATGTAAGAAACACTTAGAATCTAGAACAGGTAGACAGAGACTTGCTATATAGACTGGGTCTGAATGCTTTCCGAGGCACTAACCTTGCAACCTTCGCATCAATGATGGCGTCAGTCCGTCATCAACACCAGCGGTGCCTCCATCCAGAGATGTAAGCCCATTCTGGTGCAGATCAAGCGATGAGCCAGAAAGAAGAACCAGAGCACCATATGACCCTAGGGTTACAGTGTTGAATAGAAGCACTTCTGCTTTTGAAATACCCAAGAAGAAGACTCATGAGGAAATCCTTCAACTCAGAAACTGGAAGTACTCTTCGGCTCCGCCAAAGAAGGTGTATAATTATCGGTTGAGGCCAAGAAAGTCCAGGAATCAGAAATCAAGAAAGTCGACTAGTGCCTCAGACGAGATCCATTTTGTTCATCGGAAGCGGAAGACTGATCCTTCTGTGCCTGCTCACCTTACTTGGGGAAGATCAAACACTGGAGCATCATATGTTGGTTACGAAAGAGTGTCCATGAATGTGATCGGCACTAGACTCAGCCTAGCTTCGGAAGAGTATACCACCCAGTGTTCCAAGGAACTGGGGCAATGCCTGAGCAGAACTTTTCAGCGAGGCAGGATTCTCAGAATTCAGTCGTCACTATTTTAGCTACTTTGGACGAGATAGAATCCTCGTGAGTTGTCGGAATAGTCACTCCTGGTCTGGCAATCCCGAGAAGAAAAAGGAGCCACAAGAATCAGGCCAGAAGTAAAGAAAAAGCCCAAGACCCAGTTCAATCAGCTCCAAAACCTGACGTCGGTGGATACCAAGAAGGGTCAGAACAAGAAGCGACCCCGGTAACCTTTCCAAGAGAATTGGGAGAAACTCTGCCAGCCGAAGATTATATTTCTGACGAGCCAGCTCCTCGATCAATCAGGCCAGAAGTTGTGCAAGAAATGCCTCGACAGGTTTTCAGTGCACCAAATCCTTTATACGGGATGCCTAGTGCCTATGTTGCAGAAGAAGAGTTTCCAAATCTATTCCGACTACAGGGACCAACATCAGAACAACCGGTAGCGGTTATGATGAAAAATTTGGACGGGAATACAAGTCAGGGGAATAACCCTTCATCTTCGGTACCTCTGCCATCAAATGATCAAACATCAGCCTTACAGGCTCAACTTCGGTACAAGGACGATCAGATCACAGTCATGATGTCTTAAATGCAAGAATTGGCTACTCAATTGTTGACCCTCAAATCTGTATCAGTACCTGGACCTCGCTTCCTTTATCAAGGAGATAGTAACAATCAAGGGACAACCCCTACATTTTCAAATCATCTAAGGATGGCCGGGACAGGTCCTATTCCAAATCAAGCTGCCCTCATAGGAGGGGTGTCACCGTCTCTTCTGGCTTCAATTGAAGAGATTGCCTGTAATCAAATGCGACAAGCCAAAGAGAAGGAAGAAGACGTTCGGATGATTGTGAAGCCTTATCCAGCTATTATGGATTCGGTTCCGTTCCCGCCAGGCTTCGTCCAACCGACATTCAAGATGTTCGATGGAACTGGAGATCCGACATAACATTTGTCTCATTTCCTCTCAAGATGCGAATTAACGTCCAAGACTAGAGCTCTTTGCCTCTAACTCTTTGTACAATCTTTTGAGGGTGCTGCTTTCACATGGTATGCCAACCTCCCTGAAGTTCGATCCCTGATTGGAGCACGATGGTGATCGAGTTCAGCAAGAAATTCTACAACACCCAAATAAGAGTAGGTGTTCCAGAACTGATTGAAACCAGACAGAGGGACAATGAAATAGTAACAGAGTTCATTGCCCAATGGAGAGCATTAACCTTCTTCTGTCCTCAAAAGTTCACTCAGTTGGAACTCATCCGGATGTGCCTCAACAACTTCAGGTATGACCTTTCAATTGCCTTAATGGCTTAAAATTTTACGGGTTTCGAAGATCTGTGAACAAAAACACATGATATAGAGAGCCATATAGGAAAGAGAAGGCGAGGCAGAGGCATTGATCGCCTTGAATCCTCAACAACTGCAGTAGTTGAAGTTAAAAAGACTGCTCCACCAGCACCGAGTGCCGGTAGATCAACTGGCCGAACAAACAACGGGAAAGGACTAATTAAGGTTGATGCTAAACTAGTTCATAGTGGATCTAGAAGGCCACAATGGTAAGATAAAAAGGAACCGCCAAAGAAGATCACTATGGAAGAAAGAATGAATAAAACATATTCATTCTCGAAAGACATTGTTGAAGATCTCCTTGCCAATGAACTCTTCACCCTCCCAGAAA
Source organism: Tetracentron sinense (assembly GCA_015143295.1). Classification (NCBI taxonomy): domain Eukaryota; kingdom Viridiplantae; phylum Streptophyta; class Magnoliopsida; order Trochodendrales; family Trochodendraceae; genus Tetracentron; species Tetracentron sinense. The sequence continues at coordinate 38,725,245 of CM026567.1, read as the reverse complement.
GCCGGAGACCTCAAGAGATCGGGATGAAGAACGATCCCAAATACTATCCTTATCATCACATGATCAACCACAAGATAGGTGATTGCTTTGTACTAAAGGATATCATCTAACGGCTCTTAGGCAATAAAGAAATTGTCATTGACGATCTCCAGCAGACAGCCACGTCTAATACGGTGGTGGCTTCAAAACCAGTTGATGAAAATGAAGCATCTTCGAGCGGTAAACTTCCTGATGATACACCTTCAATTGAAGAAGACTGGACCCTCTTTGAAAGTAAAGGGGCCAAGAAGAAAAGTTAGCTCAAAATGTCGATGGTAAGAAGAAAGTTCAGGCTACAAGACAAGCTCAAGTCCTAAAAAATGAAGGAAAATGCATAGCCAAGGCTGAAAAGAAGAAAGAAAGAGCAAGGAAAGCAAAGAAAAATGGCCCCACCTACGACATTTTTTGTGATCGACGTCAGTACGACATACAACGCCCTGTTGGGGTGGCAATGGATGCACAATCATCTAGTCATGCCATCCACCTATCACTAATGCCTTAAATACCCTAAAGGGAATAGGCAAGCAATGATCGATGCTGACGATGATCCATTTAATGATGCAGAGGCATATTACGCAGATGCACGTTTTTATGTCAAAAGTGCCTAAAGAAACCTTCAGCAGAAGCCCAAAGGGGAAAAGGTTGAGAGTGGCCTGAAAAGTAATCATGGACCTACCTAAACAGCAGCTCCGAAAAAGGTGTTCAAATACACCCTAAAATCTCAAAGAAAAGAAGGAGAACCAATCCTATATTTGGTCGAATCTTTCTGGAATCTGGAGAAGGGTAAGTCAATTGACATTTCCCAGACTTGTGAGGTTAAAGAAATCGACCCCCTCAAGCTCCGAAAGGTGATCATATAGTCCATTTGAAGAGAATAGACTATACAATGGTCGAAATTACCTCCAGTTTCACTGTCTCGATCAAGAAAAGAGGATAGAAGCCGATGCTCTTCAATTCTCTAGGTACATATGACAGGATGAACTCCTTATGGACCAATGAAAAAGGCAAGATCATTAATCCTTATAAGAAGAAAATAAGCTTTGGTGAAAAGATTATTGGGCTCCTTAAAAATCAAGGGTTTGATCCCGAAGAAGGAGAGCAAGTCGAAGGAACCATCCTACCAGCTTATGAAGCCATGCTCAAAAGGGAGCAACATGAAGCCCTGGATACTAGTGACTATATAGATAAAGAAACTCTAGAAATTGGTTATATTCCCCCAGTCTTTGTATTAAAAAAAATCACAACCAAACCGTGAATATGGTCACGGCTAAAGAGGAGTCCACATCAGAAGAAGTTTCCATGGAATGGCTTATAGAAGAAGAGGAGTCCCTACAAGCATCCCCAAGGGTTGAGGTAGCGCATCAAGATATAACTGATAGCCTGACTAAGGTAAGCCTTAGTGCATGACAAAAATGGCCAACAACGGAAGTTATTCCCGGTGTCATTGTCCTGTCTAGAAAAACAGGGGAAAAGTCCATTGTTTTTCACTTCGCAGGACAAGTAGGCAAAGCCACTCCCTGGAGCAATAGAAGGGGTGGAAGAATGAATCCTTATCAAAGGAAACCTATGTTTAATTAAGCAATCAAGAAAATGCTTGAGAAGCAGAGGTTTAATACTGAAGCAGAATAGCAGGTTGAGCATGAAATCATGCCAACACCCAGGACTTTGGCTACCTATAAGCAGGTTAGTTCTAACTTGGGAAAACCTAAAGCAGGAAATTCTGATCCTTCACCGAATAAAGATCTGATCTAGATCGTAAATACTATTACGGTAGATGAAGACTCTTCTTCAGGAAAAGAAATGATTATGGAAGAACCACCAGAAGAAACAGAAGTCCGTCCGCCTCTCCCAGAATTCGAAACAGGAGGTCAAGCAACTATTGATGACCTTCTTGAAGTTAAACTCAGCTTAGAACAAGATCCAAGACAAACCTTCATCAATGCCTCTCTCTCTCAAATAGAAAAAGAGGAATATTTTTGTCTCCTAAAAGAGTACAAGGATATCTTTGCCTAGAACTACATAGAGATGTCTGGCTTAGATCCAAAAATTGCAGTCCATCATCTCACAACTCGAGAAGATGTCAGGCCGGTCAAGCAGACATAAAGACGAGCTCACCCAGAACTAGTCGCTCAAATCAAAACTAAGGTAGATAAACTCCTCAAAGTTAGGTTTATAAGAGAGGTTCAATACCCTACTTGGTTTGCCAACGTGGTTCCTGTGAAGAAGAAGAACAGATAGATCTGGGTTTGTATAGACTTCCGGGGATTTGAATGAGGCCTGTCCTAAGGATGAATTCCCTTTGCTCATCACAGAAATGATGGTCGATGCCACAACCGGCTTCGAGACTTTGTCCTTCATGGATGGATATTCCGGCTACAATCAAATCAAGATGACCCCGGAAGATGAAGAGCTTAAAGCCTTCCGCACTTGTAAGGGAGTGTTTAGCTACAAAGTCATGCCATTCGGCCTCAAAAATACCTGAGCAACTAATCAAAGGGCCATGACTATCATATTTGGGGATATTCTCCATGACAAGGTCGAGTGCTATGTCGATGACTTAGTTGTCAAAACAAGGCAGCGGAGCAATCATCTGGATGATCTTCAGGAAATCTTCGACAGACTGCGACAGCACCAGCTCCAGATAAACCTACTTAAATGCCCATTTGGAGTTACGTCAGGAAAATTCCTAGGCTTTGTGGTACGCCGTAGAGGAATTGAGATTGACCCTACCAAAATAAGGGTCATTCACGAAATACCCCCTCCAAGAAATCCGCGCGAGTTAAAAGGACTTTAGGGTCGACTCGCTTATATCCGGAGATTCATCCCCAACTTGGTTGGAAGATGCCAATCATTTTCCGTGCTGATGAAGAAGGGAATACCATTTCAATGGGATGAAGCTTGCCAAAATGCTCTAGACAGCATCAAGATTGATCTCACAAATCCACCAGTCCTTATGGGTCCCATTAGAGGAAAACCACTTATCCTCTTTATCACAGTGCTCGTGGATCTCTCGGATCTCTCCTTACTCAACATAACGACCAAGGAAAAGAAAATGCATTGTATTACCTAAACAAGACTGGTTGGAGCAGAATGCAGATACAGCTCAATAGAAAAAATTTGTTTGGCTCTCATCTTTGCCCTGAAGAAATTAAGGCATTATATGCTTGAGCATTCGGTCAAACTGATATTTAGAGCCGATCCTCTTAAATACATAATGTCCTGCCCTACTCTCTCTAACAAAATGGCGAAATGGGCGGTGCTTCTGTCTGAATTCGAAATCAATTTCATGCCCCAAAAAGTAGTGAAAGGGCAGGACCTTGCTGATTTTCTTGTAGCACATCCGTTTCCTGCGGACTCGCTTTTGGTCACCGACCTCCCTGACGAAGAAGTCATGCAAGTTCAAGTCAAACCAGGTTAAAAGATGTATTTTGATGGAACTTCAAGAAGCCCTGATGGAATTGAACGCATCAACCCAAAGGAGAACAAATCAGGTGTTGGTATTGTTTTTGTCACACCAGACAACGCAATACTACCCTATTCCTTCGCCCTAAAAGAAGGATGTTCAAACAATGAAGCTGAATATAAAGCCCTGATAGCAGGTCTTGAATTGGCTCTTAAGATCCCGGTGGATGAACCATCTATGGGGATTCAGAATTTTTCATCAAACAAGTACGAGGTGAATATGTAGTGTGAATGGTTAGTCTCCTTCCCTATCAGAAGAGAGTGGACCAGCCACTTGCTCAAATTCCAAGAATCCGCCTCTTCTATGTTCGTAGAAGACTTAACAATCAAGCCGATGCTTTGGCTGGTCTTGCAGCATCTCTAACTTTGTAAACAAATAGGATGCTAACCATCACAGTGGGGAAAAGAAGAACTCTTAAACCCCTGCCAGAGATAGATTTCCTGGAAGTAGTTTGTTCTGTGATAATCAAAGAACAGGATGAAGATTAGCGACAGCTCTTCATTGATTATCTCCAACATGGTCGATTGCCCGGATACTGTGCCAAATGCATTGAAGTCCACCGACGTGTCACAAAGTTCGTGATGTTGAAAGATATACTCTACAAATGGTCCTTGGATGGTATCTTAATGAGGTGCATCTTCAAAAATAAAATCGAGTAGGTCATAGAAGAAACTCATGCCAGGATCTACGGTGCTCACCAAGCTGGGCCCAAGCTACAAATACAGTTGAAAAGATTGGGCTACTACTGGCCTATGATGATCACTGATTGTCTCAACTATGCAAGAAAATGCAAAGTTTGTCAGCTCTATGCTGATTTCATACATTGGGCTCCCGAGCCTCTTCACATGACAACATGTTCATGGCCCTTTGCGGCATTGGGAATGGATGTCATAGGACCATTTACCCCACTATCATCTGCTGGGCATCAATAAATCCTAGCTGCGACAGACTACTCTCAAAATGAGTCGAAGTCGTCACTCTCAAAGAGGTCAAACACCACTCAGTGACAGACTTCATCCAGATTAACATCATATATCGGTTCGGAATTCCAGAAAGTATCATCGCAACCTTTTTGAAGCACCCCTATACATAAGTTGTATGTCAAATTTGGTATCCGAGAGGACCATTCTACGCGGTACTATGCTGCCGTGAATGGTCTTGTTGAAGCCTTCAACAAGACTTTGTGCAAAATCCTCAGGAAAGTTGTGGATAAAAGTAAACGAGACTGGCATGAATGCCGACCTGAAGCCCTCTGGGCATATAGGACTACTCATCGGACTCTGACACAAGTCACGCCGTATTCCCTGGTCTTCGACGGTGAAGTACTTTTCCCCTTGAAATTCAAATTCCCTCCCTACGGGTGGCAATTCTACAGTCTCTTACAAAAGAAGATTCAGATAAGGTTTGTCTTACAGAGCTTGAAACTCTTGATGAACATCGTCTCCAAGCCCAACAGAGTTTAGAGATGTACCAGCAAAGACTAACTAGTGCCTTCAACAAAAGGGTAAGACTAAGATCTTTCAAAACAGGAGATTTGGTCTTAATGGTCAGAACTCCGATCATCGTCACTCGTTGAACGTGGGGAAGCTCGAACCAAAATGGGAAGGGTCATACGTCGTTGAGAAGGTATATTCTAACAGGGTGTACTTGCTGACCTCAATGGATGGAGAGCGAATTATCCCTCCAACCAATGCAAGATTCCTCAAGCGATACTACTTCTAAGGAATCAAAACGCTCGCTAGACCAAAACTTTAAAAGACTGTCTAGGCAAAATTTAGAGCACAAAACGACTCGCTAAGTTGAAAACCCTAAGGAGCGGCTTAGGAAAAAATTAGAGTCATGCTCGCTAGGTCGAAAACCCTTAGGGGTGGCTTAGGCAAAATTAGAGCAACAATAACTCACTAAGTTAAAAATCCGAAAGGACGGCGTAGACAAAAAATTGAGTCAAAATAAATTACCCACTAGACCAAAACTTCAAAAAGAAGGTCTAGGCAAAAATTAGGACAACAAATAGGTCGCTAGGCTAACACTTCAACAGTCAGTCTAAGCAAAAATTAGAGCGATTTGACAGGCTCTTGAATATGAACTAAAAAGGTTCACGATGCTTCAAAAGTCTCCAAAATACCAGACCGAAGTCCAAACCTTCTCAGGCACGAACAGAAACTACCTATTTGCTACTAAAATTACGAATTGAAGCTTCAAAAGCCCCCCAAATACAAGGCCGAAGTCAAAACCTTCCTAGGTACGAACGAAAACTACCTATTCGCTCTCAAAATACGAATCCCCCTTCTGAACTACGTTTGACTTGATCCTATCATAGGTACATAGGTAGCCTGAGGAAATTAACTTGGGTTCAGTCAGTTCTTCAAAAAGAACACCATCCCCTTAGGATACAAAATCATTGTTATTGTCCCTCAATACGGATGAAACAAGAAGAAAACTACTATCTGATGCACCAAGAAGAAAACCACAACTCTAAAGGAGTTCTGATCATCAAGAGCATATCTGCTGATTACAACGGATGGACAGCGGAGTATCTCTCCCGACCAATGTAAGATTCTCAAAGCCTGCTAGACCAAAATCTCAAAAGATGGTTTAGGCAAAAATTAAGGCACCAAAATACCCGCTAAGTTGAAAATCCAAAAGGATGGCTTAGGCAAAAGTTAGGGTAAAATGGCTCGCTAAGTTGAAAATCCGAAAGGATGGCTTAGACAAAAAATAAGTCAAAACAAAATGCCCGCTAGACCAAAACTTCAAGAAGAAGGTCTAGGCAAAAATTAGGGCAACAAAAAGCTCGCTATACTAACACTCCAAGAGTCAGTTTAGGCAAAAATTAGAGTAATTTGACAGGCTCCTGAATACGAGCTAAAAAGATTCGTCATTTCTTAAAGGCTTGCTCCTAAATTACAAGTCTAAGCCGTCCTAGGTATGAACGGAAACTACCTACTTGTTCTCAAATTGCAAGTCCAAACCTTCCTAGATATGAACGGAAACTATCTACTCGCAAATACGAGTTTAAATCGCCCCTATTTGGAACTACGTTTGGACTGATCCTATCATATGGGTACGTAGGCAACTTGAGAAAATCATCTTGGGTTCAGCTAGTTCCTCCAAAGGAACACCATCCCCCTGGGATGTAAAAAAGTCATTGTCACCTTCCAATATTAGGTGACTTGAACAAAAAAAAAAAGATGCTCATTGGATCAAGATCCAAGCAAAAGTTAGAGCAAAATTGACAGGATCCTAAACACGAGCTAAAAATGTTTACCATACCCTCGAGGGCTCCTCAACATAGGTTGAAGCAGTTCAGCAAAATGAACCTTCCTGAATATGAATTGAAACTATCCCCACCCTCCTTCAACTGCAAGTGACAAAGAAAGAGGAAAAAGAAGAAAAAATGCTCAAAAGATCGAAAACACAAGGAAAAGATCAAGATGAAGCCAGAGTGAAACAGTTGCTCCAATGCTGCCCGGTTTGAGTTTCGTACGGCTAAAAGAAATCTCGTTTCATGAATCTCGAAAGGGCATTTGGAGTGCTCTGAGATAGAGGAGAATGCAAGCAACCAAGGGGACAACATAGATCAAGGAAGAGGGGAAGATAGGCCTCTTGGCCACCCCATGAAAGGTGACAAAGAGACCTCTCACAGAGGTCTCTCTATTTTTCCTCCCTCTTGGTATAGCAACAAAGGACAAGATGGCAGCCTCTGCCCCATGGAAAGATGAATCAGGGTGGTGTTATCGTGCTCTTGATATGGACTCCATTAAAATCTGAGTTCTCTCAAAGAATAGTTGCAGCAGCTATTTCTCTTAGACCATGTGTGTCAACCACCTTAAATGGAGGTTTTAATAGAATGTCTCCATTGAAACCATGCACATGCTTTTTACATTTGGTGTTAACAGAGAATAAGAAGGAAAAGATCCAACTTGGCCACCATCTGTAGCCCGGTAGCACCACCTACAACCAATACGTGAAAGCCGACTTGCTATGAACATACATGGAAAACCAACCGGCGGTCCTATTGGTCTCCGATCCAGCAATACACCCTAAACATGGGTGAAGTAACTCTCTTTTGATTATATTCAGCTTGCAGTCCTACTCGGGTCATACATGCCACTAATCGGGACCGGCCTTTGGGCTAGACCATGTAAATGGACATAGGCCTTCAGGTTAGACCACACATATTTGGACCCTCTATGAAGGACCAATGTAATGGGCTAGAACTTCGGGTTTGACCTAGTGGTACTATCCTTTGGGACGGACTTTACATGGGCCTAGCCTTCGGGCTGAGCTTTGATATGGGCATGCCTTGATCAAAATACTTAGGCATCATCATCGCTTCATCAATTGCACCCAACTGGGTGCACACCAAGTAGGATGGTTCCACCACTCTACGACAAGTCAGCCCAAAAGGCAGACCTACATCAAACACTGGGCCAGGCCTAACAAGCCGTCCTAAATCCCAATAGTTTGCATTAGGGGATGCCACAATTGTTGTGGCTAACCTTAGGACTTGTTGGCTATGAGCCCCCATAGTACAAGTTGGCTATGTGAACTCCCCCTTTTTAAATCCATCAAAGGGGGGAAGTGCTGCCCACTTTTCTGCAGGATATATCCAAATTAAATGATCCAATGGGTCGCTCTAGATGCATAAACCCTACGGGTTGCACCATAAGCAGCAAACCCATGGGTCACTCCAGAAGCAACTGACCCTTTACCGGTCGCTCCAGAAGCAACTGACCCCTAAATTCAACTGACCCTATGGGTCACTCCAAATTTAATCGACCCTATAGGTCACCCCCAAATACAATTGACCCTATGGGTCACTCCAAAAGTAATTGACCCTACGGGTCGCTCTAGAAGTAACTGACCTTATGGGTCGCTCCAAATGAAATTGACCATATGGGTCGCTCCACATGTAACTGACCCTACGGGTCTCTTCACCAACAAAGACCTCAATGAGGCACTTGTAACGCCTACATGGGATCTGGGCAACGCATTGAATAAATAAAAATAAGTTTATTTAATTATCTTGTTCTTCTTTTTTATTCTTCATCTTAATTAGAGGTTATTCCCCAATATAGGAAAGATAATTTAACAGTTTGAGTTTACTCAGATTGGAAAGATAGTCCCTCACAACAAACAATAAACTCCATACAACAATAGAGGAAATTTTAAAGCAAAGAACGAATTTTGCGCTTACAGTGTGCTAAACAAGTGCACAATCAAAATATCATATAAGTAGCATGTTCCTACAAACATACAATCACATATCAAATCACAAGATACCACATAGAAATCATCATATTAAAACAATGGTAAGTAGTGTATACCCCGCACTATATCATCGGATGCTTGACCATCCTGCTTGGTGATGGCAAAGACTTGGCCCTAAGCTGCTGGGCGAGAAGGTTGTTGAGGCTGTAGAGCTTGAGGAGGCCTCTGTTGGAAGGCCTACCTAGCTGGTGTTGGTTGAGAGCAAAGAGGACACTCCCTAGTACTATGTCCCATCTCACCACAATAAAAACAACCCCTTGTGAGTGCCCAACACTCCCCTGCTTTGTGTTTGCATGCATCAAATAGTGGTGTGGAGGACATGGGCTGCACATATCGTGAACCCTGAGGAGTAGTAGGGAGAGGAGCCGAATATGTAGGAGTAGTGAAAGGTGGGGCCGAAGTCCTTACCCTCTTCTCTGGTGGTGTCATCCTATTTGGCTGACTACGAGCCATTCTCTCTTTCTGACCCATTTCCCTCCTCTCACAAATTCTTCCAAGCTCTTTTGAGCCATTTAAGCCCTATCAACAACTTCATTCACAGTGGGAAACCGATGCATAGCGACCTTGTCTCTGATGTACGCCTTGAGACCCCTTTCAAATTTCCTCACGCGCATGCTCTCCGTGGCAATCAAATACGGTGCAAAACGAGTAAGTTCAGCAAACTTGGCCTTGTACTGAGCCACTATCATGCTCTCAAGACCATGGTTGTCCGGTGCGAGTCGTATTCCTTTGCCTAAGTGCTAGACTCCACCAATTTTCGGCCTCTCCCTCTATAATGAAAATAGCCCAAGTCACTCTTTGTTCTTCTGTGTAGTCCAACACTTGGAATAGTTTCTCCAATTGCCTAATCCAAGCCTCTGCATCAATGAGATCTGGACTCCCATAGAAGGCTGGAGGATTCATGTTGGGGCATGGTTCTACTAGGCTGTGATGTTGCTCAAAGATATGCGGTACTTTGTAGTACAGTAAAGGGGTTGTCGATCCATAGAGAGCAGTGAAGATAAAGAACAATAGTAGAGAAAGGGGTTTGTAGAATTTTTGGTTGAGAAAGTTTAATTAATTTAGGAAAATATCAATGAGAGAAAGTGCCAAGGCATCGGGTTTCTTCCACTTAATGGTGCAATGTCAATTTGATTATCCAAGGTATAACTCAATTGAGAGTTGCACATCCCAAACCTTCAACTGGAAGATTTAGAATTTCAAATTTTAATAAAAAGCTAAAATCAATTTCCAATCAATTATTCAAAACAAGTTTTAACCCAAGCCTGCATTTTATTAGAAAAACTGGAGGACGGCGATATACCCGGAGGCAATACTGCAGCAAAAAATAATATCCGCTAAGATGAAGGTTTTTCGTTTGAGAAATCAAGAACTATTACTCAATTACGAGAAAAGCTTGATTGAACTCGTGAAAAAGTTTAAATCCAAGAGATTCAATTAAAAGAGAGATCAAATAAGAAGAACAATTAATATAGAAATCATAAACGTTAAAAACACTAATTAGATTAAATCAAACTAACATCACCTCATTAAGAGAATTCCATATAGCCAAGGCTAGGGATTTGGCAATCCATACAAAGGAAAAACTAAAAGAATAAGAGAAAAAAGAGAATGAGAAAAGATCAGAAAGATCTAAAATATCTCACTTTAGGTTTATATAGACTAAAGGGAAGAAGAGAAGGAAAAATAAGCAAAAGGGAAACTTCTAATTACAAAATTCCAACCAAAATTGCACTTCCCTCAACTTGACGAAATATTTTGACCCCTTAAACATCCGAATTAGGAGATTTTTGTGAAATAATTTTTTGTTCCCCTTTGAATATTCTTTCCAAAAAATCTAACATTTCCTTAATCCGATTTTTGAGTCAAAAGTTATGAGAAAATTATTAAGTACTGTCCAGATTAGGAGGGAATCTAGGAAATCTTCCTTCTTCTTTGAGAATTGGTTGCTAAGTAATAGCACTCCTCTAGCCATTCACGAAAATTCTTGCTTTTGTTGTAGATTTAATTGACTTTTATTAAGTTCCTTACTTGAATTCTAAAATCTGCCCAAAATAGAGAGTTCCCGTGACAAAAATAGGCATTCTCTTTTTTCTAAAATAGAAACATCAATATAGCACACTTCTTCTTTCTAATTCATGAGAGTTCCATCATTTTTATGCCAAAATCACATTCATCCATATCTTCCTAAGATTCTCCACCCATGTGGTAGAATCTTTCTATACTTGGTCTTGGGCTTTAGCCTTGGGCTTTGACTCTTTCACTTGAGACTTGGCTTCTTGGACTTGGGCTTTATCTGTTCATTCCATGAAATTTCTTTACTTGAATTATCTGCATGAAATAACATAAAAATGCTTAGAATTCATAATTTATAAATGGGGAAACAAGTTTAGAATATAGACTTTAAATCCTGGATTCAGACTAGAAAGGGTGATAAAGGGTTACATAATAACTAGTTTGAAGTGTACTTTTGCACACTCATCTCACTCTCAACCTAAATATTGATAGTCCCTAGCAATAAATCAACTCTCAAGCAAAACACTTAACCAATCGATCTTCATGAGTATAGGCTAAAGCATTCAAATCATTTAAACAAAGGTTTTGCAAGAGATTCACCATGACATCCAAGTTTCTCTATTAATAAGCAAACTCAGAATTTGTGTGTGTGTGCTAAGCTCATAACCATTCTTGCCAACAAACCCAAAATACATACAAATAAGAGAGACATCTGGATAAAAGGTTTGACTTCAAATCTCACAAGGATTTTAAATCACTCAGAATAATGCACTTAGAGATTTTACGGGTCTTCTCTCAAATATATGAAGAATAAAATGCAATAGCTGAAACAAGTAATAATAAGATCTCAAGAAAAGAATGTCATCCATTGGGAACTCCTTCATTGACACCACAAACACACCTAAGATCAAAATGTTAGCGATAAGGATTGTAATGGGACTAAAGGGTAAAAGTTTATAAGAAAGAAGAAATAAAGATAATCAACAAAAACTAGGTATATGCTAGGAATATCGATACATTTTCATTGTGAAACAACTATTCCAAACATCCATAAATTCCATTTTCTCTTGATTTTTCTTTCTTTTTCAATTCAGGACTTTTTTTTTCTCTTTTTCTGATTTTTCCCAATTTACAACAAAACTTGTACTTCTGCTTTTTCAAAAAAAAAATTATAGCATTATCCCAACTGAATCTTTCATACCCTGAACTTGCAATCCCTTTTGAATTCCCAATTCCACCTAAATTTTTAATACACTTGAATTTCCAATACCACAAAACTATCATCCCTAACATAAACTCTAGTTCAAAAGGTAATGAAATTTATAAAATAGGCTAACTCCAATGTGGAGTGGGTAAGGAAAATGTGGTTTTCTCAAGAAAGGCTTCTTTGAGGCTCAAAGTGGCTCCTATTGTTAACGATAAGGGTTGACTTGAAAGACTCAAACTTTCTACACTGACATTTATCCTTTCTTAGGCAATTCAACCAACAAACCATAACCGTGTAATGACATTCCCAATGGAAGACCAAGTCAAGAAAAATAATGAGATCAATAAGAGAATAATGCCGTATGAATAAAAACATCGAATTATAATAATAAATCACTCCCAAAAACGGGAAGGGCCCAAAACTTACAAGTGTTATAAGGTTAAGCTGAAATCTTAGATGTCTTCTAGAAATATGTATTTTAACAACCAACATCCAGTATGACTTATGTGCGATGGAAAAATTTGAGTTTTGCTCATAACAGATGACAAGAATAGTTTAGATGACTCAATTAAAACACCTTATTTTTATGCTCAACTGCAAAGCCATAATTTATGCAAAAAGATATGTCAAATGTATTTGACTAAGATTTGACTATCACCCCCCAACCTAAATTTGACATTGTCTTCAATGTTCCAGAAAAAAATAAAAGATGAGTAAAAGGAACACATAGAAGGGATAGATAGCACCTGAGAATTTGAGTGAACTTCCAATAGTGGGAACCTGCAAGGTTAGCTCAAACAAAAACAAAACTAGTATACAATGACTTTTAACTTTGTTAAGTGAGGAATTCTATGTTGAATTAGAGCACTTACCTGTTATGTGGGGAGGAGTTGAATCATCCCCGATTTAAAATCAAAGTGTTGCACATTATGCAAGAAGGTGTGGCAGCTTGAGTGGACATGAAAAGTTTTAACTTGATGGTCCTTGTGCTCACTCATTGTGCTTAAAGTGTGTGTAGAATTAGATGAAATAGAGTCAGATTCCGGGGGCATATCAAATAAATTTGTAAATAGAGATTCAAGATCTTCCAGTCTCTTTGCAAATCTACTTAATTCGTTCCGGTATTGATGCATGCACAAAGCAGAATAAAAGAATTAATTAAACTAATAAAACAAGTAAAAGAGAAGGGAACGAGTTTACCGCTTTAACGAATCAATATAGCAAACCTCTTCCGAAATAAAAAAGAATATATGCTCCTTAGCTTTAGCCTTGCTCTCTGGCAACGACGTCAAAATTTGATGTCGCTCAAAGATATGCGGTACTTTGTAGTACAGTAAAGGGGTTGCCGATCCACGGACAGCAGTGAAAATAAGGAACAATAGTAGAGAAAGAGGTTTGTAGAATTTTTGGTAGATAAAGTTCAATTAATTTAGGAAAATATCAGTGACAGAAAGTGTCAAGGCATCGGGTTTCATCCACTTAATAATGCAATGTCAATTTGATTATTCAAGGTATAACTCAATTGAGGGTTTCACATCCCAAACCCTAAACCGGAAGATTTAGAATTTCAGATTATAATAAAGAGCTTAAATCAATTTCCAATCAATTATTTAAAAAAAGTTTTAACCAAAGCCCATACTTTATCGACAAAATTCAAGGATGACGATATACCTGGGGGCAATTAATATTGCAACTAAGAATAATATCTATTAAGATGAAGGTTCTTCGTTTGAGAAATCAAGAACTATTACTCAACTACGAGAAAAGCCTATCTGAACTCGTGAAAATATTTAAATTCAAGAGATTCAATTGAAAGAGAGATCAAACGAGAAGAACAATTAAAATAGAAATCATAAATGTTAAAAACACTAATTTGATTAAATCAAACTAACATCACCTCATTAAGAGAATTCCACCCTAGCCAAGACTAGGGATTTAGCAATCCATATAAAGGAAAAAAGTAAAACAATAAGAGAGAAAAAAGTGTCGCAACCCAAAATACCCCATAAGAGTTAGGGATATTTTGACTCGTGACCGCCGTATCATACCTCCAATATGATACCTAAGGCACGCATGGAAACCCGGCAGAGTACACAACATACATAGCGGAAATGATTTACAATGCACAGCGGAAGCAATACACAACTAAACATAGCATAAGCCAAAAGCATCACTAATTACTCCTATTACTTGGTCCAAGTATGAACCAACAAAATGTACTCATGTATAAGAATCCAAAATGGTGGAGTGGACAAGTCCCACTCTTACTTAACAACATATCAAATATTTCTAAGTCGATCAACAGAAGTTGAAATCATGATACCTATCTAATGAGCCGTCATCCTGATAATGATCCATAGAAGGCTCCGGGTCGAAGTACTCTTCCTCTACCCAAGGCTCCGTACCACATAAGTCGAATTGAACCCGAGCACCTGCCAATGATAACAAATATCGGCTGAGCGTGGAATACTCAGCGTATACAAACTACTAACAATAAAGTAATAATAGCATAAAGCATGCGAATCATGGAGAATGAAATCCTTAAAACATCTCAAAGCGTGGAAACCGTAAAATAATACATATGATGAAATCTGAAACCAAAATCGTGTGAGTCAGGCGATAATCATAGCTTTGTGAGTTCTTAGAGTTCCTTAGAGTCGTTTATGATCCTTTTGAGACATAGAGCAATACCATAGAGCACAACCATAGAGCCAATACCATAGAGATCTTAAAGCAATTTCATTTATGATCCTTTTGAGCTTATGAGAAGATCTTAGACATTATCATAGAGTTCTTGTGAGTGTATCATGATCCTTTTGAGCTTGTGAACCGATTTTAGAGATATCATAGAGTTACTTAGAATCATTCATATAAGTCGTTCATTCCAAACCCTTTTTGTACTTTGAGAAATCCATGGAAAAACCTCGGTTCATGCGAGACATGCGAGCATATGAACATATGAGAGTAATAACATGTTGAAACACCCAACAACCCTTAGAGGCATTTACACAAATACATAGAGTGTATAATAGTGATAGCTTACATCCAAGTATAAAAACAACCTCTTCACACTATAACAATTCAAAGCTTATAGTATAGAATGAGAAGAATAACATATGGTAACTAGTAGTATCACTAGATTGGAAGTAGAGTATGTCTACCTTGGTGAAATCAGTGGTTTTTGATTTCAAAAGCTTGGAATACATGAAGAACTTCAAGTTCTTTGATGAGAAACACCAAAAGGACGGAAGGATCTTGATCTTCCTTTAAGCTTGAGCAACAACCTAGCTTCTCCCTTCTTCTCCCTCTCAAAATCTCTCAAAATAGTGAACAAAGGGTTTCTAAAACCCTAAGACACGAACAAGCCCTTATATAGGCCAAGGGGTAGTGGCTAAAGTCTTAAACACCCTTAATGAAGAAAATCTACGTATGACCGATCGATCGGTGGTACAGACAGAGCGATCGGTGGCTGACCGAACGATCGGTGGTTTCAACCGGGCGATCGTTTGAAAATACCCTCTATGAAAATACTCTCTCTGAAATTTTTTCCCATACAAATAAGTCAATCGGAGGTTATCACCGAGCGATCGGTGATCCCCTGTTTTGCTACAAAACCCTATTTTCACTACTTTAGACCTTCCCAATCCCATTTCCAACACCTTTAGTGCTTAAAACACACTCCTTAAGGATATGTAGACTTATTAAAACATGCACGCCATAAATCCAAACACGTATATTAACATAAGGCCCATTAGTGTACAAGACCACACTTGAGCACTATTCATATACTATTCACCACTTAGTGAAATGCGGATTCGGGGTTCTACATCCCTCCCCGTTTACAAGAATTTCGTCCTCGAAATTAGAACGACACTAAAAAGCACAACAAAAACAAAATACAGAAAATCCAACATAGAAACTATACAAACAAGTGAGGGTATTTTTCCTTCACTTCGGCTTCTCGCTCCCATGTAGCCTCTTTCTTGGAATGATGCTGCCTTTTCACTAGGACTAACGAGATAGTCTTGGTGCGCGAGACTTGATCTCGACAATCCAAGATCTGGATTGGTTACTCAACTAAAGTGAGATCCTTTCGAATCTCCTCAGGATCAAGAGCAATGACATGTGACGAATCCGGAATGTATTTCCTGAGCATAGAAACGTGAAATACATTATGGACCGCTGCCATGTGAGGTGGTAGGGCTACCCTGTAAGCAACCTCATCAACTCTAGTGATGATCTCGAATGGCCCCACGCACCTAGGACTGAGTTTCCCTTCTTCCCGAATCGCATGATTCCCCGACGAGGCGAAATCTTCACAAATACTCAATCCCCAACTTGAAATTCTAAATCTATGCGGCGAGTGTCCGCATAACTCTTTTGCCTATCCTGAGCAGTTTTCAATCGCTCTCTAATGACTTTGACCCTTTCTGCGGTCCACTCAATCAATTCAAGACCAAGAACTTTCTTCTCACCAACTTCATCCCAATATAGGGGTGATCTACAACTCCGACCATACAGAGCTTCAAAAGGAGCCATTTGGATGCTTGCCTGGTAACTGTTGTTGTAGATAAATTCAACCAATGGCAAGTGTTCTTCCCAACTGCCCTGAAAGTCCAACATACAAGCTCGAAGCATATCCTTCACAACCTGATTCACCCGTTCAGTCTGCCCATCGGTTTGAGGATGAAAAGTGGTGCTAAAATCTAAACGAGAACCCATAACACTCTGAAAATTTTTCCAGAATCTGAAAGTAAACCTAGGATCTCGATCAGACACAATGGAAACCGGCACATCGTGCAGACGAACCACCTCTTTGACATATAAAGCCACCAACTGATTTGAACTAAAAGTAGTCTGATACGAAAGAAAGTGTGTAGACTTTGTCAATCTGTCAACTATCATCCAAATAGCATCGGAGCCCTTTGCCGTCCGTGGCAAAACCCACAATGAAATCCATCGAGATATTCTCCCATTTCCATTCCAGAATAGGGAGGGACTATGCAAGACCCGCTGGCATACCAAACATCTAGAAACATACTCGGTGACTTCCCTCTTCATGTTTTGCCACCAGTAGTGCCTCTTGAGATTCTGGTACATCTTAGTACCTCCCGGATGTACCGTGTACTTGGATCGGTGAGCCTCGTCCAAGATCTCACTCCTCAACACTATATCGGCGGGAACACACAACCTGCCTTTGAATGTGATAGTACCATCACCATTCAAAGCAAACTCCTGACTGCCACTACTAACCGACTTATCCCGGTAAGCAAGCAACGCAGCATCCGAGTTCTGCAACTCCTTGATCCGGTTCAAGATATGCGGCCTAAATGAGATGTTTGACATCACCGGCTCATAGGTAACATGCCTGAGAGTAGCGTCTAGGTTACATATATCATTCAATAACTTCCATTTTTATACTCTCAAGTGAGCCATAACCTCGTAAGGTTTCCTGCTAAGAGCATTGGCTACCACATTAGCCTTACCCGGATGGTACTGGATAGAACAATCATGTCCTTCATGAACTCCATCCAATGACGCTGCCTCATATTCAGTTCTTTTTGCAAGAAGAGATACTTCAAGCTCTTGTGATCTGTGAACACCACGAACTCTTCCCTATAGAGGTAGTGACGCCAAATTTTCAGCGCAAAGACGACTGCTGCAAGCTCTAAGTCGTGCGTGGGATAGTTTTGCTCATGCTCCTTCAACTAACGTGAAGCATAGGCAATCACCTGCTTATGCTGCATAAGGACACACCCAAATCCGACAAGTGAAGCATCACTGTAGACCTCAAAACCATCGCTCCCAAATGGAATTGTGAGAACAGGGACTGTGGTAAGCCTCTTCTTCAACTCCAAGAAACTTGCCTCGCACTTGTCACTCCAAGTGAACTTAGCATTTTTTCACGTGAGGTAAGTAAGCGGAGCTGCCAAGCTTGAAAATCCCTCCACGAACCTCCTGTAGTATCCTGCCAGGCCGAGAAAACTACGAATCTCGGTAACACTCTTCGGCCTCTCCCAATTCATCACTGCCTTGATCTTTGCAGGATCGACTGAGATACCCTCGACTGACACCACATGGCCAAGAAAAGACACCTTGTCCAGCTAGAACTCGCACTTGCTCAATTTAGCATACTGACTATGCTCCCGAAGAGTCTACAATACAAGGTGGAGATCTCTCATGTGATCATCCTGTGTTTGCGAATACACAAGGATATCATCTACAAATACAATCACACACTGATCAAGAGACGATCTGAACACCCAGTTCATCAAATCCATGAATGCGGCTGGCGCATTAGTCAGACCAAAAGACATCACTAGAAACTCGTAGTGACCGTATCGAGTTCTGAATGCCGTCTTAGGAATGTCTTCCTTCTTGATCTTCAATTGATGATAACCAGATCGAAAGTCAATCTTTGAGAAAAACCTTGCACCCTTTAACTGATCAAATAAGTCGTCTATCTGAGGCAATGGATAACGATTCTTGATAGTGACCTTGTTTAGCTGCCTATAGTCAATGCACATCCGCATCGACCTATCTTTCTTCTTCACCAAGAGCACTGGAGCACCCCAAGTTGAGACACTTGGCAGGATAAAGCCAAGGCCTTGCAATTCTGCCAACTGGTCCTTTAACTCTTTAATCTCAATAGGGGCCATCCTATACGGAGCCCTCGAAATCGGCGCCGTACCTGGAGCTAGCTCAATCACAAACTCGATTGCTCGATCAGGAGGTAATCCCGGTAAGGTCTCCGGAAAAACATCCATATACTCACATACCACCGGAATGGATGTGGAATCTTGTACCTCTACATTCTCGAGACTGAGAGCTGCAAAACGAGCAATGTCTCTCCTCTGAAGTTCCCTGAAATGAAATGGCTTTAACCTAGCGGGTTTAAAGTTTATCACCTTCTCGAAACACGCCACGTGCCCGTGATGAGCTGAGAGCCAATTCATACCTAGGATAACATCGAAATCCTAATCCTGAAATCCCAGAATGATCAGGTCGACCGGCAACTCGTGTTGCATGACTTACACAACACTTCCCAGATACACTTTATCTGTCTCAACAGACTTGCCCAATGGAGTTGAAATGGACAACTCCCGGGTTAGCTTACTCGGCTCGGACGTAAAGCCTTCAGCAAAACTAGGCGAGACGAATGAATGAGTGGATCCCGTATCGATCAAAACCCGTGCCAAACATTCATTTACTAGCAACGAACCTGAGAATTTTAACTACCCAAGTTATAACATAAACTACATACCTAATACATATAGATACACACATAGCAAAACACCACGTAGAATATATACACATAATATATCATAGCAACACTAGAACTTTGACAATGTCAAATTCGTGTGTACCTTGCACAACATCATTAGATGCATGCGCGTCTCTATCAGTCATAGCAAAGACCCTGCCCTAGTTCGCCTGACGAGGCTATTGGATGGGTAGCAAGGATCTAGAGGCCTGAGATGAAGACTCCTGAAGCGAAGTCTGCCTGCTTGGAGGTTGGACTCCCTCTGGCCCACTCTGTGACTGCTTACGGGGGCAATCCTGTATCACGTGGCCAACCTCACCACAGTAGAAGCATCCACCTAACACCCTTTGGCACTCCTAGTCTTGTGCCGACGACCACACATGGCGCACTCCTCGAATGCCTGCGATGCGGAGGAAGCCGAAGGCGTAACCCTCGTAGCCTGTGATATCATAGGGCGTTGTGCCTGAGGCACATAAGGAGACCTCTGAGCCGACATCGACTGAGAGAACTGGTAAGGTGCAGTCCTGGTCCTCTTCTCGGACTGTGAAGAACCACTAGATTGACCCCAAGACATGCTTCTCCCAAAGCCACTATCTCTTCTCCTGATGAACTCTTCAGCGTTCTTCTCAGCGATCTTCGCCTTTCCCACTATCTCTCTCTAGGATTCCACTTGGAGAATGGACACCCTATCTCGGATGAAAGCCTTTAACCCCATTTCAAAATTTCTGAACCTTAGGTCTTCAGTTGCAACCAAATGCGGAGCAAATCTCGACAACTCCGTGAACTTAGCCTCATACTCGGCCACGTTCATCATTCCTTGTTCCAAAAGCATAAACTCTCTCACCTTTTGTTCCCAAATGAATTTAGGAAAATACTGCTCATGAAAAGTTTCTAAGAACTTCGCCCATGCCCAGGGTTCCCCTGCCTTTGCAACATCTCTCTGCCTTTGGGCAGCTCTCCACCAATGTTCAGCTTCACCTTCCATCACGAAGGAAGCCTATTCAACCTGTTGCTCCTCAGTACATCGGAGAGCCCGAAAGGTCTTCTCCAGCTGCATAACCCAGGCCTCTGCCACCATTGGGTCCAGGGTACCATAGAAAGTAAGAGGTCGTAGTCTCTGGAAAGCTTCAAGTCCCGCGGTGTGATGCACCGGCGGAGGCACAGGAGTAGTCGGTGGGGTAGGAGTAGGTCTGGCTGCCAACAAAGCCAAGGTCTCTGCTATAGAATCCATAGCATTCGTAAAGTAAAGCGGCTCTTCCTCTCTCAGAACCTCGCCCTCGGATCTCCGAGTATGGTAACCACGACCTCGATTGCCGTATCTCATGATGTAAAATCCTGAGATCAATTGGTAAAACATGAGTCTAACTTGGATACCGATCCTCACACAACATATAGCAATTTAATAAACATGAAATGCTATTACCGCATATAGTATACATCGTAGTATATACATAATCATATAATTATAACTTAGAGTTTTCTAGCGTAGTCAAGATCCTTGTATTGGGCATCTAACTTTTCCTTTGGAATAAGACTAAGGACATGGTCTAGACTAGCACCTAGACTAAGATCCTAGACCGACTTAAGGATTCGCTTGATACCGATTATGTTGTGGTAACAAGCCTAACACAACAAGTCCATCTGAGTTTTAAGTTTAACTCAAGGAACTGACTTCCGCTAAGCCTAAGGGACACTAATCCCTAGAGTAGAGTAACTCTAGTTCCAACTCAAAAGACACTAGTTTATGTGACCTAATGCCATTGCTCTGATACCAAGTTTGGTATCAAACCCAGAGTAGAATAACTCTAGTTCCAACTTAAAAGACACTAGCTCTGATACCAAGTCTGTCGTGATCCAAAATACCCCCTAGGAGTTAGGGATACTTTGACTCGTGACCGCCGTATCATACCTCCAATATGATACCTAAGGTACGCATAGAAACCTGTCAGAGTACACAACATACATAACGGAAATGATTTACAATGCACAGCTGAAGCAATACACAACTAAACATAGCGGAAGCCAAAAGCATCACTAATTACTCCTATTACTTGGTCCAAGTATGAACCAATAAAATGTACTCATGTATAAGAATCCAAAATGGTGGAGTGGACAAATCCCACTCTCACTTAACAACATATCAAGTCTTTCTAAGTCGATCAACAGAAGTTGAAATCATGATGCCTATCTAATGAGCTGTCATCCTGATAGTGATCCATAGAAGGCTCCAGGTCGAAGTACTCTTCCTCTACCCAAGGCTCTGTACCACATAAGTCGAATGGAACCCGAGCACTTGCCGATGATAACAAATATCGGCTGAGCGTAGAATACTCAGTATATATAAACTACTAACAATAAAGCAATAATAGCATAGAGCATGCGAATCATGGAGAATGAAATCCTTAAAACATATCAAAGTGTGGAAACCGTAAAATAATACATATGATGAAATCCGAAACCAAAACCGTGTGAGTCAAGCGATAATCATAGCTTTGTGAGTTCGTAGAGTTCATAGAGTTCCTTAGAGTCGTTTATGATCCTTTTGAGACATAGAGCAATACTATAGAGCACAACCATAGAGCCAATACCATAGAGATCTTAAAGCAATTTCATTTATGATCCATTTGAGCTTATGAGACGATCTTAGACATTATCATAGAGTTCTTGTGAGTGTATTATGATCCTTTTGAGCTTGTGAACTGATCTTAGAGATATCATAGAGTTGCTTAGAATCATTCATATAAGTCGTTCATTCCAAACCCTTTTCATACTTTGAGAAATCCATGGAAAAACCTTGGTTCATGCAAGACATGCGAGCATATGAACATATGAGAGTAATTACATGTTGAAATACCCCAAAACCCTTAGAGGCATTTACACAAACATATAGAGTGCATAATAGTGATAGCTTACATCCAAGTATAAAAACAACCTCTTCACACCATAACAATTCAAGCTTATAGTATAGAATGAGAAGAATAACATATGGTAACTAGTAGTATCACTAGATTGGGAGTAGAGTGTATCTACCTTGGTGAAATCAGTGGTTTTGATTCCAAAAGCTTGGAATACGTGAAGAACTTCAAGTTCTTTGATGAGAAACACCAAAAGGAAGGAAGGATCTTGATCTTCCTTCAAGCTTGAGCAACAACCTAGCTTCTCCCTTCCTCTCCCTCTCAAAATCTCTCAAAATAGTGCACAAAGGGTTTCTGAAACCCTAAGGCACGAACAAGCCCTTATATAGGCCAACGGGTAGTGGCTAAAGTCTTAAACACCCTTAATGAAGAAAATCTGCGTATGACCGATCGATCGGTGGTACAGACCGAGCAATCGGTGGTTAGCCGAGTGATCGGTGGTTTCAATCAGGCGATCGGTTAAAAACACCCTCTCTGAAATTTTTTCCCATACAAATAAGTTAACCAGTCGATAGCTACTGAGTGATCGGTAGAAGACCGGTCGATCGGAGGTTATCACTGAGCGATTGGTGATCCCCAGTTTTGCTGCAAAACCCTATTTTCATTACTTTAGACATTCTCAATCCCATTTTCAACACCTTTAGTGCTGAAAACACACTCCTTAAGGATATGTAGACTTATTAGAACATGCACGCCATAAATCCAAACACGTATATTAACATAAGGCCCATTAGTGTACAAGACCACACTTGAGCACTATTCACATACTATTTACCACTTAGTGAAATGCGGATTCGGAGTTCTACAAAAAGAATGAGAAAAGATTAGAGAGATCTAAAATCTCTCCCTTTAGATTTATATAGACTAAAGGGAAGAAGAGAAGAGAAAATAAGCAAAAGGAAAACTTCTAATTACAAAATTCAAACCAAAATTGTACTTCCCTTAACTTGACGAAATGTTTTGACCCCTTAAACGTCCAAATTAGGAGATCTTCGGGAAATAAAATTTTGTTCCCCTTTGAATCTTCTTTCCCCAAAACTGACCTTGCCTTAATCCAATTTTTGAGTCAAAAGTTATGAGCAAATTATTAAGTACTGTCCAGATTAGGTGAGAATCCGAGAAATCCTCCTTCTTTGAGAATTGGTTGCTAATAATAGCACTCCTTTAGCCATCCACGAAATTTCTTACTTTTGTTGTAGATTTAATTGACTTTCATTAAGCTCCTTACTTGAATTCCAAAATCCCCCCAAAATAGGGAGTTCCCGTGACTAAAATAGAAATTCTCATTTTTTTAATATAAAAATATCAATATAACACACTTCTTCTTTCTAATTCAAGAGAGTTCCATCGTTTTTATGCCAAAATCACATTCATCCATATCTTCCTAAAATTCTCCACCCATGTGGTAGAATCTTTCTATACTTGGTTTTGGGCTTTTGCCTTGGGCTTTGACTCTTTGACTTGAGACTTGGCTTCTTGGACTTGGGCTTTATCTATTGATTTTCATGAAACTTCTTTACTTGAATTCTTTACATGAAATAACATAAAAATGCTTAGAATTCATAATCTATAAATGGGGAAACAAGTTTAGAATATAGACTGTAAATCCTGGATTCAGACAAGAAAGGGTGATAAAGAGTTACATAATAACTAGTTTGAAGTATACTTTTGCACACTCATTAGGCTGCTAGTAGAGCAGTCTGCTGGGTCATGGCTTCTGCCTACTGGGTCATGGCAACTGCGAAAGTCTCCATGGCCTGACTCATATCCCCAGTGCCACTGCCCTTAGAGGATTCTCCTGTACCCCTCTCTGGATTCCTGCGTCCTCTGATGCCTCGTCTCATGGCGATAGTCCTGAGAGTAAGCAACAACAATAAGCCCAGTCTTAGAAAAACAACTCAACCTTGCACATAACATAACTAAAGTCTAAGTCCTATCGAACCTAATGCCTTGACTCTGATACCAACTTTGTAATGCCCCAAAATCTCGTCTAGGGTAAAATGGGACTTTAGGCCTGTTACATTGCTTAACCCAATCAAACATGTAAGCAAGCAAGAGAATATTAAAAATGAACCTGAAAATTTTCTTCCAAAACATAAGGTAATGAACCTCTTTGTATTAAACTAACCGATAACTGAGTCTGTAATATCATAAATCATTCGAATATAAAAGTAGACCAATGAGTGATCCAAATAAAACCATATGTCAAAATTAAAATCTATTACAATTTTCAATTCAAAACTAAAGTCTAACAATAGGGAAAACGATCTAAGTCCCTCACTCCCTCTTCTATAGCATCACATTGCTCTTCCACTCCGTAATCCTCATCTACTCAAGGCTCCTCTGCTATCTCAAAACCTAAACCTGTTGTTATGAAAATATATCGGTTGAGCAACAAGCAGTCGGTGCATATGAATTCTTAACTAGAAATATCAGAAACATTACATGACATATTCATCATGGATAACACATTTGTCAATATAAGTAAGTTCATAATAAGCATTTCATAATAATAATAATCATATGAGCAGGTTCATCATAAGCATTTCATAATAATAATCATATGAGCAGGTTCATCATGACATTTCATAATAATAATAATTATATGAGTAGGTTCATCATGACATTTGGACAATAAAAAAAATACATAAGTCAGAGTGCGGAAGCATCATAATTAATTAATCATTCTTCTTTTCTTTTCTTTTCTTATCTTAACTTGCTTTGCTTTCCTTTCATTCATGAGTCATCATTCTTTTTCCATTTTCATGTGAGGATCATTGCATGCATAATCAATATTATTAACTTAAAATAAGTCTTCACTATATAGGTGAAAGAGATTACTATACTCTACATACCGAGTACCATCCCATAACACTTTACTCTAGTGCTTCCACAATTACTTATGATTCATTTGTTTTCTTACACGTATCCCTTGATCTTAGACTGGTGGTACTCGGGCAATGAAACTCAACGCAATTTCACATACACTTTGTTTATTTCTGATTGTTCGTGTTCGCGCTCTTATTATGCTTGTGCAATTATCATAAATGTGAGTACAAGGTAACATGATTATCGATTAAATAACACTTTAG
Source organism: Tetracentron sinense (assembly GCA_015143295.1). Lineage (NCBI taxonomy): Eukaryota > Viridiplantae > Streptophyta > Magnoliopsida > Trochodendrales > Trochodendraceae > Tetracentron > Tetracentron sinense. The sequence continues at coordinate 38,699,975 of CM026567.1, read as the reverse complement.
ATTTCCAACCTTGGCACCTTCGGTAATCCATCATGCATCCCATAACCATCATGATAAAAGAATAAGGCTCACAAGATTTAAATCCAAAGGTTTATCTACTCAACAATACATCACTATATGCATTTCCAACAACATTCATGATTCAAGACGAGTGACGAACTCTCGGTTAAATAATATTTTAGATTATCAATCAAGTACATTGGTTATCTACCATAACGTTGTACACCGTCATGATAAAAGACCTAGGCCCATAATATCATAATTTAAAACTTATTTCACTGACAATAAACCACTTCGTGTAATATTCAATAACATTCATCCATAATCATTGCATAACATTTCTATATTTTCATTAATTAAACAAGTATAAACATGCTATCTCAATGTGAAGATCTTAACAATTCTAACATTAAACATATATCATTTCCCATGTTATAACATAGAGCAATTTAAATCTTAAATCATCATTTGTTCAACGAACCCATCATTTCACACAAAAATTCATCCATAACTCCACAATACAACCCATCCACAATTTCAAACCCAAACATACAATCCCATCCTCTTATTTCCACTACACAACTTCAATCATTCCCTTCCTCCACATTTTATCAAACACATTGACTTCAATATATCACAATAATGAATAAAAACTTAAATAAATAGACATTTTTACAATAACTCATACTTATTCTTATTCTAACATAGGATCTTAGTTTATAAATTTAAAAACATCGATAATTCATGACATTGATAGTGTGGAAGTCAAATTTACCTTGATAGAGCTTTCCCTCTTGACCCAAATGCTTGAAACCTCTCCTTAGAAACATCTTCAAGCTTAAATTTCTCTTCTCCAAGCAAATCCTTCTTCCCCTAGCAAGAATCTACTTAGAACCCTAAGTTTTCCCTTATATCTCCCCAAAATTAGGTTTAGAACCTTAAAACCCTAAAAACCCTCGAATTTGGGGGTCCTATAAATAGGGGGGGGGGGGGGGGGGGGGGTTAAAACCCTAAAAAGCGCGTCTTTTTAAAATCCTGAAAACGTGAGGGGGATCGATCGCCCCTTACTATTGTTTCCCAGATTTTTGGACGATCGATCGCCCACTCAGTGGGATCGATCGCCGCACTGCTTTTTCCCATTTTTTATGTATTTTAAACACCCTACACCCTTATTTATACTTAAGCACTCATGATCATATATTGAAAGACTTTTTTAACCCTATATACAAGGTATTAACTTGAAATTTATTTCGGGACTCTACAATGAATGCTACTAATTCTTCTTGTCATTTCCCTCTTACTTTAGAAGAATTAGTCTAGGGATACTCCCAAAGTGTACTCCCAAATATACTCTCGAATCCTAATCGTTTATCTAAATTATTAAACGGTTAGGATTAGAGCTGATGTATCATTAGAAAAGACAAAATAAGGCAACTCAAATCCTAGCCCTTCTTTCTCATGACTGTAGCTTTGCCTTGTGGTGTTGTTACTTTAACCAAAAAAAAAAAAAATCCTAGCCCTTAGTGGTTAGTTATAAACGGTTAGGATTAGGGAATATGTTTAAGAGTATATCTGGGAGTACCTATAGACGTACTCATTTCAGAAATGTTGGATAGTAATGGTACATCAGATTTTATTCTTGTTGATGACTGTTTAGATGAAATCCAACATTAGCTCTGCAGGTTTTTTTCATTTCAGATTGTTGTGATTCTTAAAGGATCTTTCTCGATAAAATATGCTTGGAATCTTCTCCGTAATGCTGTCAATCCTAAAGATTGGTGCAAATACCCTTAAAATCATGTGATCCCAACAAAGGTTCAAGTATTTTATTAGAATGTAATGTATGAGGCTATCTCTATTGATGCTAAGATTCAGTCTATTAGTATTCCTCTAGCTAGTGATTGGTCATGTTGTAATTATGTTAATTTAGAAAATTTGAACCATCTTTTTCTTTAGATTGACATTGCAAGTCTCCTTTGGAGGTTATATGGCAGATTATGTGCTATCATTCCTATTTCCAGCTAAAAACATTTAATACATTCTAATGAGATGGTTCAACCATCTAACAAGTAATGATTTTTAAGAGGAAATGAAAAACTTCTATATTTTGGGATGTACTACAATTCTGAGGTGGGTGATGTGGCTGTTGTGAGGTCTACCATTTGTACTAATCTCACTTAATTCCAAACCAACATACTAGCAACTTAGATTAGATAAATGATGCCTCTAAAAAACCACAAAAATTCCTTGCACCCCCGATTTTTTTGTTTTTGTTTTTAGGGTGTTTTCTGTAATGTGAGATTTCAGTTTGGGCAAAAATTCCTGGTTGCCCTACCGAAACTTGGCTATTTTGGTGTTTTCTGAAAATGGAGGGGTATAAATGTAAAAATACATGTGTTCTGACCATTTACCAACACCTGTCCCTTTCTTTATTATTATTTGGTCGGGCGACGTTTCAGATTCGAAAAGAAAAACCGTGCAAAGAGACACCGCGTATTCTTTATGTGAGTGCGTAATAGGGCCGTCTCATTTCGCCGGGAAATAATTAATCGCCGATTAATCTGATTTAGATTAATGAATAGCAGACGCATATGAGATATTGATCGAGCTCAATCGGAGTTTCAATCCCTTTCTAGAGAAGGTCAGAAACCTCACGACTCTCCTTTTCTCATCGATGTGCTTAAGATTTGATAATTCTCTGTTACATTTTGATCAGTTCTAGGGTTTTGATGTTTGATGTTTTGGCATCTGTCTTATATTTGAAAAGAAAATGAAATGGTATTGGTTTGATTCCCCATTATCCTAAAAATTTGGTTGGGAGTAAACATTCAAAGATATTGCTTTTAAGTTTTATCTGTTGCATGTCTTTACTTCTAGGGTTTTTATTTACTTTCCTTTATGAAATATGATTGATTGATTGTCCTGATTATACTTACAAAGATTTTGCATTCTTTGTTCATGGCTTGAAAGTTGTCCTTTTTTACTTTGATGTATTCTTTTCCAATTCTAGGTTTATAAGGTCGAATTGTGTTGCTACTTAATGATATTTTTTTTAATTGCACTTTATAATGGCTTAATGGATGTTTAAAATTAATTATATATGATTCAGTAAACTTGAATTGAGCTAAGAGACACGTAAACGCTTCTTAAAGCTAGTTGGAACCGCTCCTTTTTTCGGTAAAGAGGCATATCATATATCAAAAAAAGCTAGTACAAGATGGAGGACCTGATCTATTGGAAGCATAGTCAAAAAAACCTGTTTAAAATGCGCATTAATACCCTACCGTAGAAAACAATATTTAAAACCCGTTTTTTGAATAAAACACGTATTATAGTTTTAAACCTGTTTAAAACAAATAATACGAAAAAAAACATTTAAAACGAATAATACGAAAAAAAACGAATAATCTTGAAAATTTTTAGGAATGAAAATTATGCAGATATTGACGACTTTGACACTCTTTTGAGGGATTGATGAATATAAATGAGTGGTTTTATTAATATACGTATTTTAATCTTGATAATTGATGTTTTAATGGAATTTAATGTCTTGATGGAATGAATTTGATGTTAAAATGATATATGAACTTATTATTGTTGATTATAGTTACTCTTTTTGTATATTATCTCATGAAATTGTTAGATATATTACTTAGTATCGTTACTAACTTTTATAATTATAAATTTTTTTTCCCTTTTTTCCTCGAAGTTTTCTCGTATTTTCTCGATTTTTTTTAATTTTTCCGTACTTGACCCTTGCCGAATTATTCCCGAACCCTGACTTTGTGACTATGGTTGGAAGGGGCCCCAGGATCTAAGAAGGGAACAAGGAGATTGAAACGGGCAATACTATCATTGATGGCTCTCTGCGCATATTGGTGAGCCATAGTATTTGCCTCTCAGTGAATAAAATTGAACCTCAAAATTCCACAATTTTGTTTTAAGGAGTGGATATCTGTAAAAAGAGTCCGAACTTCCCCTATGTCGGGAAGGTGGGGGTCATTCAGGATATCGACAAGAGCCCTAGCATCTGACTCGATTATCACCTGCTCTTACTGGTGGGAGGTAATCAGCTGCACTCCCAACTTGATTGCTTCTGCTTCGGCTCGAAGAGCTGATCCACCCTCTAAGGGTCTACTGCAATCCCGAATTACGGAACCATCATGGTTCCTAAGAACAGTTGCTTCTGTGGCGTTAAGGTGGAGAAGAGGCTCCCCATCCACGTTGATCTTTACCCCGCCATATCCGGAGGCTTCCATTTAACATCCTTGACACTACTAGGCAGCGGTGTAATGGAAGAAGGAAGTTTTAGATGCCCTAAAACTCTTGAGAATTCCTTGATCCTGTGTAAAGTTTTGAAGGGGTTCGACTTGTCCCCTTCGAAGATTGCCTCGTTGTGGGCTTTCCAGATGTGCCAAAAAGTGATGCCCAGATGAGATCCCAAAGAAAAATGGTCGACTTTAAATTTTGGCTTTCTAGTCCAGTGTTGCCACTAGTTGAAGAACGACCTACCTGAATTGTTGTTGCTGGATATAGAAGGAGAAGATCCGAACCAGACAGATTGAGCAAAAGGGCAATCTAACAAAATGTGAGAAACTGTTTCTTCCTCCCCTTGACAAAATATGTAATTTGGCTCGACCAAAATGTTACGCCGACGAAGGTTCGAAGCCACCGCCACTGCATTATGACATGCTCGCCAAATAAAGACCTGAATTTTTGGCAGAATGGGGAGTTTCCAGATGACTCTCCACGCTTTTGGCTCGAGTGAAGAGGAGCTATGGCTTAAAGATGCTTTGTGAGATGCTAGAAACTTGAGAGCCAGTGGGATGTCGACCGAACTTCGAATTTTCTGGAATGGGTATGATGCCATATCAACCTATCAGGAGAGCGCTTGGTGCTCACCGAGATTTTCCAAATCTCCTGAACAGATCATGGGTGGAACAGATTTTGAAGGAGGGACATATCCTAGGTTCCGTCCAGAGGCCTGAAAAGCTGAGAAACTCTGATATTTGGGAGAGGTCCTCCATGGAGAGGAATTGGTTTAAATTGGGGCGAGGAAGGAATCCAAGGATCGGTGAAGGCACGAACACTTTCTCTGGAACCAACCTGCCAGCGAATTCCTTGATCCAAGATTTTGAGTGATCGGCTAACAAACTCCGCCATACCCAAGAAGGGTGACTACCAATTCTTGCGTCCAAAAAGGGTGAGTGTGGAAAGAAAATGGCCTTCAAAACTCTAACCCATAGCGCGTTGGGTTGAGAGAGAACTCGCCACCCTTGTTTTGCCAATAGACCCAAGTTAAAAGCTTGAAGGTCGTGAAACCCCAAACCTCCCTCATCCTTTGGCCTACATAGTTTTTGCCAACTCACCCAGTGAATTGTTCCCTTTTTTGTGTGATCTCACCAAAACCGAGCAATGGCCGAGTTAAGTTCCTTAGCCACCAAATGGGGAGTTTGAAATAGCTCATAGTGTAGGCCGGGATGGCTTGCACCACTGCCCGGATAAGCACTCCCCGACCAGCCTGAGAAAAAAGAGAGGCGGACCATCCTTGCATCTGCTGAACCACTCGATGCTTTATCTTTGCAAAATTTTGCCACTTAGAGGGACCCAGCTCCACCGGAAGCCCCAAGTACTTGTCCGGAGGGACAAGGTTCCGAATATGGAGGATTCTTGCTATGATTCGACAGAAGCGAGATGGGGTGTTGGAACTGAAAGAAATGCCTGATTTGTCGTAGTTCACCATTTGGCTTGACTCTTGACCATATAAAGAAAGAATATCGATCAAGGTCCCCGGTTCCTCCATGTTGGCTTTAAAGGAAAATAAGACAATCATCCGCAATTAGGAGATGCGACAATGCTGGGGCTGAACGGGCCAGGTGGATGCCACTAATCTGACCTGCATAGTGAACTTTCTGCAACAAACTCGAGAGAGCTTCAGCACAAATGATAAACAAGTATGGGGAGAGAGTGTCACCTTGTTGGAGGCCAATTGACGGGGTGATGAAACCTTTGGGCTCGCCATGGAGCATGATTGCATAGGTAACTGTGGTAATGCATTGCTTGTTTAAGCGTGTCCGCTGATCACAAACTCCTAGTTTCTCCATGAGCGCAAAGAGAAAGGACCATTCACCCAGTCATAGGCATGGTTAATATCAAGTTTGATGGCCGCGAGACGGTTTGGCCCCTTTTTCTGACACTTTAGATAGTGCTGTATTTCTTGAGCCATGAACACGTTATCGGTTATTTGCTTGCCTCTGATGAATGTTGACTGAGCTGGATTGATGAAACCATCTAGAGAATCCCGAAGTCTGTTGGCGAGAATTTTTGCAATCACCTTATAGGTGACGTTACATAAACTGATGGGCCGGAATTGAGATCCGGATTGGGAACTTTTGGTATAAGGACTAGGTGTGTAAAATTAATCTGTCGTAAGAGGAAACCCTGGTGGAAAAAACTCTCCACTGCTTCACACTCTGTATCCCCTATCGTCTCCCAATGGGATTGAAAAAATTTACCAGACATACCGTCGGGTCCCGGGGCTTTCAAAAGGCCAATACTGAAGATGGCTTGCGAGATCTCTTCTCTGGTTACCTCACGACAAAGATCCAATTTTGTTTGCATGGATATTTTGGGCTGGACGTGCTCGAGAACCACCTGAATTTGAGTTGGTCGGGAGGACGAAAATAGCTCCTCAAAATGCTTGATGATCAGAGCTTCTGTATCTTCAACCGAGTTTGTCCACGACCCATTGTTTTGTTTTATAGTTGTCAATCTGCAACTTTGGCGCTTGTGAACGGTTGTGGTGTGAAAAAACCGAATAAGGGATATGACAACACTACCTACCTCTGGGATTCAATTTAGCTTGGACTCGATCGGATCTACTTACATGCTTGTAGTACCGGGCAGAAGATGGGGTTCACAACCTCTTTAGGAATTAGGATGGACAAGTTATTTACTTCAAATAAGTTAAAAGTAATTTCCAAAGGACCTTGATATAATTATATAATTAGTTTAAGCCACTCCCAAGGACCACTTGATGTATGAACCCACTTTGGATGTCACTGAAAATGAGAGCCTAAACACCTTACATAAAGTGAGGTTTTCATGTAAACTCCTTTTTACAAACGTTGTTTTGTTATGGTTCAAAGCTACTCAAAAATTGGAGTTTAAAATTATATTTGGATACTAAGTTCCAGGCCTACTTGGTTCTGATATTGAGTCATGCGAAGATTTGTCCTATCTCCTAGATGAGCTCAGCACTTCCATACGATCTCCTGCATGAGGTCTCTTTCTTTCTAATTGGGCAGGCCCTTAGCAAGCCACCTTCATAGAGTTTAAATGGGCCAGACTCATCTCTCTCTATATGGAGAGCCTTTCTATTTTCAAGAGCAAGAGACTCACAATCTCTTTCTAGCTCTCTTGGACCTCTCCTTATGGAGAAACTATTCTGCCCTACAGCAACTCTCTCTTTATTCTCCGTAGAGGTTTATATTTCCCTCAAGGCCAAAAGTCCCAATTGATTCTCACTCTCCTTAGACAAGACCTTCAAAGAGGACCTCACAAGTCACAAGTGGTATTTTTCATTCCTCTTGGATTGAACTGCCGCCCATTTTGATCAATAGAATCTAGATACTATAACTAGACCCCTCTCAAATCTATCCGCCTGTACTTTTATCTCAACAGTGCATGCCATCCATCTAATCTAATAGGATGCCCCTACCATTTTGACTAATGGGATGCGCCTCCTATTTCCACCAAATGGATGGGCCTCATATTTCCACCATGGGATGTGCCAGCCGTGTCGACCATTCGGATGCTCCTCCCATTTTTACCGTTGAGGCTCATCGTCATTTCTCCCCCAATGACATGCGTGATTCTAGAAGGATACACTGGTTAATTAATAACCCAAATTTAAACTCACTTATTTAAATCAAACCAATAAATTGGCTGCTTGAATATCCAAGTAAAGTGTTTCTTGTTATGTATATAATTCTAGGTTAGATGATATTTCATGTGTACCTTTTATGCCCTGCTCAACAATTTTGACTTGGAGTAACCTTTAAAAATTACGATATTTTCCTTATATAACATAAAATTCTGTTTTGTTTTATGGCAGTCTTAGGTTCTAAAAATCGATAATATCGGCGAAATATCATCGATATTTGTCGGTGTCGGTCATGGCTAACACATAGATACCCTGTAAGGGAATTTTTACACGGTGTCAGGGGTTATCGGAGATATATCGCCAATATATCTCCGATAACTCTCCGATTTCGAACAAAACCCTTGGATTTAAACTTGATTTAGAAAAAAAAAAATTCAGAAGTTTAGAGAAGAAAGAAGGAAGAAGGAAGAAGAGGTGGCCGTGGGTATATACCTAACCCGATTGTCGTCGCCGTCGCAGTCGTAGTTGCCGTAGCTTCCTCCAGCTACCCCTCTCCCCTTTTCCTTTCGGAGCTATGCTCCTTTCCCTTTTTGTTTTTTCGTTTGATCTGAGAAATGATCAAAGCTTTTGTTTTAAACCCTTAAAGGGTTATATTAATGTTACTCCATTTTTATAACCTTAAAGGATAATGCTAATGTCACTCCTGTTTTAAACCCTTAAAATGGTAATGCTATTGTCACTCCAAAAGTCACATTAAAAATACTTTTATACCCTAAAAAGGGTTAGATTCTTTAACCCTGAGGGTTAGTGAACCCTAACCACAATTAAAGAGAGTTAAAAGATAGGTTTAATTTTTTTTAAAAACAAATCAATGTTAGATGCTTTACTCCTAGGGGTTAGTTAATCTTAACCATAGTTAAAGCGAGTTAAAAGGGACACGTTAATTTTTTTTTAAAAAATCAAGGTTAGATGCTTTAATTCTAAGGGTTAGTGAACCTTAATCATGATTAAAATGAAATATGAGACACATAAAATTATTTATTTATTTTTTTCTAAAACCCGAGGTTAGATATTTTAACCTTAAGAGTGAGTGAATCTTAACCACAATTAAAGAGGTTAAAAAGGGACACGTTCATCTTTTCTAATTTTTTTCCTAAAAGCCAACATTAGATGCTTAAGATTCACTAACGCATCTACCCTTGGTTTTTAGAATTTTTGAAAAAAAAATTATTGTGTTCTCTTTTAACTCCCTTTAACTATGGTTCGAATTTTTTTAAATATTTTTATTCTAAAAGGTGTATTAACATCTATTTAACATTTCCTAAGTTTCACTGCAAAATTCCATGTTTTATCTATTTTTTTCAAAAATCACCGATAAACGATATATCTTCCGATATATCTTTTTTCCATGGCTCGACATGTCGAGCGATATCGACATTCCTGTTTTATGGTTTCCATTTATTTATCTTATAAGTTTGTTATATAATTTCATGTGAAGAAAATATAATTTGAATTACCTACGGGATAAATTTTATAGTTTCTTCCTCTTCCTTTTCTTTTGGGTCCTCTTTAGATTTCAATTTGTGTTTCTTATAGACAACTTCAATGTGCTGATTTTCCATATATAGGATTGAAGGTATGCTTAGATTTCAGCCTGCTGGACTTAGTTTTCTTAAAGAACTGATGGGAACTTTGAGAATTTTCTTTCGAAGGGCTCTCAGAATATATTTGAACATGGAATATTTGTTAAAGATTTCCTTTTTCTCCCCATTTTATTTAGTTTTGAGTGTTTCTTTGATTGGTTAGGCATGTAATGTAGTGTTTGGCCTCTATTGTCTCAAAACATTTTTGTCGGGTACTAGTTCATTCTTGCCATTTTTTCTTTGCTAATCCTGGGGTTTATTTGCTTGAATTGATGTTGTCATAGGAAGTACTGATTAGAACATGTCCCAGCACCAAGGGGGTGATATCGATTACATGGCAGATGACTATGAAATGGCAGATGATGATGATGTGGATTTCCGTGGCAGAGGAATGGGCGACTCAGAGTCAGATGATGATGAATATGACCACTTGGTTTGTTCATTTTCTAGAGAAAACAATACCTTTCATCTTCTTACATCTTTTTGGTTATGCAGAATCTAATCCTTGTTTGAGTGAATTCAAAAGTGCTATGAATCTACATTTATTAAGATTTTATGATTTAACTGCAGGACAGTAAGATAACGGATACTTCCTCTGCACAAGCTAGGAGAGGAAAAGATATTCAAGGAATTCCTTGGGATAGGCTTAGCATCTCCCGAGAGAAGTACAGACAAACCAGGCTAGAACAGTACAAGAACTATGAAAACATACCTCAATCGGGAGAGGGTTCAGAGAAGGTATATATATATATATATATATATATGTAACATCAAACCTTAATAGTAATCATAATTTCATTTAATTCTTTCACTCTGCTTGTCCCTAGGAATGCAAACCCACAAAGAAAGGTGGCATGTATTATGAGTTTCGGCGGAATACTAGATCTGTGAAATCAACAATCCTCCATTTCCAGGTAAGCTTGTATCAATTCAAAGGTTACGTGTGATATCTTTCAATTACATTTTTGGATGCTAGCTCTTGATTGTTAAACTTCAATATCCCACATCTAATTGTCCTATGTAGTGTTCCTTATTTATCCTCTATGACTGATTCCTTCTCAGGTTAAATGATTCTGAGATAGTATGTCTGTCATTGTGTTGTGCTCATGATTCAAATCCAGTACCTTTAGCTTGTAAATTAACTACTCAAATAATTCAAACTTCATTAGCAGCATATTGAAAAAGTTCATTACCCCTCAAAAAATTCATTAATTCACGAATATTTGAAAATTCACAACTTTATAAAAAAGTTGTGAATTTTGCGAATCAAACATGAATTATTCACAATTGTTTTGAAAAAGTTGTGTAAATCATTTAATGTGTAAAATAATTTTTTACCCTTTTATAATCAATTATTAATATTTATTTTATTTTTATGTGTTTTTCCTCCAAATTTTACTGATTTTCTACTAAAATTTTCCCTTGTTGAATAGTTCTCGAATTCTGATTTGGTGACTATCACTAATAGCAGGACACTTAATAATATGTTTTTCAATAACGAAGATGGGTGAGTAAAAAAATGGCCCAATTTTTTTTTTTGAAACAATTGGATTTTCAGTTGCAGGTGAGGTCACAAACTTAGGTCGTCTGCATTGTGACAAATGACTTGCATTATTTCCTTGTTAAACTTGTGACTGTGAAATGTAACTGTTGCAACCTTGTAACCACCGGGAGGGAGAGGGGGGGGGGGGGGGGGGGGGGGTCCATTTATGGTCTTTTTGAATTAATTATCTAGTATGTGAAATTTTTTTCCCAGTTTTATTATTAATAATATATTTTTAAAATTTATCTTATTTTATGTATTTTTTTCCCGAATTTTAAGGGTTTTTCTAAATTTTCCTGGTTGAAGAAGTTTGAAATCCAACTCTGTGACTATGACTAGTAGCAGAACAAAATGTCAAACCAACGAAGATGGGTGAGTAAAAAAGGGGCGTGATATGAAAATGATCAATGTGAAACAATTGGATTTTCAGTTTGAGGTGACAAACTGCTTACATTATCTCCTTGTTGAACAAGTGGCTGTGAAATGTAACCGTTACAACCTTGTAATCACTCGGGGAAATCCTTTCATGTCCCTTTTCTAGGCGAATTATTATTCTTGAAATAATAAAGCTGTATACTATTATGTTATTGAATTCACAAGTTTTCGATTAGCAGTGACAACTCTAACTTATGGTTTCATAACTTTAATCCAACTCTTTAGGAGAATACTATCAAGTATTTGAAAATTTGAAATTACCATGTCCTTAGGAGGAGACGCAATGTATGCCCTGTAATCTTGTCTTGCAAGAAAATAAAAAGCTGTTAATTTGTGGACATGGGATTTAACAAAATTCCAAATTTTGGAAAATTCTAAATAAGGAATGACGGAAAGTAAAAAAAAGGAGTTGCCCCACCTTGAACCTAGACTTGGGGGAGGGGGGGGGGGTGACCAGATGTAACGATTGCCATAATACCTTTCCACAACCCAACCCCGTGGGAGTACTTGACCTTCTGCGGGACCCAACAAGAGACCTCCCTGTATTTGGCCACTATTACGGAACGCCAAAGACTCTCTTTCCTCGCTGAATCTCCAAACCCATTTACCTAAGAGGGCCTTATTCATTTGGACTAACGACTTCAGATATATATCGCTGCCACTCTTTGGATGGTAAATTCTATCCCAGGCGGCTACCAAATTTAGTTGATGGATGATCAGAAATAATCCAAATAATGTAAATGATAGGAGTAGGGCTGGTCCTCTAAGGATGGCAGACCTTTAGGGCCCATTTGGCATTGTTCCGAATCAAAAACGATTCTGTTCCCTGGAATGGTCTGATTTTTTTGGAATGGTTCTGTTTCTAGAACCCGTTTGGATGCAATCAACCAGAATCTGTTCCGAGGAACGAAAACGACATAATCTCATTTGAATAAAGAAAAAAACAGGATCGCTCATATATACTATAAATTGATTAAAAAATAGACAAATAATCATCATATTCTCACACAAACCTACTCTCACTCTTTATATAACATAACAAATAATTTGGAATCATCCATTTATGATTGTGAGCCCTACATTCCAGAACCTTGTTTTTTTAAATCTAAAAATGATCAATTATAATAGTGTTCATCCATTCAAATAAGTGTCATAAGATGATGTAATTTATAGATAAAAAGTCTTACAGATGTCCCAAATTATATGTTGCATGTTTCACTTTACAAGCATAATAATAATAATTGTCCAAACAACCATTAGAAGTCCCATAACAAAACACAGTAGACTACATCAATTCAACTAGGACTTTGCAATGCGCTGCTAGAGCATTTGTAATTTCATCCTTAACGCATGCAATTTCTTGTCGACCTTGTGCTGTGTCCATCTCTACAACCGTCGAGGGACCTATTACCTGAACATAGTATGTAAGCACAATATATCAACACAACATCCTTAAATAACAACTAAGAAAAGCCACATCTATTACAACTAACATAGTTTTAAAGTAACAAACAAACACAACATCCTTAACTATCAACTAACATAGTATTAAAGTTGCAAACAAACACAACATTCTTAAATAATAACTAACATCCAGATTCTTGTTCAATGAGAGAAAATACAGCTAAGAATCATGTCTTCCATTCACCACACATAGTTAACATCAGAAGTGTATTATTTAATTCCTGTTTTTGTCGGATTTGTCTGTGTGGTAAGTGGTATCTCTAATCCCTTTGAAGTATGTACAAAGAGAAGATATTGAAGAACTTAGACCTTTGGGTACTTCATGGACTATACTGATACTTAATAGTATGACATATATATATGTTTCTTGGACTTGGTTTTTTTTTTATTTTGCTGATGACATAGGAGAACACCTTCAACGTCTGGGAGATAAAATGAAGGTTGAAGATATTGAAAAAGTGTTCTTTACATATGAAATTTTCTTTGTAAACTTTCAATCTCTAGTAGTGGCCATATGTATTGCAGGAACACATCAAAGCTCCTTTGCCTGACCAACAAGGAAGCTTACAACAACCTGGTGCAAGACTATATATTAGGCAGGGCATACCAAACTCGAGCTGAGACAATACTTTGGGCAGAAATAAGAGGAACCCCCTAAAAATATTCGTTAATGGAAGGAAGACGAACCGGAAAAAAAGAAAAAAAAAACAGACCTGAGAAAAAATAATCAACAAAGCTATTTGTTAATAGAAGGGAAACCGGGAAGAAGATCGCAAAATCACAAATCAGGTCTGGAACAAAAATTTATACTCAGAACCAAGAGTGAATCCCAAAACCTTACTGATCGATGGAACCTCTAAGAGATCAGAGAATAAAAAGATCTGGAAAAAAAACAGATCTGAAAGCTATTTGATATAACTCCTTCGATCTACAAGATCAGTGATAGATCTCCAAAATTAAACCCCCATTAAATAGAACATGCATTGAAGAGAACCCCACAAAAAAAAAAAGGAATCCTCCAACAATCCTTTTAGATCTACAAGATTAATAGTCCATAGATCTAACCATTGAAGCAGAGAAAAAAGTTGATACAACATGTTCATTGAATCAAACCGATAGAGAGAGAGAGAGAGAGAGAGAGAGAGAGGAATTCCTCGCACGTCGTCGTCCGGAGTAGTCGCGGCATCGGAGTTGAGGAGGGTTGGAGAAGACAGTAGAGTCGTCAGGTTGAGGAAGGTCTGGTCTCCAGTTGTTTTGGGAAGAGAAGACTCTACAGGAGTCTTTTTCTAATTTTATCTGGAACGTTTAGATTGCGTGCACTGTTCCGATCCGAAAGGCTACTTTTTTTTGTTCCGAAATAATCATTCCATTTCCCTAAACAGAACAAAAAAAACACCTTCCCAACCGTTCCAAATCTTCGGAATGCGAAAATGTTCCGCCAGAACGATGCCAAACGGGCCCTTAGTCTTCCAACTCAATTATTATTAATAACTGAAGAATTTTATATATATATATACTGATTAGTCTTTTCTTCCTTGCTATAGTTGCTGAAACATTTTGCGGGGTCCCTTTTTGTTATAGAAACCTCGAGTTTATAGATTTTATGTATATATTTAGGGAATGATCCACTCACTCGAGTGAATACAATGTGACTTTTATACTCGAACATCATTCGTCTTTTACTTTGTATGCAACATAACTAGTCTTAATTCTATTTGCTTATTTTCTCTGCGGGGAGGCAAGTGGGTTATATGTGGAAGACGGGTTATGAATTTTGATCTGTTGTATTAACACTCACAGACTTTACTAACTTAGCAAGCTGGCATCTTCATTAGTGTATACTATGTTGTCAAAGAAGGAATTTAGACATACCGATTAAATTACATTAGTGGGGAAGAGAAGATCACTAATACATACCTAATTTTGAAATTGACTTGGTTTGGGCAGATTTGACTCAGTGGAAAAATGTGTGAGAGTGACTGATCTACATATTTATTTTTTGATATTGCAGTTGAGGAACTTGGTTTGGGCTACATCAAAACATGATGTCTACCTCATGTCGCATTTCTCTATTATTCATTGGTCTTCATTGACTTGCAACAAGACTGAAGTTCTCAATGTTTCAGGACACGTAGCACCATGCGAGGTGCATGTTTCTCACAGTGTTTTTGTTGACAAGCTATTTGACACTTAAATATTTTATGCAGTTTAGATTTCCTCATATTGCTATCATAGTCTGCTGTGAAGTTAGACCTAACGTTTCTGCTTTCTGATTTAGAAACACCCTGGAAGTTTGTTGGAAGGATTTACTCAGACCCAAGTTAGTACTCTGGCAGTAAGGGATAAGTTGCTGGTTGCTGGTGGGTTTCAGGGAGAACTTATATGCAAGGTAACTTTGTCTGTCTTTCTACAAATTTTGATCTGAAAGGCACAAGCACGCAAAATAAATAATTATAAATTTATGGCATTTGCACACTGACTCATCATGTTCATGGTTACAGCCTCTACCTTTGGCTTGCAACTGTCTCACACAAACATTTACTTTTGACTGAGGAATGTACTGACCAAGTTATCTTTCCCCCAGCTCATAATACTCTTACGACCATATACTGCCACTTCGATTTTATTTGGATCCTTAAACCAACCAATATATATATATATATTTGTGGTTTGGTCATTTTCAAATCTACATAATTCAGTGTAGTCAAGGCGTCGCCTGGGCATTGCCTAGGCAGTTTTGGACCCTAAGCGCCTAGGTTCCTCTCTAGGCGGGCGACAGTCACCTGGCCTCTCTTTGTTAGTCCGCTTTACAACTTCAACAACTTATTTACATATGAACATCATTTAAGTAAATGGTTTTAAACTTTACTTTCATTTACTAAAGAATTTAGATATTTATATGTAAATAAGGTTATAACTCTCTTTTGAATTCAATAAAATTTATCATAGATCCAAATTCTTGAAGAATAAAAAGTCAACTTTCCAGTGCAAGAACAAAATCTGATTTTTAGGGATTAGGTCAAAATTTTAAAGCAAATGCTAAGGTATTTCCCAAATCTTAAAATTTCATAAATTCTAGCATATCAAAACATTATTAATACCCAAAAGTACGGTAAAAAAAGTCTCATATTTTAGTCTTAATATTTCCATCTACAAGGTAAAGTCAACTAATAATTCAACTTGAAAAGATTTACATTCAAGTTTTACTACATTAAATGTTAATTTGCCTAGATTATTGTCAACCTTAAGAGGTTTGAATTGTTGTGTGTATATATTAATATTATATATACTAGCGGAAAGCATGTGCGTTGCATGTGAGTGAACACTCTAATGACTGTAAAATAGTAGACGAAATGACAAGAATAAAATAATGAATCTAATGTATTTGACATTCGATACATTGAATTTAATTAAAATTATTGAATTCTAGTGCAGAGTACAACACGAAAAATACAAATCTTTTTAGTTAATTACATGAGATTATAATTTGAGAATGAAAGGAAAAATATTTAGAGTTCCCCAAAAATTTAGAGGAATATTCAATTGGAGGTTCTTAAATCTCACAGATTTGGGTTAGGGATTGATTGGCTTTGAGCAGTGGTATTTTCTTGACCCGGCCGCACAGATTGTTCAATGGCTCAGGTTAATATTTAGACTCATGGATCAGATATGGGATACCTTAAGTTGGGCTCCATAACCCTATGGGTTTTTGTATCAATTTATGTTAGATAAATATTTTATAAAACAATAAATTAGATAAATTATAATTTATAAATAAGAATAAGGTATGCAACCCAAATATATTTGCATTAACCAGTTTAAATTTGATAAATAATACATAAAAAAAATTAAATTAAGGTTAACATTTAATTTTAGTTTTTTTTTCTTCTAAAAATCAAGGTTAAATAAATGAACCACAGTTAGTTTGTGTTAAAAAGGGAAAGTGTACCAATGAGGACTGGTATTCGGCTTGGTTGCCGAATACGTGGTGCGAGACATTTCCTAAACAAATATGTGTAGCAGCATGCATGCAACCAGACCAACATTGGTAGATTTACACATTCATGCACCGTGCTGAGTACCAAATCACTTCACTTGATATCTCCTAAAAGAAGATATCTTCTTCAAAAGGATTCCTCACCAAACACGGGACTGTTCCTCAAAGCTTGAAGAACACGGAAATGATTAAGCATTTTTCCTTTTGCCTTCTAAGTATGTTTTGCTCCTCAAAACTTCAAGCAATGATTCTGGGTGAGTGGGAAACGCATTGCAGACAATTTCGGAACCACTTCAAGTTGGATTTTTTGACACAGACGAAGAGACTGGAAAAGGAAATGAGAGATAGATGAGAAGAGATACACGCAAGAATTCTTGTAGAAATTCCGTGGAGCGAAAATGGGTGGAGAGATTGAAGAAAGCCCAGAAATGGAAGGAATGAGCGAAAATCTTTCGCAGATCGGTTACTAGATGGTGGATTCCGATTGATTAATTTCTCACCTTGATTAATTGCGAAAACGCAATATATTTTTTTTTCTGCAAAGGTCATGAAACCCAAATCTTAATGTCTGCTATAAAATTTAGAGCAATTGAAGATTTCTAAACTATAATTCTGGTTTCGTAAAGATCAGGAAACACATGCAAATGTTTTTTCTTTTATTAAATAGTTCATTAGAGCCCTGTTCAAGCATTGATCTTGGAAATTCCGAAAGTGAACATCCATTTTAGATATTTGGTAGAGGAGAAGAAGGAAGAAGCATAAGAAAAAATATGAAATGGACTTACCGACTGCATCAAAATCAAGCAGCGACAACAGATGGACACAGAGAGTGGGCGTGAGAGAAGAGATGAAGATGTAAGTGAGGGAATCATGGTAGTTATAACTTAAATGAACATGGTTAGTTATGTGTCAAAATACTCTAATACCCTTAGGTAGTTACGTGTGAAAATACTCTAATACACTTAGTTATTGTAATGTAGAGAAAAGATAAAATAAAAGTAGGGGGTGTATAGTCATTAGAAGGAAATTCAATCAATGCCACCTACCCCTCCTTCTCCCATTATAATAATAGAGAGAGATAACTGTAGGATTTAATGGTCATTAAAGAAAAGATCAACCATCACTTTTGACCCTACCATTCTCTTTATAATAGTAGAGATATATAACTTTAGTAATTTTATTTTTATCACCTAGGCATTGCCTGCGCATCGCCTAGGCAGGGCCTAATTGCTCAGGTATCGCCTAGATGCCTTGACTACACTGACAAAATTACAAGCATGTGTTCCCCCCTCTTTTTCCTTGTCAAGGCTGTTCTTGTGCTTGAGCTCCTTATTTGTTTTTGATTTGAATAATTTTTTTATAAGTAGAAACAACCTTGATAGAACATTTCATTACAACAAAAAAAGGAAAAAACAACTGCTCACTTTTGGAAAGTAAAAGCTCTCTTCCCCCTTCTATCGTAATATTAGTCTCACATATATTTAAAAATTGCTTATGTTTTTCAATGAATCAAATTAATTTATTTTTTCACCAATATTAGTTCTTGAATTGTCAGCGGAGGATGCTGCTCACTCACTCCACAAATGACTCGATGCGCTTACTGAAAGGAAACTCAAGAAATTATTAAAGAATTTCTTTTATCAAAATAATTAAGCAGCAGTACAAGATCTTTTTTTTTTGGGATAAGTTATTAATCTTATAAGATTTAGTAAAATATAAGTGATTAGTTTATGCCTTATGGATGATCGACCATATGCATTGAATTATCGGACCTTTAAGCCCCATCCAACTTATATATGGTTTTGGTCATTTTCAAATCTACATAATTACAGACATGTGTTGTTATAATCTATGAGAAGTTATATTGAATATCAATGGTTTTTCTTTGGCATTCCTTTAGTTTGTCCCCCTTGTTTTCTTTGTTTAGGTTGTCCTTGTGCTTGGAATTTTTTCCCTAATAATTTTTCTTATATGTAGAAAAAACCTTAATAGAACAATTTATATAATAAAACAGAAAACAACTGCTGATATTTGGAAATTTAAGCTCTCTACCACTTCTATCGTAATACTAGAGTCACATATATTTAAAAATTGCCTATCTTTTTGAACGAGTTAAATATATCAGGGATGAAATACATTATTCTTCTGTAATTGAAATGCAGAATTTAGATAGACCTGGAGTTAGCTTCTGTTCCCGGACAACTTATGATGATAATGCAATCACAAATGCTGTTGAGGTTTACGACAGTCCCAGGTATTCGTTTTTGCCTTGCACTGATGGTTGAGTCGTTCTCTCTTCCAAATGTGGAGGCTAATTAAGTTCAAATTATTTCTCAGCGGTGCTATTCACTTCATGGCTTCAAATAACGACTGTGGAGTTAGGAACTTTGATATGGAGAGATTTCAGCTTTCTACGCATTTTTTTTTTCCCTGGCCAGTGAATGTAAGTTTCTTTTATTGGATTTTCTTTTATTTAAAAGCATAATATTTTGAGCCTTGATAGAGAAGAGAGCACACATATAGGTGCAAATATGGTTATCTGGATCTAAAAACTGTTACATATGTACATTTGTCTTACATTTTAAATTTGTAAGCCCATGTTTGCAATTACTTAGCTATATGAAAGTATGAAACAACTTTGGCACCAGATACCGTACTTATCAGGAAAAAATAGTAAGATAAAAAGGCCACACACGTGTTACTCACAGATATTGTTGGATACATATGTGACAAAAGTTGAGCAGAAAAAAAGAACAAAAACAAAATGTCATGTTATAATTGGTTCTACCATTTGTAATAATGCTGAAATTTTAGTATGTCGAATGACAACGGATTTTCTCTGGCAGATGCCCGAGTATCACACTCGGGCAAGCCTCTTTAGACCACGCTTGTAAGGATCTATCACTAAGGAAGTGATAGCAAGCATCTTACATGTTTCGTAGGGTGGTACACGCACCTTCCTATCTCGCCATGTGTCCTTGTTGGCATCAAGTAACTGTGGTTAAAATTCACGTACTCCTAGGGTTAAATAATCTAACCTTTGTTTTTAGAAAAAGTATTCTAAAAAAATTAACCTCAGTTATGATTCACTCATTCATGTGGTTAAAATTTTATAAATATTTTTCTAAAAACTAAGATTAGATTATTTAACCCTAGGTGTACGTGAATCTTAACCACAGTTACATAAAGTCAAAGAGGACACGTGGCAAGATGGAGAATTGTGTACCGTCCACCGGAACGTGCGAGATGCATGCTATCACCTCTTAGTGGGCAGACCTTTACACACGTTGGCTGAAGAGGCTTGCCTGAGTGTGATAGTCGGGCATCTGCCAGAAAATCCATTGCCATGTCGAATTTGCATCCTGAAATGAAATTTCCAATGCAAAGGTTGCCTCGCACGTGTATTTTTCCCTGATCGCAATCTGATAATTTGAATATTTTTTTCCAAAGATTGCCCAACCATCTGGTAGAAACTCCATTTTGGATGTTTGGTGGGTCTAGATTGATCTCCCAATGCATCTCATCGGTTGGTAGGTCTAGACCTAGTTACATCCTATGCAATAAAAGGGTTTTGGATGACTTGGGAATCGTGAAGTTTCATACCTCGCTACTGTATGAAATACCACCCCAAATAATTGACCAGCGCAGGCAGTTCAAATAGCTGTTTAATGAGTACATATGTAATATTTTTTAATCAATAAATAGCTTTAACATGTTCCTTCTGTTTACAGCATTCCTCTCTGAGTCCCAATGGCAAGCTTCTTGTTATTGTTGGAGATAACCCTGACGGGATACTGGTGGACTCCCAAACGGGAAAGGTACTCTTCTGTTCTTTTCTTTTTTTCCTTTGGAAGAACTTTAAGATCAAATTTCATGAATATGAACAGACCTCCATGAGCTGGGATGGCGAAGGTGCACCACCCACCCTGGCCCAATGTGGTAGCCAAAAGTGGCTGGTTTGCTACTAACTGACTAGAACCAGCTAACCATGACCCATACCCAAAAGAAAAGACCTACAAATATAGGAAATCAACTACTAATTTGAAGCGGTCATCATTGCAGAGAGTCGTGCCTTTATGTGGGCACTTGGATTTTTCGTTTGCTTCAGCATGGCACCCTGATGGACATACTTTCGCCACTGGGAACCAGGACAAGACTTGTCGGATTTGGGATATCCGGAACCTATCAAAATCGGTTGCTGTTCTCAAGGGCAACCTTGGAGCCATCCGTTCTATCCGCTACACATCTGATGGGCAGTTCATGGCAATGGCAGAGCCTGCTGACTTTGTGCACGTGTATGATGTGAAGAATGGGTATGAGAAGGAGCAGGAGATTGATTTTTTTGGGGAGATCTCTGGGGTGTCTTTCAGCCCTGATACAGAGTCCCTCTTCATTGGGGTGTGGGACCGTACATATGGTAGCCTCCTTCAGTATGGCCGATGCCGGAACTATTCGTACCTCGACTCTTTGATTTGAATTTCTACCTGCAAACTATATCTACCTGTCCTGCGACCATGTGGGTATGGCTCTTTACACTTGGTATACATGAGCACTACCACATTTGTGGTGTTACAAGTAGCGAAAAGGGGTCAAGAAAGGATGCGTTTTGCAGTTGTAGCTTGTTATGGTATGTTCGTTCTCAATAATGTCAGACGACCTCTTTGTGGGGGGAGGGTTATAATAGGATGTGTATAAAAGGGAGGGGATGTACAGGGTGCCAGAAATTGCATTGAGGTCAGGAAGAAGGAAGAAGAGCTTCTTGCAGTGCAGGAATGTCACTTCAGACATTATCTTCTTTCGGTAGTTTGGTATTTTTTTGTATGGAAACTTTGGGGAGCCTGTTGTATGAAATCTTTCATTGTCCTCCCTCTTTCTCTGTGCGCGCGCGCTCTTAAAATCTCTTCTTTTTTTTCCATTCTTGCAATCCAATTTGAAATTGCATTGAAGATACCTAGGAACAAATGTTTGATATTTGTTCTCCTTTTCCTTTGGTTATATGTTTTTTTCCTCGTTCCAAATGTAGAGTTTTTGTAGTCTCATACTTTTTTATTTTATTGATAAGTCTCTTTTATTTTATTTTTGTTGATAGTCTCTTATACTTCCCAACGCCTTTGTGACTGAAGTAGTTGAGTATTCAACAGATGATATGATCAAAGGAATTGATTTTGATAAACTGATAAGCTTTCTAATTCTGATAGAAAGCTCAAATGCGGCATACTCCGTCAGAACCTAAGATTTCAGTAGAATCAGATTACTGAATGTTTTCTAATGTCATTATAATATTCTATTTTTCAAGACAGGTCTTGAATCAATGGCGTTGCGAACTTATGCTGATCAAAAGCTTGAAGGAGTCATACTCTGTTGAGACGAAAAAGGCGGTTATCGGTTTAGCCTTGTCTCTATAGGGATTTGGTGGATTTAGATCACTATGCACCATATTGCCTTGTCAAGGGGTAAAAGTACTGATTACCTTTCTCGTGTGAATGGGTATGTGTGTTCCCTTCATCTCCTATTCCAGCAAAGTATGAATTACTTCTTATGCTGACAGTCAGGAGAGAATTCTGAGATGTATCTTGTCCCATTTTCCTGTGGGCTATTGGAGAAAAACGCGGCCTCCATAGTTCCATTCTCTTGTATTAGATGATTGAGGTCTGACGGTGTATATCGCATCCACCCTGAGAATAGTGCCCC
This sequence comes from Tetracentron sinense, assembly GCA_015143295.1. Lineage (NCBI taxonomy): Eukaryota > Viridiplantae > Streptophyta > Magnoliopsida > Trochodendrales > Trochodendraceae > Tetracentron > Tetracentron sinense. The sequence goes on along the minus strand of CM026567.1, from coordinate 38,677,317 downwards.
CGTCTAATACTTATGATTTCTCTAGACAAGGTATCCCAAAGGTGTATGACCCGCCTTTGGTGTACGATGATTATATATATATGGGGGAATGATTATATATATATATGGGGGAATGATTATGAGATGTGGTTTGGAGGGCTAAGAGAGAATTTGTTAAAGTAGATAAACTCCTTGATGAAGTTTACTCTAAAACCTTTGAAGAATGTATCCAAATAATTGTTTTTGGTCATAACAATTCAAATGATTAAACTGTAACCGAAGGATGGT